>CM040991.1:10954423-10999423 GCA_022985145.1 Pangasius djambal
CTTCTAAACTGCGTAGATCTGTTCTAAACTGCGTAGATCTGTTCTAAACAGCGTATTTTTATTCTAAACAGCGTATTTTTATTCTAAACTGCGTAGATCTGTTCTAAACAGCGTATTTTTATTCTAAACAGCGTATTTTTATTCTAAACAGCGTATTTTTATTCTAAACTGCGTATTTCTATTCTAAACTGCGTAGATCTGTTCTAAACAGCGTATTTTTATTCTAAACAGCGTAGTTTTATTCTAAACAGCGTATTTACTGACATTATGCCACTCAGTAGCAAATTATAAAAATCACATCTCAAGTACAGCGGATTATTTTATACATTGTTTATTTATTTTACATTTACAACTGAGCATAAATGTATAACTAATCTCCCAGACAGCGTATTCATATTATTTTTATGTGGCCGTTTTCTTGAAAAAACACAACTGTATTTCGGCCAAGTTCAAAAAAGCCACTAATTTGACTAGAGGATTATCTTCTACTGTTTCATTATGGGACGCCTGTATAATTAACACTGTCACTGGGATTGTGGCAAATCGTTAACACTGCTGGCTATGTTGTAAATCCTGCCGTAACTGCAGATACGTTTTCATCTCTCAGTTCAGGAGGAATTAAAAGGTCGACAGCTAAAGGACTTCTGCGAATTAATCTCAGATTCGTGCGATATGTTCCGAGCTTCATTTTTTTTAAAAAAACCCATCCACACTTGAGAATAGTGAATCAACATCTAAAGCGTTTTAACACAACTATAAGCTATTTGTAGGTTTTTTAGTAAAAATTGTGCGTGTGTGTTTTTTTTTTAAAAAAAGATTGCTATTAAGAACACAAAAAACTTACAAATGTGTAAAATATTAAAGTAGCTATAAAATCTATAGATCTATATAATATAGATGAAACATTTGCAGAGTAGGATTATTCCTACAAAATCTGCAATTTCCTTTCATTATCTTTCACTTTTCAGCAGCCTGTAAATTCAGCTTCTTACCTTCACATCTTCAAGTGAAAACAAATGGAGTGGTTTAATTATTCTGTAGCCTTCTTCCTCCTTTCTAAATTTACCTGTTTATCTATTTCATTCCTTCATTCATTTATTTATGCATTTATTTATTTGTTTGTTTGTTTAGATTTTCGTGTCTGGTTAATAGGCTATATTATTTTCCCGCATGTTCATTCATTTAAAGTTCATAACCTGTATCATGACGTAAATAAATTACTGGGGCATTACAGCCATAAAACACAAAACTCATCAAATAAATGTGTGTAATCTTAATGCAACAGCCTGTTACACCGTACAAACAGTACAGCAAGCTTTTTAGCGTACACACTAATACACGCAAATCCTTTCCACGCATAAAGAGATGCATCTCTTATGAAAACTGTTTAAAATACTTGCTGTAGTCTGATTTCTTCTGAATGGCCAGACAGCAGGCTTTAAGCAGGTTCCCTATCTCAGCAGCAACTAAATCAGCGCGTGCGGTGATACTATTTCCCTCTAGGCAGTCACTCTGGAAGCGTTTCTGCTTTTTAATCAGTGTGAACATGCAGAAGGCGTCTATCTTCTGCTAATGTGATAAGAATGAATACATTTGCAGTGGCATGGAGTGTGGAACAGGACGCTACAGGTTATTAGGTCAGCAGTAAAGCAGCTCGTGCTGGCTTTTCAGTCAGGGAGATGGTTTAAAAATGTACACACAGGGATATGATTAGAAGGGCCATCTTTCTAAAAAAAAAGTGCAATATAAATATGAAGGCTAATTGTTGCCGAAATGCATTCTAAATGGCACATTAGGTTTAAGGAAAAATAATAAGTAAGTAAGTAAATAAATAAATGACACAGTAGGTCAGTCAGGTGAAACAGGGTAATACACTATATGTAAAATGAGGAAATTGCTTTCTAAGAATAAAAGGCTGTGTAGTTGGATGTATTACCCAACACATGTCAGTGGTAAAACGCAGTCTCTGTATGTGTGTGTGCTGTAAATCTTACCGTCGGGAAACACGGCCCTCATCTTCAGGTAGCTGGAGGTCAGTCTGATGATGGAGGCCTTATCCAACTGCGAGGTGATGGCCGAGGGCAAAGGCAGGAGCTTGGCAAGCTCGTAAAACTCTCCATTTTCTTTCTCTCGTCTCGTCTTTGCCGCATTCTTGGACTTTTCCTTCATTTCTGACACGTCGCAACACCGCTTCGCATAATAAAAGCCCACCTCAGACTTCAGGTTTGCGCTGCGCTCCGGTGCAACGCTCTCAGCACGCGCTCCACTTCCGACTTCTCCGAACAGCTTGAAAAGGTGCCGAGTTCTCCTCTTCAGCCCCTCATCAGCTCCTCATCACATCCACAATACGCCTGTTCTGCTCGACTGTCTTCTTTTTTTACACTACACATTTACTCAAAGTTACCAAACGCGGTGATTAGAGAAAAAGTTCAGAAAGACTAACCAGAACACAAACAGTGTGCCAATACTTAACACAAACTCCATTTTGCACTTAAAAAAAAAAAAAAATCTTTTCTCAATAACAACAAGCTGCACATTGCAGGGATTTATGCATCCACCAGCCTAAATGTATATATATATATATATATATTTTGCAAAGAAATCGAGCATTACACGTAGGCTATTTACATTACGCATGAAACCTACCATAAGGCCTCGAAGAAAAATAAAATAAGCCTACATGCATATTGAGAATGGACCACAGTTCATACCATATATTACTTCTGCTGTATCATCTTTTCCGGTTCCACTTGGTAAACCTGCCCATGGTGGACAGAACCTCTGCTGTGGTGCATTCAGTCTGTCATTTGGTAATCGCACAGTTCTAATAATGGCAAATCCATCCAAAAATGAGGTTTTTTTTTTTTTTTTTTTTTTTTAAGTAAGCTGTATGAAGAAGCTCTTGTCATCCGATGTGAGACTGCACAAATCATCCATGCTTCATGCGTAAATCCCACTCCTGCTTTTAAAAAAAGAGGATTTCTATGAACGACTCGTTGAAAAAGTTGCTCGGTTATCAGAGTGTGTATTCCTCATTCTCTCTGCGATTTCTCCACCACTGCCTGCATTGTTCCCAGCTGATAATCCTAGAAGATAGAGTGATGATATTCGGAGTGTGACCCGCTAACAGACCTTTCGGTATGTGTGTGTGTGTGTGTGTGTGTGTGAGAGAGAGAGAGAGAGAGAGAGAGAGAGAGAGAGAAGGAACATGGACTAGGAGGCAGAATCGCCCGTGACGTCACAGGCTCCCGGTAATGAGCCCTTGGAGAAAGCTGCAAATGGCACAAGGCGAAGTTGAATCGGTTTATCCCGCACGCACACTCTTGCGCGATCTACGAGCCATCGTAGTATTATGAGGGGTTTTATGGTGTTTAGGCTATGCATGCGCAAACACCAGATGCGTTTGCGTTCATTCTGACACCAAATGGCAACTAGAAGAATGATTGTAAAGTGCTCAGATAGGAACACGTCTATATGGGCCGATTATAAGACTGCAAAAAAACACACACACACACACACACACACACACACACACACACACACACACACACACACACACAGGGGCCAATTTCCTGTGCTGAATAGTGCTAAAATGAAATACTCAAATAATGCTTATGCGCCTTTGCGCATGTGCTGCGCACCAAAAGCGCACAGCTAGCACATCATCTGCGGCAAAACACCCATATAAAATGAACAGCTTCAGTGTTGACTGAACATGTGCAGGGTTTAATAACACTTTACCGTGTTCATTTGTGCTCGATTCAACTTAATAGCCAAAGCAACCCGTTTATTCACACCTTGTGCCATGCTGTTTACTGTTACAACCTATTTCTCAAACCTCTCATAACAAAATAAACAAATCAAGACAGAAATGTAATTCTGTGCTTTCTCAAAACAATTCTAACAGCAACGTTAATGGAGAACACTGTATAGCATTACCGATTATTCTTTCCCTGAGGTTTCCAATAAAAGTGGACAATTTAAAAATCCAGAAATGTCGAGTACAGAATACAGATGCTGAATTCCAAACATATATCCACGGAGGTAATCTCTACGCATCCTGTTAAAATGAAAAGAGTAATTCTTGAAAAGAAAAAGAAAAAGAAAGAGAGCACTTCTAATGTTTAGCATAAGTTATAATTCACCAGAAAACAGAATACAGATGAGAAAGATACATGATGAGAAAGGGCAGGTAGTGTGGAGTGCGCAGTGTGAGATGTGTGAGTGAGTAATCAGCAGATTTATTTGAATAGGAGAGTTGGCTGTGATACTCGGGCTATCATTTTCTCTGTGCCTGTCAGTACTGATGGATTATCACCGAGAGCTCAGTGTGGAAAATACTCTCGACAAAATCACATGTATGGTTGATAAATTTAAAAGAAAAAAAACCCCACAAAAACACCAAAAAACAGGGAAAAAACCCACAATAAAACATGAGTGGAGAGACATAAGATACTGCACGATAACATTCAGCAATTAACATCCAATACACATGTTGAACAGGTCCAGTTCTGATCCAGTTGTGATCCAAACTATCTGTTATTTTGAAAGAGGGTTCATTATTGGGGAGGAGCTTCAGTTGCAAACATCGCTCAGCTGGCTGTGTTTAAACCCTGCTGACATCTGTATTTAGATCTATTGGAAATGGATCAGTAAATAGTGCTGGAAATTGTAGTATAAATGCCCAAGATGCTCATGCATTAGGGTAAAATGAATATAAAAGAAAACCAGAAGAGCAGCCTGTTCTTTAGGTGACTGAGAATGAAAGTGCAGGATGTGATCAGACTGTCAGCAAGACCATTCTGTTGACATCTACACAGAGAGGGATATTATAGTAGGGCTGCAGAGCATAAGCCCTTCATTACAAAGACAAATGCACTTCTGAGAGTTCAGCGGTTCAGAAAAACCCACAAGGAAAAGAGCAATATGGTCAGACAAGTCATCTTTCACCATATTTTCGACAAGTGGCCTAGTGCATGTGTGGCATGCATCAAGAGAACAGTCACTGCAAATCAATACAAAGTTCTTCTGACTTTATCACCTTTATCCTATGATGAAACCTTTCTATGCTGAAGGGAGTGGACCTGAGCTTCCCGGATGACGATATCCCCATCCACAGGGCACAAGGGCTCTCTGAATAATCTTCAGTACTCTTTATCACCATCCTAAAACACCAGTTGAGGGACTATCTTTTGGAAGACGGGTGTCCATTCCTCCATTACAGTTCCAGAGACTTGCAGAAAGGTGCACTGAAGCTGCAAAACCTTACTAAGACACTTTGTCATTTTCCTTCAACGGTCCTTTAATGTATATAAAAGGGTGTACTGGAGTTAGAAATATTTCTTTGTTTTACAGAAAATATATATTTGTAATATTTTTTCTCTCTCTACTGACAGATTTTTCCTGTGCACATGAAATGTGTCAGTAGCAACAGAAATATATATATATATATAATAACATGCTTAAAACATTTAAAACAAGGAAAAGTGTATCATGGGTATGGATTAATGGCTAGAAACAGGAGCAGAATCAAATATAAAATATTTGCGTAAGATAACCATACAACCAAAATGAATCTTCTAAAAATTTTGCATTAAAAAAAAAAAAATTTCCATAGTCATACATAGGCCCACATCAGTCTTCAATCTGTCTTCATAGTTTATCGAAAACAGAGAAGTCATGGAAGTTTTTTTTTGTTGTTCTTTAAATTATATTCTTCTCTGATTTAAAAATATTCTGTAGCACAGTTCTAGTTTCCTTATCAGAGAATACTGTAAATATAACCGTTAGCACACTTGACAAAGGCTGAGAGTGAATGAAGGGGAAATGAAAGAATGAGATGTCCCAGAAGCAGTGAATAGTTTAACCTCTTATTAAGCCTAATGAGTGGAAATCAGTAACTCATTAAGAGCTTCCAGTTGCAGCTGTGAAGCTTTGTTTTTAGGTCACTGAGCTCCGTTTTTCCCCAAAACCCAGAGATGTGTTTAGCCAGTTAACCAGTGGGTTGAGCAAGCTGATGGCCTGTTTAAGTTAATTTGTCAATCTAGTCAGAATGAATTAAAAACCGGACATTAAGGTTAGATAAGTGAGGTTTGGTGTCCCACAGTGTTTGACTAAATCCACTGAGCAACATGTTTTATGTACTTTAAAATACCTGGCATGGATCAGAATTACTTCAAATCACTGCTGGTTAAACAAACAAATAAACAAAATCAGTGTAGAAATGTAACATTATAATTATAATAATTATAAAATATATATAATTAGTAGCTCTAATTATATAATTATCTGTAATGATCTAAAATCATTCGAATCATTCAATTAATTCATCTTTAGTAACTGCTTTACTCTATACCTGCTTTATACTCTGGATGAGACAGCAATCGGTCGCAGGGATGGGAGGAAACTGGAGAACCCAAAGGAAACCCAATGCAGATATGGGGAGAACATGTGAAACTCCGCACAGACACCAACTCGAGCTCACGATCGAACCACAGACCCAGGAGCTGTGAGGTGGCAACGCTACCCTGCTGCTGTACCTCCCAAGTGTTATCTATACCAACATAATATAGATTTATATTCAATCACATATATGCAATATAATATATTCCATACCATAATTCAAATTTCAAATCCATACACTGTTCTTCGGGTCTATAAAAACTGACTGTACCTTTGAAATAACAGCTCCGTTTCGCACTATGGCCTGACTTGTAAATGCCAAAATCTACATTATTTAAATATTTTATTTGCATTCATTTTATTAACTAAATGTGATTTATTTATTAAAATACATTTTTATTTTTATACATATTCATAATTTCATTCTAAACATCAACTGCTGTTTTTTTTTTCTTTTACTATGATTTAAGTGGAATTAACCATAAAACAAGTTTTAATCACAATTCATTTAAATAAATTATGTAAAACTGCATTTTAAATTGGCATGAAAACATAATTTATGGAAAGAGAATAATTTCAATAGAGATCAGCAAGATTGTCTCTCTATCCTCCTTACACGTGTGTGTGTGTGTGTGTGTGTGTGTGCAGAGTGTAAATATACGAGGTGTCAGAGGCTGGTGATTAATGAGAGCTGAGTAGCCAAATAACCATCAGCAGGGCTGCCTCCTCCCAGAAACCATCTCTTCATCCTCTCAGAGCTCGACCACACTCTTAAAAAAAAGATCAATTTGCAGTGATAACAGAACCCTCTGGAAAGCTTTAGATCAGATTTTTAATTGGTTCCATGTGACCTGAAAGAGTTCCTTTTAAAATTGGTTTCAGAGGGTTCTTCTATAGCAGCTCTAAATGTGTGTCTTTTCAAGTGTGTTAGCTGGCTAGCTAGCTTAGCCAAATGCTCTTGGGGGTTTCAGTAGCTTGCTCGGATAATTAGCTAGCTAGCTAGCTCACGTAAATTAATGCACATTTCTAGCTACATAGTTAGCTATCTAGCAAAGATGCCTCTTAAATATTACCTATAGGCTTTAGCAACACTTAGATATATTTAACACAACAGGCATTCACTACCAAACATCAAAGTGACATGTTAAGTCTAATACAGAGCTTTCATGCCCGAAAACCTCAAATGAACTGGCTAGCTAGTCTAGCTCACGCAGCTAGCTAATGGCTTATCTTTACGTTTTGACTTGTTGTGAAATGTTGACAGCTCCACAGGTTTTGGCTCACATAATTTGCAAATTATTATCAAGTTGTTTTCTTTTAAACATGTAAAACTGACGAAATGTGATAAATTGGGCAAGGGATGCTCATCTGTCTTCACCGTCTCAGACACTACTGCTGCTGCTGACTAAAGCATGTGGCACCTGAAGTGTAGACTTTCCAGGAACCTGTTTTTATTTTGATTGAGTCTCAAAAAGTATTTATTTCAAATTTACATATACTGTCCTGTAGTTGGCTTACCTTCTTTTGGGTTTAAATGCATTATTTTATATTTTTTACTGGTCAAAAATAAATGTGGAAAAATAAAATTGAATATATGTTTTTTTAAAACTGAAAAGTACTATGATTTAACTATACTCACAGAAAGTACTACTACAGTGAACCACATACTCAAGTGCTGCAATGAGAGTACATGTAATTCATTACTTTCCACTCCTGGCTATCTGCTTATATCAAGTGAAGCTGTTCTACTTCAGATCAGTGCTGAAGGCTTAATACCTTAATACCTTAAAAAAGCTTAAAACCTTAGACTTCTGTCAAACCTCTTTCTTACACAGCTTTATATGGTTGGAAATATACAGGGAAGAATATAGAAGATCTGTTCCTCAGTGTGAGACCAACCCAGTCAATATTTTATTTTGTTTATTTATTTTTTTAATATTATTTTTTTTTCTTTGCGTCTGGGTTGTTTGAGACCGCTAATAGCTGAGTTATGCATGTGAAAATACATATGATACTCTCCCACACATTTTTCTTCATCAGGACACTCAGGATATTGTCTGAATCAAAAATTCCATTTGTCTTCCATTTGCAAGCTTCATTTCAAACATCTGCAATTACATAACATTATTATTCTTACTGTTCTTTGGTCTACTGGAACAACACAGAAATAGTTTCAACTTTCAAAATCCCTTTGGCTTCTCCTTTTTCTCAGTAAACATGTAATACATGACATGAATGTAATATGTATATGCATTAGTAAATGAAGTAATTCATGCATACCAGTGATAACATGGAGCAGCTGTCTCTCAATTAATAATTTTCTGAGATATTAAATGGAAGGTTGTGGGTTCAGATCCCAGGATCACCAGAGAGCCATTGAGGATGCAATTGTGCAAGACCGTTAGTCATCAGCGGTTCAGTTTGATGCCTCATTTGTGAGGTACTTTGAATAAAAGCATCTGGCAAATAAATAAATGTAAATGTACAGCAGCAGAAAAAGGACATATGTGGAAGAAAGTGGTTGTGAGTAGAGGCCAGCTAACAGTAAAAACAGATGGACTGCATGCTTTTGACTCCTGACATGCACCACTGGGAAGATGGCAGTGGTACTTTGTAATCACTGTACACTTGGCTTGGTGCAGTTTTCTGGCTGTCCACACTGCCATGCAACTTCCCCTGTTTTACATGACAATTACTGAAATACTAATTCAGCTGACATTGGAAAAGGAAGATGTATGAAGAAGAAAGGATTTGTGAGACACTAAAATAAAGAAATTGTAACACAACCAAGAAACGTACACGGCATGAGTGCGAGCAAGAATCATGCATGCTGTCCAACGTGAAGCAGCTACTTTCCCCCAAACGTTCTCTGATGACAGTTTTGAATTTATCCCAAGAGACATAGCCATGCTACTGTTACAGAATATGAGACACAGTGTAAGAATCACATTTAGACAGTATATATATTCAGTAAAGAATATTAATTATGACTCACAATGAGGAAATCACATGAATTATAAATCTGAAATTTCTATATAACATGTCAGATGCTTTATGTAAACATCAAAATTCAAGATTTAGATATTAAGATTCAAATTTTTCACTTTTAATAATAATAATAATCACTTGTTTATAAAAACATAATGATAATTATGAATAATACACTAGTTACACAATAGGCCTAGTAATAATAATAATAATAATAATAATAATAATAATAATAATATGACTGTAAATCAAGTCATTGGAATAATCTCAGCTTCAGATCTTGGACAAATCCTCCCCCCCCCCCCCTTTCCTTTTTTTTTTTTTTTTTTTTTTTAACTTTTATTTGCCCTATCATATTTTATGCACAGGTGCGCCCCCTAATGGTGTAACATGAAAATTGTCTGGATAATTGGATGAACGTACCTCAGACGAATATTTGAAATAAGAATAAAAATCAACATCCTCAGATTATTGGAGTACATGCATCCTGTTAAATTTTAATCTGTTTAAACATATTTAGATGTTTTAACTGCACTCACAAAGCATATTCATTTAAAATGGCCTACCTTAATGACTGAGTCTGATGCTGTCTGTATATTACAAAATGTAATAAAATTACACCACAGTCCTGCTGAATCTGATTGGTCAGAATGTTGATTAATTTTCACTGCATGGCCCTTAAGGTAGTGGCCCTTAAGGCATGTCAGAGGTTTAAAAATATGTGCTGATTCTAAATGTGTTGTTATTTAACAAAGAAAAATGTCTAATCATTGATATGGTGAATGTTTCTGTAAGGAGGTGTATTTAACTTTTAGGGAAGGAGTCTCCAGTGTCGGTGCTTTCCTGGTAACATGACAAGCTACATTTGCTCATTAACTTCTAGAGACAGAAAAAAGAGAGGCTGGTGAAGGACCTACCGTTTATAGCTGCTATAACCTAGGTGATAACTTGTATACACAACATTAAATGTAACTATAGATTGTTTAAAAAAATGATGTGTCTTTTGTTAATTAAAAATTATAATCACTAAACTGCTGTGGTATAAGAGGAATAAAACACTTGTCCACTTCGCCTTGGCCCACATCGCACCACCCAGTCGTTGATTATATTTCAATAACAGTAAGCCCCATTGTGTTTTATTCCTTAGTTATGTTACATATTACCTGCAGTATACCATCACATCTACTCTAAGAATCTTAGTGCTGATTGAGGTGCCTGTTTAATTTTTTTGCTGGACAAAGGCATAGATAGATAGATAGATAGATAGATAGATAGATAGATAGATAGATAGATAGATAGATAGATAGATAGATAGATAGATAGATAGATAGATAGATAGATAGATAGATAGATAGATAGATAGATAGATAGATAGATAGATAGATAGATAGATAGATAGATTCTTTATTGTCATTGCACAGGGTACAACAAAATTGAGTGTCCCTCCTAATGGTGCATAAGAATAAAATAAAAGGAATAAGGGATAACATAAATATAAAAGGATATAAATATTAACATGATCAGATCTATTCAGTTAAGATGGTAAAGCAGCTAAGATATTACACTTAACATATTGCACATTTGAACAGTGTGATCCGGTAAGATTTATATATTATAAATATAACGAGAAATTAAACTTAAAATAAAACTATTGCACATTACAGTATTGCAAATTCGTTTGATGAATTGCTATTTTGTCTTATGTACAAATGTTTGCAGTTGCGGTAAATAAATATGAAGTAAGAGTCTATAGACGTGAGTGTGTGTGTGTGTGTGTGTGTGTAGTGCAAATAGTTCCTAACTTTCAGTGATAGTGTTTCTTGAATGGCTCTTGGGTAGAAACTGTTCCTGAGTCTGTTTGTGTGTGATGCGATGGACCTGAAAATTGTTTTGTGCGGCTATTTGGAAAGAAAGTTCAACTTGAAGTGGTTGAGTGGTTTACACCATTTATGCTGTGCAATTCAGCAGGCATTCAGCAGCAACTGAAAGCAGGAGAAGTGGTGGGTTCCAGCTTCAGCCCTAAGCTAACAGAACTGACCTTGTTAATTAGTCAACTAGTTACTAACTGACTAAATATGTGAAAATTAGTTAGATCTCCAGAAACAGCTGATGACGTGCTTAATGTAAACATACTGCATAAAGTTGCAGGCTATGAATTACTGAATCATGCACAGGTATGTGTATTGTGAAATTCTTCTTCGCATGATATTTTTTAATGTAATGACGTTATGCCCTAATATGCATATGGTGTATCATATGATTATGAGAAGTGTGCAGGTATTTTGGCACAAGGTCACTGATATAACTGACTGAATGGAAAGACATTTTGGCAGCTATACCTATACCAGAGTTGGAATTTATGTCAGTAATCATTCAATTAAATATTAGTTAATCATTGATTACAGCAAGAATATGGTGTATCCTGATTTAAGCTTAGTGAGTTAAAAGTTAGAATAGCTTCACTAAGCCAATTCCATCTGCTTAAGAGACTGTAGAAGACTCTTGCTTAGTGTCTATTTCATTAAAATAAATAGCTACCAGACAATAACATACAATACTCTCAGTCACCTATAAGGTTTCTTGTCCTTTCTCACATGTCATTTGACTAATGTTTCCTCTGGCACACCCTCATATTGGTTTTCTTCTTCCTACTCTACAAAAGCTAGTCATATCAATCATATCAACCTATGCATGCAGTAGAAATTGAGTTAGTATTGTAATTTCATAGTAAGGTATATGTGTGTGTGTGTGTTTTATTGCAACAAAAAAGACTATCGCTTTGAATATCCTTTAATTAAAAATAAAAGGGTGCGTAATGGCACCCTTCTGCAAACTGAGCCCATCGCTGCTACCTTGAAACAAGTAAAACACATCTCACTGAGGTACTTAATCACGACCCTATTAGAGAGTCACCATCCATCTCTTCCTGCTAATGAGGCTCTAATAGAGTATGTCAGGCTGTGCTGTTGCTTCAGGACTTAAGACTCTGGCTACATGTTTGTGCAGCCATACAAGTGGACCAGATTTGTTTTCAGAGCATTTAAATGGGCCATTTGGAGTCATTACATAGGCTTTAAGTAGTTTGCTCAAAGTTGTGGCGTGTGCATTTGTGAGCAGTGGCCAGTGGTTGCTCCCCAGAGACTGATCATGGTCGTTATGTGTCCTTAGTTGGGTAATTAATTGCAAAAACGGAAAAAGCCCAACTGCTGGATTCCTCTGCTGCACCTGCCAGACATTACAGTCTTTCATTTGTGCTACAGTGATAGAGGAGTGGGGCAGGCCAGGTGGATGTGTATGCATGTGTGGTGTTTTACATTTACATTCACATTTAGTGCAAGAGTGGTCTAGTCAGTAAAAAAAAAAAAGGTTTCACCTAAGTGCATAAAGAATAATACAAAATAAATACATAAAATTAATAGATATTATGAAACTTAATGTGTGCAGCTATGTATAGAGAAATAAAGAACACTATTATCCTTAATGCTGCCTGAAGGATTTAGACTTTTGTAGAAAGAATAGAAACATGGGTCTGTTCAGAATGTAGGGAGAAGTTCATTCTACAACTGAGGAGCTCGGATACAGAAGCAGCGCGATCTTGCTCAGGGAAAGACATTCCAGTTGCCCTGAGGTTTAAGACCTGAGTTGGCATGCAGGTGTGTAGTCTGAACCAAAGTATGTAGATAATGTGGTTCAGAGCTCTTTGATGTCTGTGAAGCAAAGACAAGAGTTTTGAATTTGAGTTTTTGCCACAACAGGAGGCCAGAGGAGTGACCTCAGCAGGGGGGTTACATGAGAGAGCTATGGGAGGTTAGAAACCAGGTGAGCAGAAGTATTCTGACCTAATATTCCGTATAGAAGGCATGGCATATGAAGGTAGACCAGCACAGCAATTAGAGAGCTGCAGTAGTCAAGTCTGTAAAGTTTGTATGAACATTTGCTTGGATTCTGCAGTCAGAAAAGGTTGCATTCTTCTGAAGGGAAATAAATTTGCAGGATCTGGCTGTTGATTTGATGTTATCAGAGATGTTTAGCCTGTTATGAAAAATCACAAAAACGTCACCTGGTCTTTCTCTGGTATTTCTCCAGTCTTCTCCAAAACTGTGCAGTTTCAGTAAACCAGTGCCCAGGATGGCATCAGTTTCTTCTTCTTGGCTGACAAGAGTAGAAACTGATGTTGTTTTCTGCCGTTGTAGCCCATCCACCTAAAGGTTTGATGTGTTATCTGTTCTGAGATGCTTTCCTGCACACCACAGTTGTAAAGAGTGGTTATTTGAGTTACCGTAGCCTTCCTGTCAGCTCAGACCAGTCTGGCCATTTTCTTCTGACTTCTCTCATCATCAAGATGTTTCTGCCCTCAGAGCTTCCACTCATATACTCAAACCAGCCTATATGGTATCTGCTTCCAAGCCACGGCCAAAGTAATTTAGATCACATAGTTTCCTCATTCACATTTTTGATGTGAACATTAAATCTCTTGACCTGTAGCTGCATGATTGTATGCATTGTGTTGCTGCCACATGATTGGATAATTGCATGAATGAGCAGATGTACAGGTGTTCCTACTAAAGTAGTCGGTGAGTGCATATGCAGCAAGTATACTCTTTTAAAAATATATTGAATCCTTAAGTGTTTTTCAGATTTCCCTGTGGGAGAAAAGGTTTCATGTAGGACCATACAACAGATTCCATATCACACCTTTAACCCCTTACCCATCCTCTTAGAAATATTTTTTTTTTTGTATAACCAGCATTGTTCACTTATGCTGCTCCTGCATAGATAGTATGTAATGTGTAGTTACCCTTCGCATTGTGCTGCACTTCTCATTGTACTGGAATTTGGAGTAGTTTTATGGATTGCTCTTGTCTTGTACTGCCATAATACTTGTTCATCATGTAGCCCTGTACACATAGACTATGGGATCATGTTGGCACCATAATCCCCATGGCATTATAAATGTATGAAGATGGGGTGACACTAAAAAAGTGATACCAGACGAAATATACAAATCTGTCTGGTTTATCATAGCTTGGTTTCTCTGTATTGCACTGAGCAGTCTTGTGCCAAAATGTTTCTGTGTGTGTGTGTGTGTGTTTGTGTGTGGGTGGTTGTTTATTGTCATGGCCAGCCTAAACTTGTCTAAAAACTGGTAGAGGTTGTGGTGAAAACTCTGTCTTAAAAGGACATTGTCTTTGTGATATCTGAAATTTTAGTATGTGTGTGTGTGTGTGTGTGTGTGTGTGTGGGTGAGTGGGTGTGTGTAAACAATATTCATGGTAGCATGTGGAAAGCATTTAGCATGTTGGCCTGCAGAAATGTAGTTTCTAAAGCAGTGTGAGCCCTTGTTCTGTGACCCACACACACTGTAAAGCTCCACAATTAGCCTTACTTAACCCTGCACAGCCAGGAGCGTTCCCACTAAACCAGCCTCTACTCACTAACTCAGGTGCTCTGAGATCCTTAAGATGGTTTCTGGTTTAAACATTGCAGTGGTAAGAACGGGGTAGTGGAGTCTCCAGTTTCCTCAATGAGGGGAGAAATGAAGAGAAAAGCAAAAATCCAGATCCAGAGGTTTAAGGTTGTTTTATTAGCTATGCCACACACAGATTGATTTCCCAAGAAAAACAATCTTCTCATTGTCACTGAGGTAAAATTTAACAACTGCTGTGTTCTAAGTCAAGCACTGGGGCTCACTGTTGATGAAATCCAGACGTAAAGACTGGTAATCAGAGTGAGGGAAGATTTGCTCTGGAAAATGTAGTTCTGCATTTATAATATTGCGGCAGTTCTTTTATCCTGGGGCCAACCCTCTCATGGGACTAATAGTTCCTACTCAGTTAGGTGGCCCTTGGACCCTGTGCTCTTACTGATGGCAGACATATGGCTTCCGGCTTGATGTGTGTTGTACTACAGATGTCAGTGTTTTTATTCATTGTTGTATGCACATGTGCAGACACATGCACATGACTCCCATTTGGTCTCAAAATAATATTAGGTATTTTGTTTTCTCCAGCCTTAAGGCGATGATGATGCACTTTCGATGGTGAAAAAGGTAACGTGGGAATCCTGTAAAGACGTGCCTAAACTTGGGATGTATAGTTTAATATTAAATTTCTTTGCCTAATCAGTATCTTTTAATGCAACCATAAGTCATATACTTACATACATATTCATTTACATAAGTAAATTTAAGTAGTGGTTAGATCCTTTGCATTCTGTTCTGTAAAGTTTTAAAAGTAAAATGTGTAGCAAGGATGTATAAAGTGGAAGAAATAAATAAATAAAGAAATAAATAAAGAAATAAAGTGGAACAGAACTAGAAGATTACTTTTTTCCCTTTCTTTAATGATTTAATCTCATGCCTATAACTCTCAGGGTTCTGTGACTTTTTCTCTTTAAATGATATGAGCTTAGATCACTATCAGCTACTATTATTGCAGTTGTTATAGCTATAATTCAGTTATTATAGTTATTAGCCTAAGTGACTGGTCACTGAATTGAATGTGTCTATAGATTTTTATAAAATGTCCATTTCCTATTTAAAGCTTACAATAATGTAAAGAAGGCATAAATAATGTCATCTGAATTTAAACGTTATTTTGTAATAATAAAAATAATAATAATAATAATAATAAGACTATGAAAAGGGCTTTTAATATGAATAATATGATTTGAATCTACAATTTAACATAATGTAACAGGCTTGGTTTTGTGAATTAAAAAAAAAAGTTTCTCATAAGAAACTAAATATAATCACACATATTTACCTAATCTGCATAAACTTTGCATTGCTGGTTTATAGACCGTGGCTAAAACCCCTGCTCTGTGTATCCTGCCTCAAGCATCAACAATAAATTCCACTAAAATGTGTTTGTGTTGTCTTGCTGAGTATAAGGATTTGCACTGAAACACTCAGACAGAAAGCAGGAACTGGGGCATAGCAAGAATTAAGGACGGTGTTGGCTCAGTCTCCTTTCCTTCAATCAGACATATTTCCTATGAATGTCCCCAACATAAAATAAACACACTGCTCGCTCCCGCTGTACTGAGAACAAGCCTCATATTAAGATTTATTAAAGTTAAAATAAACAGATAATTAACTTACACTGTTCTGTTTCCTTTGCCTGTTAGTGGGGGAACAGGAGTAACTCTCAGATTCAGCTTTGTATTAATAAACGTGATAAATGTTCTTGTAATTAAAGCCACTCTTTTTTCCCCCTGCAAATCAACAACGATGTTTTATTTCAGAAAGTGTCTGTTTAAAATTATAGCTATTATCTGTGTTGGATCTGTGCAATGTTACATGCTCCCATTTTCCATTATGAAAGAGCCTTACAGACGTGGAGAAAGCTGAAGTCTCGCAGTCCATACTCGCAGCCCCTCACACACCAGTGACCTGCACTATTACAGGGTAATTAGTTAAACAAGCTCACATTTACTCAAATTAGAGGCCATTTGTACAAAGGTAAGTTTAGACTTTAAAGCTTCAGCCTTATTTTTTTGCATAGCATTCCTGAATATAATATATATCAACCAACAAAATTCAAGTGAAAAACAAACACGAAGGTTTTAGGAAAAAAAGGAAAAAGAAAATCAAACTTGCAGTAACCTGGTCGTATAAGTATGCACACCCTTATTAACTAATACTGTGTTAATACTGTGCACCTTTTGCTTGTAATAAAGGACTCTGTCGTTTTGGGTAAGAGTCTCCCAGCATTTTGATTAGGCAATACTTTTCCACTCTTCCTTGCAAAAATGAGCACCAAGTTGATCTAAAATTGTGTGAAGATCTCCTGTGCACAGCCCACTTCAAGTCATTCCACAGGTTTTCAGTAGGATGTAGATCTCCTAAATCCACAGCATGATGCTGCCTCCACCACGCTTCATTGTGGGTATGGTGTTCTTTGGGTGATAAGCTGTCTTGTTATTGCACCAAACATCTTCGGAATTATGTCCAAAGAGTTGTACCATGGTCTCATTAGACCATAACACATTCTGCCACCCTACACCATAGCCCAGACATGTGAAGAATACGAGAAATTATTGTCACATGCAGGGAGTGAGCAGTACTTGCCGGATATTCCTGCAGCCTCCTTTAACGTTGCCATAGATCTTTTGGCAGCCTCCTTGATAAGTTTTGATTTTGTCCCTTCATCAATATTGGAGGGACATCCTGTTCTTGTTAATGTCAATGTGATGCCCCATTCTCTCCACTTGTTGATATTGGCCTTGATGTGTTTCATGGTATATCCAATGTTTTGGCAATTCTTTTATATCTCCCTCCTGAACAATACCTTTCTAATAAGAAGATGTCAAGAAAATCCTACAGAAACAGCTGATCTTTATTTGGGGTTAGTCAGATTCAATTCATTGATGACAGCTGCATGATAATTACCTTTGAACATGCGTTTGAATGTGATTGGTTCATTCTGAGCACAGTCATATGCCCCATTATACAAGAGTGTGCACAGTTGTGCAACCATATTATTGTACATTTTTTCCTTTTCTTTTTATTTCCTAAAATGTTTCAATATGGTTTTTATAATTTATCGTGGCTTCATTTTTTTTTTCACATCACTGACTTTTTATATTACCTTCTCTCTCTCTCTCTCTCTCTCTCTCTCTCTCTCTCTCTCTCTATATATATATATATATATATATATATATATATATATATATATATATATATATATATATATATGTGTGTGTGTGTGTGTGTGTGTGTGTGTGTGTGTGTAATGGTCATGTATACTGTAGCTAGTGCATATATTAATTGTGTGCTTAAAACTACTCTAAACTAATCTACAGACTTCATCAATACAATGTGGAAAACAGATTTTTCCTAGTTGTGTTAATACCTTAAAAAGTACATTGCCAGTTTAAACCTGGAAGTATATTTTAGACTTTAGACAACATGCTGCACCTAGAAATGTTTTTTAAAAAAAATTAATTTATTTATTTTTAAAATTCATTCATTCATCTTCAGTAAATGATTTATTCTGAACAGGGTTGTGGTGAATCCTGGGCCTATCCTAGAAGCACTGGGTGCAAGACTGGGAATACACCCTGGACGAGAATCTCAGGGCACCATGCGCACACATTCACACATAGGGGCAATTCTGAGTCATCAGTCTACCATGTTTTTTTTAGGAGGTGGGAGAAAACCAGAGAACTAACCAACGTGGATACAGTGATTGTACCTGGGACACTACCGTCTGTGCCATCATGCTGCCCACTTCTTTATTTACTCTATATTGGCATAACATTAATGACATTCATTAACTATTTGAGATTTATTTATCAGATTTATTAAAGTATATCATACCAAAGTATTCAATCATACCATACTGTAATCAAAAGAGAGTCAGCCTTGTAACTCTAAGGTGAACCTGAAGGTCGTGGGTTCGAGTCTCAGGTCCGGCAGGGATTGTAGGTGGGGGGAGTGAATGACCAGCGCTCTCTTCCACCCTTAATACCGCGACTGAGGTGAGACCCTTGAGCAAGGCACCGAACCCCCAACTGCTCCCTGGTTGCCGCAGTAAAAAAGGCTGCCCACTGCTCTGGGTGTGTGTTCACAGTATGTGTGTGTTCACTACTGTGTGTGTGCACTTGGATGGGTTCAATGCAGAGCACAAATTCGAGTATGGGTCACCATACTTGGCCACACGTTATATCACTTCACTTCACTTCAGTGCAATAGTCTCTATTGAGGGTCTTGTAAATACCCTTATAAATAACCGTGGCAGTGTTTCAGCAGTAAGCAGCAGAGGGAGCCAGTGCTTCAGAGATGATGTGTCTGACCCACAAACTGCAGTGGAGATGTTTTATACCTTAGCAGCTGACAACTGATCTGTCTCAGGTATGAGAATGAGGTTGGAAGCTGCTGGAGAGACAGTCCTTAAATAACCTGTATAATGTTCTTCACCTCTAAATGGCCTCCAATTGCATTACAGGAGATAGAAGCACTCTCTCAGCCAATTCCGTTGCCTCTTTATATAATAATAACACCAGCAGAATATATGTGGTGTCTGTCTGCTGACTGCTGTGTTCAAATGAGAGGTTGTTGAAGGAAAAGTGGGCTGTTTTTCTCTGTAGGTTCTGTCAGGAGACCATGGTTGTTTGGGTTACAGGAAGGAGATTTGGGTGATGTGAGTATACAAGGTTTTTTATTTTATTTTTATTATTGTTATTATTATTATTATTTTAGTTGGGTACCCTGTTTAGTTATGTGTTGTGCTGAGGTTAATTGATCAGACTTCATAACTACTGCCACTACAGGCCAGCCTTTTGTTTGCAATTTTCATGCAGATACTGTTAAAGGCTTCATTCATTTTGAACTGCTATTCTTTCAAAATACAAAGAAGAAATTTTTAAAAAATTATTATTCTTTTCCTTTAGCCTCAGTGTGTTCTATAATGTGTATGTGTATTTAAATCCATAAACTAGTTCAGCTTGAGTTACCATCAGGGTTCAGTTCACAAAAAAAAAAAAAAAAAAAAAATCCAGATTACAGTAGGTTAAACCTAAATTAAAACCTAAAATAGTTGTTTAGTGCTATTATAACTTAAATAAATTGACCCTCCTCCTAATGTTCTGTGGAGTTACAGTACTTTGCAGCTGACTCCTCCCTCACTTCCTCTAAAAGTCTGAGGCTACGTCCTGAACAGCGTACTACCTTACTAAATAGTATGTCTAGACATTAGGTATAGTGCTAGGTACCGTACTGTTTCGACATGTAGTAGGCTAGTATGCACTTCAGGACGCAGCCTCGGTTTGGACGCACGCCACGCCGATACAGAAGCCAGTCTAGCTCGTGTAGACGTCCGCAGGCAGCGTGTTAGCGCGTCAAACATGTAACGGAAGTTTTAAAGAATTTTTGTTTTGTTTTTATATTTATTTTATTTACGTGTCGTTGGTTTCTTCGACTAGAAATGGCCGGTTTGAAAAGGCAGCGTTCGTGGCATGAGGACTTCCCGAGGAACTTTTTGAGACTGTTCTCGAGAAATAAATCGTTAGAGCAAGACAAACCAGAGGCGGAGTGTGCAAACCGGTGAGCTCGTTTAACTTCCTCCAGGCTCACGTTTCAGCTAATTAAATAACTGTAGTAATGGTTTGTGTGTGTGTGTGACAGCAGTACAAGGTCTCTCTCTCTCTCTCTCTCTCTCTCTCTCTCTGTGTGTGTGTGTTTACTGAACTGTTTGTTGTGCATGTAGCTACAAGTCTTCTGTTAGCGCATCATTTTACTCATATCAGGTACTTTACTGTGTCAACACGCTAAACATGAATAAACTAAGAATGCTTATTCACATGTCCAGACACGTGAGGAAGCTGTGAGTAAGAAGTGTTATGGAACTACAGCAGGTACATGAGATGGAGAAAGTGCTCTGTTTGCTGAGTAACACAATATTGTGCCTCTCCTTTGAAGGGTGGGTCAGTTAGCATTGTGCTACATCCTTACACACTCACTCCTAGGTCTGCCTGATCATCAGGAGATCCTCAGGAGATCCTCAGGAGATCATCATGAGATCATCAGGAACCTGACACCTAGTGAACAATTCAGAGCTGCACTCACTCACATCTCAGATTTTTACATGACACTAATTCATCTCTTAGACTATTTGATCTAAATGGACTTCCAGGTGTTAGGATTCCAGTTCAAGCATGGAGGTGTTAAAGGAGTCAGCAGTAATGAAAGTTCCTCTAGACACGTCTTTCAGCAAGTGACTGGAAACAAGTGTAACAGTTGAAGGTTTAAAAAATGCGGCACTAGCTACAGTCATGCTACAGTTAAAACATGAATGATATAGTTGTTTAAATTGCAGGCAATAAAGTAACGAAGACTACGACAAGCAGCACTGGTCGTCAGTTAACAGGAAGAAGAGAACACAGCTACCTAAACACACACATGCATAAATGAAAGGTGACACATGCATAAGCTGATTTTTCAGTTTATTTATCATAACCTGCAGTAATTAAATACACTGCCTAAAGTTAGCTGGCTCTACATGTTGCTTAGTGACAAAAGGTGCATTGTTTAGGATTATGACAGAGGTCATATCTTATTTCTATCCTAAGCAGCAACTCAAAATCTACTGAATCTGTCACTAGCAGCAACTCGAAATGAGTTGTCTAAATACAAGACCCATAAATGGTGTATATCAAACTTTGTTTCTCCAAACTGTGTGAAATCTACAGGAAAGCAAGAGGGAACTCAGTCTCTTCAAAAAGATCCTCAGTTCCTCTTAGAGCAACTTCTGCCCTAAGTCTGTGTTGTGGTAATTCTCAAAGGCACACGAGTCCATTGTTTCTTACATAACATGAAAGTGCACATCATTTTTGTTCCCATGAACCTCTTAGCTATTTTGCATTATACATTAATTTTCATTGTTCAAATCTGTATAACCTGTTCTGTGTACTAAAGTTTTTTTTCCCCCCACAGTGACTGATTTTACCTACACTTACACCAATAGGAGTTTTCTTGTTACAATTTGTTCATTCACTCATTCATTTATTTATTCATTCATTGTTTCTTTGTTTGTTCATTTTTTTTTGTTTTCCTTCTGCTTCTCCTGGTGGGGGGTTGCAGTCGCAACAGGGTGAGAAGGTCAGTACAGACTTGTCTATCCCCAGTCACAGATTCTCACTCCTCCTGGGGGATGCCCAGTCGTTCAATGATCAACTATGAGAGATAGTCCCTCCAGCAGGTCCTGGGTCTGCCCTGGGATCTCTGTTCAGCAGGACGTGTCTGATAAAGCTCATCCTTGACGTCACAACCTTGATGTCTTGACACGCACACTAAACAGTTTTGACTTAAGGCCAACTCTCATTGCACTCATACATAGACCAGGTTGCACAAAGTAGTGATCCAGATACCCTGTACTCCTGTAGTTCACCTGTGAGGCTGAGGAGGCCCTCTGTTCCCCCTTAAAAAAAAAAAAAAAAAAACTCCTCCACCCCTGCAACCTGGGCGTGTGCACCAGCCTATCCTAGGGTTACCGCCATGATGGCTACCAGCCTTTTGGGCACAGCTTCTTGTAGCAGGCTCTGTGAGGACATGAGGACATGAACATGATCCATTAAGACTCAATGTCCACACCCTTACTAAGTACAAGGTAGAAGGTTTGGAGTTTTGGAGGTTAAATTAAATTAGATTATAGCCCTGCCCCTCTCTTTAACCAAGCATCTGAAACAATGGGCTTAAGTCTGATGATACAATCACAAAATCATTCACTGACCTTTGGACCAAGGTGCTCTGGTAGCAATTAGGGCTAAATAATGGATTGAAATTTTTTTTTTTTTGTTCACAATGGAGAGAGAGCTGATATAAAATTTTTCCCATTTCCCTTGTAAGCTACACTATATTCAGAACGCTGCCGTTCTCTCGTAAGGACAGGGTAGTGTTTTTATGACTTTCTGATTGCTGTACCTCTTCCCTTCCTTTGGCCTTGCAGGGAGGAGCTTGAGGATGACAGTACTACCAGCCAGTCCAATGAGGCAGACTCGCTGCTCACACCCGAACATCACCTGAATACGTCATCACTAGCACAGGTGGAGTAGAGCAGTACATCTTTAATCACTATCATCATCATCTCTATCTCTTCTTCCAATTGTGTTGCCATTTGGGTGGGGCAGTATGACCATCTCAACATGGTGATATAACAACATCATGATATAATGTATGATATTGACCATGATATAATATCATGTTTCACTGTGAAAAGTAACTGGAAATATATACAGTACTGTGCAAAAATCTTAGGCACATGCAAGAAATGCTGTAAAGAAAATGCTTAAATGTTTGTGTATTAGTATATCTTAGTATATATTAGAACATTGTATTATGTAATACTATAAACTAAGCAAACAGTACAGTTACAGTAACTGCCCTTCGTATGGTGTGCTACGGCTCTGCTGTGAATTCTGGATAGTCTGAAAATATTGAGAAGTAGTGTATTATGGGCCGTTATACATCAGTATTCTGTGGGGTTTATTTTGCTGTTCAGCTGGATGGAATGAAGACTCTTGTATGATAAAGAAATGTGTGCTTTTTAAT
Source organism: Pangasius djambal (assembly GCA_022985145.1). NCBI lineage: Eukaryota > Metazoa > Chordata > Actinopteri > Siluriformes > Pangasiidae > Pangasius > Pangasius djambal. The sequence goes on from CM040991.1 coordinate 10,977,864, forward strand.
GCAACTACAGTACCTGGCTCTGTTTGTTCCACCATGTCAGAGGACGCTCCACTGGTATTGGGGTGGGCGGGGCTAACTTTCAAAGCACCTCCCACTTCAAAATCAATCGCTTAGGAGAGATTTAAAGTGAACGCTGCCTTCTAAGACCCACCTCCAGTAAAAAAAAAAAATGTGCCAAAAGTCAGAAGCAAAAAAAAAAAAAAAAGATTGCAGAAGTAAAAGAGAGATTACAGAAGCAAAAAATACTGTATCTATACAATACTGAAGTAATCTTTTTGAAAAATTAATTTTGATTTGATTCTCAATACTTGCATTTGCAAAGGATTTTTTTACGTTTAGATAATTAATATTTTGCTTATGGAATTTATCATTTTATTTGAAACTTTTGGCACAAAATTAACTCCATATATTGTAGCGGTATTTTTTTTTTTTTCCCAAGTTAGACACACGATAATTAAAAATGCTTTGAGGCAGTTAGGTTCCCATTCACAAACTTAATGATCCATATGGTACTATCTCTGGTATTATATGGCCAAAAGTATGTGGACACTTAACCATCACAATCATATGTGCTTTTTGAACATCCCATTCCAGAGTTAGTCCCACTTTGCTGTTACAATAACCTCCACTCTTCTGGGAAGGCTTTCCACTAGATTTTGGAGCGTGGCTGTTCGGATTTGTCCATTCAGCCACAAGTGCATTAGTGAGGTCAGGCGCTGATGTCGGGCGAAGAGGCCTGGCATGTAGTCGGTCTTCCAGTTCATGGCAAAGGTGTTCAGTGGAGTTGAGGTCAGGGCTCTGTGCAGGTCACTCGAGTTCTTCCACTCCATCCTTTTCAAACCATGTCTTCATGGACCTCATTTTGTACACAGGGGTGTTGTCATGATGAAACATATTTTTAGCTCCTTAGTTCCGGTGAAGGGAACTTTTAAAGCATTGCTTCTTCTACGTCTTCTGCTCTAAAGGCTTACAAGAAACAAATAACTGGGGCTTAATTTGTTTGAGGTTTTAATCTGTTTTGGAGATCTATTTTTATATTGTTTTAAATCCTTGTGTTTTAAATTTGTGTGAGAATGATTACATAAAATACAACTCTGGGGCCAGTAGAGCTCTGGGGCTGCATAAAAGCTTCGCATGCACTCTTTTTTTGAATGCGGTCTGTTTCCTGGGGTTAGACAGTCAATTTGTAACAATAAAGTAACTCTTGTGTAAGCGCTTGCATCCATGGCTACTATCTGCACTTCCATAATTAGACAAATCATATTTTGAGCTTTGTATTTTGAGTTCTAACACACTGACTTTTGTCAAGCACTCATTTTTGAAGTATGTTAATGTCTGAGCGATATTTTTCCAGTATTTGTGTTTACGAATGTGGTTAGGTAGTGATGGAGATGGAAGAAAGTTAGTTAGTGGCTTGAGTCTATTCACTGTAGACAAGCTGTATAAGGAGCACTCAGTGAGCCTTGTGATTTATTTCATCACTCATATTAGATTTCACAGATCACTGTTTAGTCCTGATCATTAGCAGCCGCGTAGGCCTTTTCTTGCACTTCAGCTCTTCAGTTATACACTACGAATAAACATTAACAGTTAGTAGTGAATAATAAACTATGGCCTGCAATAAATCCTGTTCCCTTTCATGCCCATTTTGACTTTGGTTTTTCAGCTTGGTGATGATTTTACGCTCTTATCCAAAGCGTCTTACAATAGAGACAGGATATAATCCTGAGCAGCTGGTGGCTAATGGCTTTGCTTAAAAGCTCAGCAGTGGTTCTCTGACAAAATTGGGATTTGAGCTCACAATGTTACGATCAGCTCAGAGCTGTAACCACTGTGTCATCACAGCAGGCAGTGATATTGAGACCTTGTACTTGGATTTTGGAGTTATTTTAAACTCTGTCTGTACAGACAGCTTGGTAAGTGGGCCAGCATCAGCCGAAGTTAAGCCTGTGTCTGCTTTTCTTCCAAGGGTGTTGCGTCAGCAGTACAAACAGCCTGTGAACATGCCCATCAGAGCCATGGCCACTCTGAAACACACTCTCCTTCCTCTTCAGCTTCCTGACAAGCTTCCTGCCACTCTCACTGCGGAAACGAGAGAGAGACAAAATGGGGGAGTGATACAGCTTGCACATGAAGTTGGGTTGCTGTTCAGGTGTTATGCGGATAAGTCGTAGATGTGATCATGAGCAAATATCAGCTGTATAAGGATTGAAACAATACACCTATTTTTGTTCCTTATGTAAGGGGCTTCCGTGCATGACCTCATACTGCTGTCTCAAATTTTTATTGACTGGTTTGAATAGGAACTAGGGCCTCTACTGGAGAGCGATTCTGTGCGCTCACAGGGTAACAGCTGCCTGAGGTGCTCAAAATATGCTAAGCTTCAAATCTCTTCGGATTGGAAAGTGTTTCACGCCTTGTTGGAATTCTCTGGAGACATGCACAAGCATGAAATGAGGCAGGCTATGCAATACTTTTACTTTCTCCTGGCATGTAGATATTGTATCACCATACAAAAACAATAAACATAAATAATAAACCTTTTTTTCTTTTTTTTTTCAGTGGCATAGTGTTGAATCCAAGTTAGACCTTTGCTATGAATTGTTTTATATACAGTGGATATTAAAAAAAAAAATCTACACACCCCTGTTTTTGTTTTCTGTTTTTATGCTGTTAAAAAATGAGACCAAGATAAATCATATCAGAGCTTTTTCCAACTTTAATGTGATATACTGTATCAACCAATAAAATTCAAGTGAAAAGAAATAGAAGTGTTTCAGGAAAAAACGTGTGCACACCCTTTTATAATGGGCACGCGCAGAATTATCCAGCCATGTTCAAAAGTAATTATCATACGCCTGTCACCAATTAAGTGATTCTGATAGAACCCAAATAATGCAGCCGTTTCTGTAGGATTTTCTTGACATCTTGATTTCATCCGGCTGCTGTAGCTAAGATCCACAAAGAGCTTATAAAGAATGTACAGCGGTACAAAGGTATTTCCAAAACATTAGATGTACCATGGAAGACTGTGAAAGCCTTCATTAACAGGGAAGGAAAATTTGGGACCACAGTGACATTATCAGGAACAGGATGTCCTTACAAAATTGACAAAAGGACAAGATGAACAGGGTGGCTGCCAAGAGACCTATGGTAATGTTAAAGGAGTTGCAGGAACATCTGGAATGTGTTAGGGTCTGCCGAGACCAAGGTAGACCAACTTTTTGGGCATAATTCTAAAAGATACGTGTGGCACAGAAACAAGACAGCTCATCACCCAAAGTACGTCATATCCGCAGTGAAGCATGGTGGTGGCGACATCACGCTATAGGGCTGCTTCTCTTCAGCTGGGAGTGGGGCTCTAGTCAAAATGGAGGGAATCTTGGAACGCCTCAAATACCAATCTATTTTGGCATAAAAACCTGCAAGTGTCTGTTAGACTGTCTGTTACTTTCCAGCACAATAACAACCCCAAGCACAAATTCATGTCAGCAAACGAATGGCTTCAGAAGAAGAAAATCAGCGTTTTGGAATGGCCCAGTCAGCACCCAGCTCTAAATCCTGCTGAAAGTGGTGTGCAAACTTATGCAGCCAGGTTATTGTAAATGTTTCCTTTTTCTTTTTTTCCTCCCCCTAAAACATTTCTATTTGTTTTTCTCTTGAACATTATTGGTTGCTGTAACACATGAAAGGTGGAAAAGCTCTGACATGACTTATCTTGGTTTCATTATTTACATCGCATTTACATTTACAGTTTTAACAGGGGTGTGTAGACTTTTTATATCCACTGTATGTGAACCCATATTTAGTCTGTGGTACCTGAAATCATTGGGCCCATATTTCTCCTGGCTCAACCAGATCATGTAGTTTTGTTCATTAGGGTGTAAAGTAGAGGAAGTGGTCATAAATCAGACCTCAGTAGTCTAATAAAAACTACTGGTCTTCATTTAACAGCTATGTGCAGCATAAACCAGTGACACCAATGATGATTGTTCTTACTGAACCCTAGATTATTAAAATAGTTTTCAAAATGTTTCCAAAATGTTGCCAATGTATTAGTGATTATGCCAATCTCATTGTAATATCTTCTCAGCTGTATGGCACAGAAAGAGTTAACATTGCAGTGGGCAGGACTGGTGGGGTGAGGGGAAGGATGGGAGGAGGGGAGGGCGAACATGCTGCTGTCTCAGTTCCATTAGCATTATAGAGGCAGTGGAGGCTGGAACAGTGCGGCCAGAGAGAGCCAATGAGGTACTTTGAGCGATCACCGCTATTCACACTACCGGCTGAAATCTGTAACCAGGAAATCTAATACGGCCGCATTTCCCTCTCTTTCTTTCTCTCTCTGTTCCTCTGTCTACATTAAGGCACTGGAGCACTCGGAGCAGGACAGGGCGCTGGAGGGAGACGGTGTGTGTGATCACGAGGGCAGTGTTCAGGGGGATGCGGAGAGCGACCCTCCTACCATCACCCCCCCTGTCTCTGAGCCCTGCTCTCCTCTGCCCCCTGTAGACGGCTTCTTCAGGCGCCTGGGCAGCCTGTTTCTTTTCAATCGAGCTCAGGCTGGCGAGGAGGACACACAGCATACCGTAAAGAAGGATGCAGAGACAAGTGTGGAAAAAGAAGAGCGCACACAGCCACTGAAGCGTCAGGAGGTGTCTCACTGTACTGCAGGTCCAGAGGTTAAAGCCACAATTCAACCTGAGCGAGACGTACAAGATACACAGTGAGTGTGACCTTATACATTCCTAGAAGTCTGTGATGTGTATGACTGATGGAGAGAGAGGAAGAGAGCGATGAAGTTTCCCTTAAGCATTGTAACCTTAAGGTTTCTGAACAGTTTTCTTGATCTTGCTTGCAGGCTTGATAAGATATCTAACTTATAGACAATTAAGTTTGTGATGAAGTAGTTAAACCGGCAGTACATAAACTGGGGGTGGGGGATGGAGACCTCTCTAAAAAAGGATTATGGTATTTCAAGCAAGTTAAGGAAGAACTTTTCAGAACATTAGATGTGAGGAGCACTCTGCCCATCACAGCGATTACTCCACTGTTGCAAATATCACAGAGAAGGTTTTAATATTAGGTTAGCTACGAGAGTGGAAGTGTTTCTGTGGTGGTCAAATCACTAGCCCAAGTACCAGGGACCAGAAGATTACATGTCTGGGCTATTAGTCTTTTTCTCGAATAAAATATTTTAAGCGACTTTCTATGACTTTCTGCTGTGGGTGCAAACTCTATGTGCTACCTCAGACAAGATTTCTTAGAAATGGGTAATGGCGGAGTCGTTCCTTACGCGGGAATTCTTATACGTGTTGGTTTCTGTAACTAGCTGTCTAATTCGCCATGCTTTAATTACGTTATGTAATTAACGTCAGGCATTTAACTTGTCCAGTGGGCTAGCTAATGAGTTTCTGATATGTCACCCGCTGGTCATCTTAGCAGTTAGCTAGAAAAAGGCACTGCACTGCAGTGTAAGTTTAGAGAGAAGGAGAAAAGAAGATAGTCACGGAAAGTGTCTGAGAATGATAGCTAGCTAGATAGGTTTGCAAACAGTAATTGCAAAAATAAACAAAGCAAAATTGCACAGAAACACAGAAGTGGTCCGATGAGACATGAAAAAAGTTGTGGCTGTGCCAATATTGGTATTGTTTAGTTGGTCAAGCGATGGCTGATGCTGCTGTACCGTATGTACTCTGCACAGTAGCAGCTATAAACAGAATAGAGCTCTGGTCTCTCATCACTCTGAGATATAATACAGAGCAGAGAAAACAGACTGGAGAAAGAAATATACATATCGAAACTGATCAGGTACAGCTAGTCAAGTACACTGAGCTCAGATAACTAAAGCCAAACAGAAAAAACACACCATTAGCCGGCTAGCATTAATTCAGACATTAAAATAACCCTTAGTTACCCCTTAATAATTGGGTAAGTAGGCTGACTATAAATTGGTTAGCCACCTAGATAATTAATGAACAACTAAAATTTCTTAGCTGTTAAGAGAAAAAAAAACAGCTGAGTTACTTTAATTTTAGTGACGTTAATTGAAGCTCCAGTGCTACAGGATTAAACATGACTGTTCAGTCTGGGAGCAAAAAAAAAAAAACAATAGCTACTTTATAATGTAATGATTCTGAGGAGATGTGAGTCACTCTGGCACTCCTATTATAGTATCTCCTTGGCAGTAACGTATTAGCGGTGTCAGCTCAGAGCTGGCAGGGAATTTGTTCTCATACGTCATACTCCAGCTCAGATACAGTCCCACCAACGGTGCCGTGTTTTAAGTTGTTCAACACATTTAGATGTAAATATCAGCAAATGAAAGCTGAAATTCTGATCTGTCGTCGCATATTCCTCTTTTGATCTCAAACCCAAATTTCTTTAGTGTACAGCAAATACAGAAGAATTGACCTTGCTGTTCCAGTACTTTCGGCGGTGGGGGGGGCAGTATAATGGAGCCATTCAGGAGAGAGTGCGTGAGAGAGCATCAGAACGTAAACAAACCAAACAGGAGTGAGAAACTGAAAGAGTCCAGTATTATACTGTAAGAGGAAAAATGATTCAGGAATGATGGAGTTTTAACTTTTGTCTTGCTTAACAGCTAAGGCATATATTTAATGATGAATGAATTAATGATGATAGTCAGCTGATTTATCCTCGTTTTGGTCTGAATTAGACGATTGCATCGTGAATGACAAAAAAGTCACAGGAGTAGGCATTTTTACTGTCATGCGGACGGTCAGATATGAAGTTTGAAGGATAAACAAAGGCCACATTCAGTAACAATTCGTTAACATATATATTCATATATTCGTTCGTTTTCAGTAAACGCCTTATTCTGGTCAGGGTCGCTTTAGTGTAACTTGCTAACTGTTTGTTTTTTATTTGTGGAAGTACAAATTAGAAAATATTGCTGGTGAGTACAAAAAAAAAAAAAGTAATTGCAGGAGTGGCCGGGATTGGTAAGAATTCCTTCTGGGAGTGGACAGGAGTGGGAATTAACAGTTCTGTGCACAAATCTAATTTGTATCATAACCCAGTAGAGATGTCCTTTAGCTGGAGAACTCATGATAGCAGACTGGTGACAACAGGAAGTGAGGTTCTATGTGTTTTTGTATTTCAGACTTGGCTATATCGGGTGAGCGTGAGTGATTCGAACCCTCTGCTCACATGATCTGCGACCTAGAACACAGATTAGAAAGCAAAAAACATAGAATACAGATTAGAAAGCAAAATTATACATCCTGTAGCTTTAAATGAACTTCACTGCAGAGAAGAAAATGAAGGACTGAGAGTCTGAGTGAAGAAAGAAAGAAAGAGTGAGAGAGTGTCATCAGTGAAGATGAGCGTGTCATCTGTGAAAATGTCATGTCCCTGTAGTTCTTTTGGACGACCAGCAAACTGCCAATCAGCATTCAAGGCATTACATTGATCCTGGTCTCTGTAAACACAAGTACCAGGGCTAAATGTAATATTTTTCCGCAATTCCCGATCCTGGTCCTGATTCCTGATTTTAGTCCGTGATGGTAACTTGACGGTGTTGCTTCAAGTAACATTCCCTTCATGTAGCTTGGACCTGCAACAAATAAGCATGTAAAGATGTATAATCCCAAACTGTATCACCATCAAAGCCATTTCAGCTCTTGCGAGATATATCACAGACCTAACTAGAAACATGGGGAGCTACGGCATGCCAGGCCTAGGAGTTTTAGTGAGTATGTAAATGTGTGTGTGTGTGTGTGTGTGTGTCTTTTGTCCAAGAGCATTTCCCATGTCATGTGATAACATCTGTCCTGAGGTTTGATGCGTGGTGATGTCATGTTCCTGGCAGTATGAGCCCTTTACAGGACTGCCTCTGATTCGTGAGGCACAAACAGAACTGAAACATATACAAACACTCTCAGACAGAGAGAAAATATACTAAATGGGAAAAGAGTAGGGTGGTTGGCTCACTGGTTCAGTTATGCCCTAAAGAAGAAGAAGAGAGGAAGAAGACAATGACAGCATGTTTTACGTGTTGCAGGTGCTGGTTACAGTCTTATTCCATGCTGAAGCACTACAATGTAAACACAGCTGTGGACTGGGTTATTTCACACCTCACCAATATGGGAAATGTTGTTTCTTACAGACTGCGCAATAATTACAGTGGATATAAAAAGTCTACACACCCCTGTTAGAATTGCAGGTTTTTGTGATGTAAAAAATGAAAACAAAATAAGTGATATCAGATATTGTTCCACCTTTAATGTGATATAGCAACCAACCAAATTCAAGTGGAGAAACAAATAGAAATTTTTTTTTAGGGGAAAAAAAACTTTTAAAAAAAAAGTACACCCTTTTATAGTGGGGCACGTGACTGCTCAGGACTTACCAATCACGTTCAACCTCATGTTCAAAAGGATTTATACTGCTGTTGTTTAAATGATTCTGATTAACCAAATAAAGATCAGCTCTTTCTGTAGGATTTCCTTGACAGCCTCTTGGTTTCATCCGACTGCTGGAGCCATGGTACGCAAAGAGCTTGCAAAGCATGTACGAGATCTCACTGTCGAAAAATGTCGATCGTGCGAGGGGTTCAAAAGAATTTCCAAAACATTAGATGTACCGTGGAACACCGTGAAGGCCATCATCAACAAGCGGAGAAAATGAGGCACCACAGTGACATTACAAAGAACAGGATGTCCTTCCAAAAATTGACGAAAGTACAAGTCAAAAACATATCAGGGAGGCTGCCAAGGAACCTACAGCAACATTACAGGAGCTGCAGGGATATCTGTCAAGTACAATTTTGCTGAAATTTTGCCAAAACATATATACAGTCACCCCAAACCATGTGACAAAATGTGTTATGGTCTGATGAGACTAAGGTAGAACATTTTAGCCATAATTCTAAAAGATATGTTTGGTGCAAAAACAAGACATTTTATCACTCAAAGAACACCATACCTACGGAGAAGCATGGTGGTGGCAGCATTATGCTATAGGGCTGCTTCTCTTCTGCTTTATCAGATTTATCTTGGTTGATGATTTACATCACAAAAACCTGAAAGTTTTTTCGGGGGAGTGTGTAGACTTTCTATATCCACTGTGAGAAATTTTGGAATAATCAAATTTTGGAATCAGAACAGCTTCACTTTCAGAAAAGTAGGTGAAATGAACTGTACGGCATTGTACCTCTGAAAGAACTATTTTTTTTTTCCACCTGAAAAGCTTCAGTTTAACGCAAAAGGCTTTGCATTGATCTTTTCTCTAAAAAAAGTCCTGCTGCTGTTAGAGTTTTTACAAAGACATTTGGGGTTATTTCCCTCCACCTCAACCGTCAGTTCCTTTCAGGCTTATTCTCTGTCTAAGGCTTTTCCAGAAGAATACTATAAGGTCATTCTTTTAATACTGTAGTCATTACATAACACTGGCTGTAAAGATTAAAGCTCTGACACTAACATACTTGATAAAAAATGAAGTCTGGACATCAGTCTGATATGCCAGTGTCCAATTATTAAATAACACCATCTTTAATTCCTATTGTGTACTCTCTCCTCAGGATCTTTTGGACAGTACTGTCTTTTTGCATCCTTGTTGTCAGAGTTCAAGACAGTAAATGCACACCAGCAGGACTCAGAAGTATCATGCCTCTCAAACACAATCTATGGCAGGCATCTATTACACTCAAGCCCAGTAGGTGTCATGTGGGAATGGTGCACATGTCCGCTTGTATCTGTCTCTCGGTAGAAATCACTCGCACACAGAGGAAAACAAACATCAGCAGGGGCCTCGAGCAAGTGTGCAGTAGTCATTACCAAGAAGTCCCCCCATGGGATGTGAATGTGACTCAGGAGTAATCTGATAGCAATGCTAAAACAATCATCACAGAGAAACATTTGGTGTTATCAGTATTCTCGCTTGGTGTTTGTGAGCATGATTTTCGTGATCTATCTTTAGACACAGCATCATTTAATCATGCATGGAGAAGCCCGAATGCCTCCATTTTCTTGTACATGCTCAGATTACGTCAAGTGCTCTGCAAGAAAAACGCTCATACTTGACTGTTCCGTAATGAGTTCTTTAGGGAGAGGCATCTGAGCTGAGTGGTGTGTGAGGACACAAAGGGTCCTCAGAACCCCTGAGTGTTATACAAGGTGAGCTCTGAGTGTATGATTGTGTGAATGTACCTAAGCATTTGGCCCTTGACAGTGGATATGAAGGGAGAAAAAGGAAAAGGCCTTGAGTCTAAGAGAGTGTCCTCAGTGAAGTTGAAGCTGATTTCTGCTCTGCTACTGAACTAGGGCAAAGAGAGCTTCTATTCATAGTTCTACAATTAACTACAGGAACCTGACTTAATGTACATACTGAGAGAGATGAAGATAGAGACGGAGGCAGACCAGGAGGCAGACCAGGAGCCAGGAGGAGGCCTGATTTAACTGAATCACTGATGTTAGGGGATGTCGGAAGTATGTGGCGTTGTACCAGCTCAGCTCCTGGGGCATAAGAGCAGAAAATATTTAGATTTGATTATGAGAGCAAACTGATTCAGACTAAAATTACAGAGATAGAGTTACGTTCTCGGAGGTAGAAGTGCTTCTGAGTGCAGAGCTATGCACCATTAAAGAGCAGAGACAGCACTGCATAGCAAACAGACCACTCCAGAGCAGAGTCATGTCCATAACAATTTGTACACACGGCACAGAAAGTGCTGGTTGAACAGCGCCAATTGTAAACTGTAAAATGAGTGTCCTATAGAATGTGTGTTTTAGAGCTTAACCTCAGAGTGAAAGCCCCTTTTGTCTGAACTAATACAATATGCTTTTCTAAGCTTTGCTTAGTCTGCAGATATGTTTGTCAGCATGAGCAGAGCAGGCCTACTGCTTTAGTCCAGTGTTTGGCCACTTGTCTCCTTTAATGCTGCAAGGTCAATTGCTCAGTTCTTTTTACTTGCACAGCCTATTTTTGTGTGTGTGTGTGTGTGTGTGTGTGTGTGTGTGTGTGTGTGTGTGTGTGTGTGTGTGTGTATTGGGGAGGTGGCGGGATGACTTTTTATATCTTTGTGAGAAGAATAGGAATATCTGACTTGTGAGGACATTTGACTGGTGAGCTTTTATTTAAGCACGATTATTTAGATTTAGGGGTAGGTATAGCATTAATTAGCTGCATTAATAATTATGTCAGTGGAAAGTCCTCAAAAGGATGGCGTGTGCGTGTGAGCATGCGTACGTCTGTGTGCGTGTGCGAGCTTGCGTCTGTGTGTGTGTGTGTGTGTGTACTTGCACATGGAGTTATCCCAGTTCCTCTGTACAGATGGGTGGCACAGGGCCCCAGATAAACCTTGCATGGAATTTGAAATGATCTCTCTCTCTCTCTCTCTCTCTCTCTCTCTCTCTCCCCCTGTCTGAGTATTGATGACTCATGGTATGGTAATGAGGATAAAATTATGGTCCATATGGTCCTTATGTTCCATGTGGTCTATAACCCCCACTGGTGCCTGGAGGTGATTTTTAGCAGCACACAGGAATGAGAGTGTTTTTGGCTTAATGACAGAAACAAGAGAAAATCTGTGCTTAAAAAATAAAACGGAGCTACACTCAATCATTTCCATTTTTTCTTATATCTCATCAGGTTCAGAGAAAAAGACTGTAAAAACATTGTAGCTTACAAAACATTGAAGCGTGTGGTTTCTTATCAAAAAGAGTAATTCTAAAAAGAGTTTATAGAGAGATGTGTAATTTTGGGATGCTGGTTAGGATGAGTCTTAGTTTGCTTAGACTTGTCTGTGGAGGATGGGCTTCAGGCGCAGCTGAGAAAGCCTCACTGCATGGCTTGCTAGGAATAGACTAAAGAGTGACAGTGTGCCAGCTCTGTCTCTCTCTCTCTCTCTCTTTCTCACACACACACACACACACACACACACACACACACACACACACACACACACAAATTCCCACTCCCGCTTGAAATGCTGTATATTTTTAACATGTCTCTTCTGAGTTGTTTTTTTTTTATTATTATTATTATTATTATTATTATTATTTTACACTACTGAGATTTGAGCTGCATTCAGTTTTATGTCTTTTAATGGCAAAACATAAGAGTGTCTTTCATTTATGAAGGTGAGGTTTTGAAAAGGTGCTTAGAATATTTTCTAGCAATTTTACTGTCCCTGTGATGCATTTGCAATTTTAGGACTGAATGCATATCTTGCTGTATTGAAAGGCACCTGTATGATTGGTTTAATATTGGTAGAGAATATAAGTGGGATAGCTTTAATAAGCAGTTGTATGATCCCGTAGAGTGGTTCTTTTACCCTGGTGAACCAGTCACTCAGAAATCAAGGAATTAAGCTTTTAGGAAAGCGTTTTTTTAGCTTTTCAGTTTACCACAGATGACTCTTTTGGAGGAAGATCAGTAAATATTTTCATGTCATTGAGCTATCAAAACTTACTGATAAAATAAAACCTTTAATCCTGTTAAGGAACAGTGTTAACCCTGTGAGGTAAAGCTGCATTGTGAGTGCCTCAGCACCATGCCCCTGGGAAGAGTGGGGTTTGTGTAGCAGTTGGTTATAAATGTTTAATGGAAACTGTTCTGTTTGAGTAGGTGCTTTTACACATCAGTTGTTGGACATGCAGGAGCGAGCCTGCTAAAACAGTGGATGTGTATGGAGCCTGGTGTCACCGCCAAATTAGTCATACTGGGTGTTCTGAAGCAGCTTTCCTCAGCTATGGTTCTACATTTGTTTCTACTTTTTTAATGACCAGTCGATTGAAGTTATTAATGATACAGCCTGTTGTGTTCTTAAATATGACTTCCATATCAACTTATTTCAGAGTAAACCAGTCCACTCATGTGTTGTTTTTTTTTTTTTTTTTTTGGTCAGTGTATTGTAGAAGAGACCTGTAATTTTGAACTGCTAAAACCGGACCATTGTTAAAACCAAATGATTGCATGTTGAAATGGATTTGATATATTGTTTTCTGCCCTTTTTCCAGGGTACAGGACGAGACTTTGGCTGATGAGGATGGAAATACAGCAGTAGAGAACTCATCTGCTACTGTGGAAGAAGAGAACGAGGAGAAAGAAGAAGAAGAGCAGGATCGGCGCCGTGCCCTGGCATGCCCCCCAGTGGTAACACATGTGACGTACCGTGGCCTTAGGAAGATCAGGAAGATGAGGAGGAACAAGGAAGTGAGACTCCACTCCCCAATCTCGGAGGGAGAGGAGGGGCATTGCGAAGTTGATGTGGGTCTGTTTGCCTCAGAAGAAGAAGAAACAGAGCAGAATGAGGCTAACACAGGAAGTCATTTTGTAGCTCCCCCCACAGAGATCCATTCCGGACAACCTAACCCGGAAACATTCTTATCTTCAAATAGTGTTAGTTCTGATTATCAGAGCTATGCTTCAGTGGGCTCTTCCAGTGGAAACACCAACACTTGCAGTAAAGCAGAGTCAGAAGGAACGCACAGTGCTTTGAGCTCAAGTGCCTTACAGACACACACCAAGGCCAAAATAAATTCTTTAGAATTTGATCCAATGGTAACTGGTAAGTTGGTGTATGCTAATGAAAATAGTCCCTGTAGGTCTAGTATTTTAGAGGCGGTTATTGTTGGTGAAGCTCATATCCATAAGTTGGAGCCATCTGTGTCTGAATCTGTACCTCTGACAATGGAATCAGACCTTGAGACTTGTCTACATTCACAGTCTCTCTGTACTGATGATCTGATGTGTCATCTTTTAGCTGAGACCCCAGATACTCCCCAAATGCAGCCGTCCAACACTGATACTGCCACAAACACACATTCTGCTAAAATTAACACTGCCTCCAACTTGCACACAAACTTTATTGGTTTGAAAATTGCTCCTGATTCCTGCCAGGATAGCCAGCTGTCTAGTTCTGGCCTAGATGGATGGGACCATAAGGAAACCCAAGCCTCTGGGTTATCAGCTGTAGCAGAAATTTCAGGACATGCTGCCTGGCAGGCAAAGTTCATCCTGGAAGATGAAGATGCACAGCAGCTGGGTGTAGATGGAGAGACACTACAGCTGGAGTCCAGAAAGATAGTAGACAGGATTCTCACAAATGCTCTGGCTGCCCTGGAGAGGATTGACATTTCTGAGCGAGAAAGCGAGACTCTATCAAGCGATGAGTTTATCGAGGGCATGGAAAATCTCATCTTTATGGGAGCAAAGGAGAGCACGGATGGGGCAGCCAGCCTGGGACAGGCATTGAGGGAACATTTACCTGTTCAGGGTGATGGGAATCCCCAGTCAGCCACCTCAGATGGGACTTTGGGCAGCAGGATACAGGCAGATGGGAGTCGCTCCACCCCCTCCTCAGGCTACGAGTCCATTGCTGGCTCAGACACAGACATCCGGAACAGTGTGGCTACTAGTGCTGATATTACCTCCTCCAGTGGACTGTTCAGCATGCAGGAACTCGGAGAGGAAGCAGTGAGCGGATGTTACCCAGTTGAGCTGGAGCTGTGTATGGAGACGAATTCTGCTGCTCAAAATAATAGACAGGACTCTCTGCATCACAATAGTTTGCTACTTGGAGTAAATCTTGAAGAGAAGGGAGGACCTGCCAGAACTGAGACAAACAATGAACAATTACCCCAGTATGTTCCTAGTGATAGCAATATAACATCTTTACAGCCAGTCGCTTCTGAAACTTTATGTGAGGTCAGCAGAGGGCAGGCACAGTGTGTTTTGGGCGAATATGTTTGTTTTTCACAGAAAAAGAATGATACAGGGCTTCAGTATTCAGCCAAAGACAATCCAGAAAGCAATAATCATGGTCATGCATTGCACTTGAACTCAGGTGATGTATCTACAATCATTAATGCTACGGAATCAAACCAGGTAGAGGGCATTACGAAAAGCTTATCTCAAGTTGGAGTAAGTAACCCAGATTCAGAACAGCTTGCTGACAATAATGTAGTTCCAGTACAAGATTCCTCTGAAATTGAGGACATGCCAAATCTCTCAGTGGTCCAAAGCCATGCATTTGAAATCATAGAACCTCATCTGGCCAGTTGTGAGAGGTTGAAAAAACCCATATTGGTTTCTCAGGATATAAAAAGCAGAGATGCACAAGGGTCATCAAACTGTGCAGGCACAGGGGAGCCAAGCTTAGACCCAGATGTGGTATCTTTAGCAAATGCGGTTGAGCATGGACCAGATGGTGAGATCCAGGAGGAGGGGAAGGTCTCTGCTGGTCCACAACCTATCTGGTTGCCCGGTTCAGACACATCAGCTGATTCTGGTGATGATTCTGAGTGTTTCCAAGCACTTAAAGTCACTGTTAGTGCCGACCAGAGCCAGGAAGATGATGCACTAAAGTCAGATTTCTCAACAGGACTGAGCCTGGACAGAGCAGCTGGCAGGCTAGCAGCCTTTCCTGTCTCAGCTAGACCTCACCTGGACCTCCCTGGCACCTTTGCCATCATCAGCGAGGAGGAGGAGACTGACACAGTGTTTGTGAATGACACAGGGCCTTTGCTGAGTCCGAGCACACGCCGGATCAAAATATACCCCTTTTCCCTTTCCCCAATATATGAGGAAGACAGTGGAAGAGAGGACGCTTCACGGGATGATGTGCTGCACGTGCCCCCAGCCACAGAGGAGGAGCAGCGGAGTGAGGAACACCAAGCCTCCTCCATCCTTTCACTCCTGCAGTCTGTCAGTGAGAGGCTGCAATCATCCACCTTTAGCAGCTCTGAGACAGAGCAGGATATGGAAGATAGGCAAGATGAACCAGAGTACCCACAGTGTTTTCTCAGGCCCCTCTGGGATCGCTACGATGATGATGATGGTGCCGCAATTGATGGAGAGTCGAGCTTGCTGCTACACCAACAGCTCACAGGGACATCTTTCCTCAGTACAGGACCTCCAAAGGATGAGGGTTCTCCTCCCAGCCTCAGTCCACAACAGAAAACCAGTGAACCACAGGATGGAGATTTGGGGGGAAAGCATTGTGAAACCACTCTGAGCAGTAGTGCTTTTAGGACTGCCAATAATCCATTCTATGAATATTTGAAATCCACTATAGTGCCATCACTTGCCACAGAGACACTAGTGCGTAAATCTTTTCCTAATGGGGAAAATTCAATCTCTGCTACCGTGGTAAGCATTTTTGTATCAAGTGTAGTGTTTATTGATCACAAGTCATGTAGGGGTGAGTCTCTAAGCTTGATGAATTTGTCTGTGCTTGGCTCCACAGGTAGAAATTGGAGAGTTTGGGAAAGTCAGTCCACGACCTACTTTGGTAAGGGTTACGCTCCATCTTCCTTTTTGTTTTACCCTTACATCATGCTCTTTCTTTCTTGTTCTTTCAGTTTCTCTTATCCTAACTTAACCGCTCATCTCATTGTATGATTATAGAAGTCTAGTATCTCCCCTAGTGAAATGACATGCCTTGTAACTCCATAGTCGCAACTAACATTCCTTAATGAGGATTTCTACTAGAGGATCACAACCTTTGCAGTGATTACGTCATCTTATAGTGAAGGCTCTATCAGATGGCTTAATCGCTGCAAACCCTTGTATTGTCACAGCTTTAATCCCTGTGTCATGACCGGTTATTCATTACTGTCCTGTGTCACGCAACAATATTAAACATATTGGTCATTTACAGTATTTACCTTACAGCAACAGTTAACTATTATACAGCCATTTATTGAGCTAAATGCATATTCTTCCTCCAGGTACAATATCTGCCAAAAAAAAAAAAAAAACACTGAACAGAGAGCTTCACATATGAATTTTATTTAAATGCATGTTTAAAGGGGCGTGTATCTACATAATATAATTTCCACTCCAATTGATTTTTCCCTAACACTGGACATGATTGACAATGCTAATGTAATGTAATGACATTACAATGTAATGCTAACAATGACCTGAGCTGCATGGTGTATCGGGCAATCGAAGTATTTATCTCTTTAAAGACAAGGTTAAATTAACTATTAAATCTGGCATTCATATGTTTCTTGGATGATTTGTTGGCATATTATTTCATTTAAACAGCAAGTAGTGTTAAATGTTGGCTGTATTTTCTTTGTTTTTGATTGACTCTGATGTTATTTTTGATCGTGACAAAAAGAAAGTACATAGTACCCCATTGTTTCCTAATGAAAGATCTCTAATGACTGTATACTGATGATGAATCTCTAATGACTGTATACTGATGATGAATCTCTAATGACCATGCCTAATGACGCAGCTGCACATCTACGAGGGTCTGGCACCATGTGGGAAAAGGATTGAAATCTGTGGGGACATGGAGGATGTGGGGGGAATTTTGTTTCCACAAGAAGCCACGTTCCAGGCCCAGAGAGGGTGGTAAGGAAGTTTGTTGGACCTTTTGTTAATATAAGACAACAAATGTAATCATGATGGGATTAAGGACTAACATGGGGCTTCGACCTAAATTTAGCTGCAGTATGACTTTTAGAAATCTCTCTTTACAATTCACTCCCAGTTCTGTAAATCAGCCATTGCAGAAGCACTGCCAGCACGCTGCTGGTGTGTAGTAAATCTCCATTTTAAACCTCATTTGCTCTGTCTTTTAGCTTCTGGTTGCTGCTTACTACAAGTATCTGTACATTAATTTAACGTAGGGCTATGGCCTATAGTCATGCGGGCTGAGAGAATAGTGTGTGTGCTCCAGTTTATGTTTATTAGGTAAGAAAGTTGTGCCTCCATTCTATCCACCTTGTTATGAATGTTGTTCTTCTGTAGAGGAGCTCACATTCAACCTCACTAAGAGCTTATGCAGTGGTTCCACACTAATGGGTGACCATATTGTTTTCCTCTGCTGGTTTCTACCTGAGCCCAACATAATGTTGGAGTAGGCTGTGTGCTTGGCATGGTGAGCAGTACCAAGAGCGATTTGCATGTTAAGCTGAAGAAAAAAAAAAAAGATCCAAGCATATACGGTCCTGTCCGAAAGTATAGGAATGACAGGGCCAGTTCTTTTGTTTTTGCTATACACTGAAGACATTTGGGTTTGAGATCAAAAGATAAATATGGTGCAATAGATCACAATTTCAGCTTTCATTTCCAGTTGTAGGTGATGATTGTAAGTGATGTGACTGACTGTTGTTTTTGGGATTTTCTTCACAGCTCTCAAAATGTTTCTGTCATCAACTTTCAGGACATTCCAGACTGGTGTATTGGCTATGCCCAGAGCTATGGCTCTGATTGATTTTCCCTCTTTTCTCATCTTCAGAATGGCTTTCCTTTCTCCCATAGACAGCTCTCTGGTCTTAATGTTGGTTTATACTTTTTAACAGCAAATACAGTCTTCACAGGTGAAACCCAGGTTTCCAAGGGTATATAGAGTCCATAGGAGCCCAGTAGATGATTCCTGACAGTTCTGGAACTGGAGCACACTATTTCAAACTCAACATTGTGGCCCTAACTACCACTAGCTACTGAAATAGCATTGCCCCAAAACATACATATACAGTTACAGGCCATGGATTCGTGGTAGTTAGAATGCTAGTTATAGAGTGTTTGGTGGTTACTGGAGCTCTTTGGCAGTTAGTGTGTGTAAGAGTCTGTTTGTCTAATCCTTTCTTTCAAACAAGCTTTTGTTGAGCTGGCTGTGCTGGCTGCAGATGTGTGGTTTAGCGGGAAATTGGATAGGAGCGAAGAACTGTATTCTAGCACTTAATGGACTTTCTTTGAAATTTGATTTACTGGTTTTTATTCTGATTATTGATCATGCCACAGGCCAACCAAGGAAGGAGAGAGTGTTGCAGTAGACTTTTCACACAAATCCTTCTGTCTAGATCAATGAGATGATTCCTGCTGTGTCACAGCAGCAAGCAGTGCTTTGATGGAGTATTAATGTGGCACAAAAGTCACTACTACTTTCTTCAAGTTGTAGCTTTACTTAACCGTCACACTCCTGTTACTGTTTCTGCTGAAAAATTTTAACAGGTTTGCAGTCGAAAGTTGATGGTTTGCAGGCACTTTGTCAATCCTCTAAGTAAATGTAGTCACACAGCAAAGCTTATTGAACTGAAAGGAATGAGAAAGAGAATGAAACAGAAGATAGGAAGGATATTTTTAGCTTCTTTTTGCACTACTACTAAACTAGCTTGTCTGTCTGTCTGTCCTGACAATGACAACTAGCAAAGGAGGGTGTTAACTAAAGGGACTGCAACAGAAGGGGTGGTGTAGTCCCTATGGAAACGTCCTTGGAGCTGTTTGAGTATCATTATGGGCAATATCTGGGTTGCTGTGTATTTTTTGTGTAGTGGGTAATGGAAGTACAGACTGTGTCTGTGTGTCGCAGCTGGCTACTGTATGTGGAACGAAGATACCAAGGGTCTTGCATCCTGCTTGAGGAGGGACGGATTATACAGACCAGTGGAGAGACTAGAGAGAGAGATGGACCCTCTGCTCCTGCCACACTGTCTGTTGGCTCCATCAGGAGAGTAATAAAGGTATATCCGTCAAAACTTCTTTTTATCTTATTTCTCTGTCTCTATATGTCCTTTATATCCTAATGATCCCAGTGGTCATCTGATGCATCTGATGCATGTTGTGTTAAAGAGAGGAGTTTAGTGTTTTTGCATTCCCACATTCTCATTGTAAGCAACTGCTTGGTGGCTGAGAGGTTTTGTGATAAATTGGTGCTTTTGCTTAAATGCTGTGCAACCAGGACAAAATCATAATGCATTACACGGCAGTGCTGCTGGAGTCATAACTAATTGTTCAGCCCAACAGTTGCTAATAGCATACCATAAAAAGAATTTTCTCAGGAGTGGGTGTCAGTCCAAGGTCCAGTGTTTAATGCTCAGAGATATAAAGAAAAATGCAAGAGCTACAACATGTGACTTACATGTCTCTGTAAGCACATTAAATGTTTTATGTTCATGACAGCACAATCAGAAGAAGGCTGAACAAGTATGGCTTTCATGGAAGGGTAGCTAGGAAAAAGCCCTTTCTCTCCAAAAAGTATATGGCAGCACAACTTAGGTTTGCAAGATTGCATCTGAACAAACCACAAAAGTTCTGGAACAATATCCTTTGGACTGATGAGACCATGGTGGAGATCATGTACAGCTCCATGTGTGTGGAAATCCAAGCACAGCATATCTCCAAAAACACCTCATACCAACTATCAAGCATGGTGGTGGAGGGGTGATGATTTGGACTCGATTTGCAGCCACAGGACCTGGGAAACTTGCAGTCACTGAGACAGTGATGAGCTATGAATTTTATACCAGAATATTCTTGAGACAGGTATCCAGCAGTGTAAGCTGGGCAGAAATTGGGTCATGCAACTAGACACTGATCCCAAGCACACCAGCAAATCAACATATCAATGGCTAATGAAGAAGTAAATCAAGCTGTTGGAATGGCCAAATCAAAGTCTAGACCTCAACCTGATCTTAAGAGAGCTGTATATATACAAATGCCCTCAAGCATCAATGAACTGAAGCAATGTTGCAAAGAAGAGTGGGCCAGAATTTTTCCGAAACGTGAGAGACTGATAAACACCTACAGAAAATGTTCACTTCAAGTTATTGTTGCTAATGGTAGAGGTAGCCCTAGTTTACTGAAATATAGGGTGTACTTATTTTTTCCCACCTGGTTTCTGAATGATGGTTTACTTTTTGGAAAAAATGACATTTTGGAATCTGTTCTTTTTTTTTTGTTGTTGTCACCTGAGGTTATTTGTTTCTTTTTGGAAGTTGGTGAGGACCACACAATTGTTATTTAGGCCCTGATAAGTAAAAACATAGAATTGAAGGAGGGTGTACTTTCTTTTTCCCATGACTGTAAATATGTGTCCACTGCTTAGCACCATAACATGATATTATTTCTAAATTTGAAGCATCTCACAAGAAAAGATGGTGCATGTTTTGGTCTGTAGGATGATGCTGTTCCAGAGGTTCATCTCCATATATCGAGTACTAAGAAGAAAGAGCTGGTTTGTCTCCACTCCGAAGCTGACGACATATGCGCAGATGTCCCTGTCCACCTCTCTGACCTCAGTGTGCACTCCGGATGGTAAGGCCTGGTTTACACCAGATGTGTGACCTTGCAGTAGCAACATGAACGGCATTGTTCACATACTTGCCTGCATACTTTTTGTACATCCTGGGCATTAAAACAACATCCATGTACTAAGTGTACATCAGATTTCTAAGTGTAAAATGTCTGGTGATTTCATACACAGCAATATTAAACAAACAGGTTTGTTTCTTTTTAAAACCTGCAGCTGTTGTTTTGACTGTTGTCATGAGCTGCATCTCAGTAATGTTCAAAAAGTATTTAGAAGACTGGTACGCAAGACACGAGGTTTTAAACCGGTTAGTGTTAGTACTCAATAACTGTTTAGAATAGTACATAAGTACGCCATTTAAGACGCAGCACTAGTTTGTTCAGTTGCAGATTCTGTAACACGATGCTATACTGCCCCCCGCTATTTACACACGACTCCGATGACTATAGGAGACATGCAGCAGCCATCTTGCGCACACGTAGTTTAGTTAAAAGCAAGTTTAATGCAGGCTTAAGGATTTCCGTAGCATCGGGAGACAGACATC
>CM040991.1:11004423-11071164 GCA_022985145.1 Pangasius djambal
TTCAAGTACTTCCAAATATGTGCAGTCTCAGAGAAGTTATATTAGAATGTAGCGGTGGCTAAAAGTGGGTCAGATTTTGAATTTGAGGCTCTAAGGCTTTGACCCAGTTCGTCTCGACTCACACTTGTATGTCTGTAACAGCATGTGATAATCCTTGCTACAACCACTGTTGATAAAATTAAGCAAGATGGTGGGTAAGCAGTGAAAGAGAGATAGGTGAAGGCAAGGTGTGAGGTATAGAAGGTTCAGCCTTAGTCTCTAATAGACATGTTCAGGTAGATGTGGTTGTTCCTGCTCGCATAAGGAACTCCTGCTGCCAGAAGCCTTTGTGCACACTGACAGGTTGTTCAGTACTGACATTTAAAACTAGAACAAAATTCTGTGCAACAGTTCACTCCATCATTCTGTGCTTTAATAGATTAGGAAAAACTGATGTATTTTCTGTTTACAATAATGGTTCCTGAGAGGTACTAAGTGGTTTTGTTAAGTTGGAAATGTCGTTGTGGTCATTCCAGGATTTCATTGAGCCTGCGGTGTCCCTCAATAATTGTGGAGAGCAGATTGAGCTTGTGGACCAGGATGTGGCAGACCTGCAGCAGACTGGACTAGTGAATGAAGCCAACACCATCCATGTTAGAAGTGGAGTGTGAGTAAGACATTAAGGATCTTTTTATTCATTAGCAATTTAATATACTGTATTTATATCACGGAGTCTAGAGAAGATGCGGAAATATTCTGGGCTCATTGCCATTTGATGATGTACTCCGTCTGCTCTTGAGGAAGACAGTCCAGTAGTGTTTTCACACTCAAACCCCAGTATGTTAATGGCATATCTTTATTGGTAATGTTCAGGCTTAATGTCATTTAAACTTGCAGTCATAAAATGATATTTAGATGCACATTCACCAAGCCTTGTTACACAGACTGTGAAGTATAACACTTTTCACATACAATGAATTTGTTATAGACACTTCAAGTACGTGAGGTTGTTTCTCGTGTATTTTCTCTAGTTACAGTGAATTCTTTAGTCTGCTTGCTATCTGCTCATAAATGACTGCATCATGTCTAATGCTGTTCATATGACAAATTATTTTGTCCTCTTTTTGCCTTGATTTGCTATAAATTCCAGTCATTTGTCTTAGTTGTTGACTAGTTTTTCTTCCTACTGTGCAAATATTTTAAATCACCCACCTGGAAAAGGTGTTAGCAGGACGCCATCCTCTTTCCTGGTAATGTACTGGCTTATGCTCGCACATGAGCATTTCTGTTAAGTTCCCTGGAATTGTATTAGGTTGTGTCCTAGTCATTTGATTGTTGCACATTTAGCTCGGTCTTTTTAAATCATTGTTGAATTTACATGTGTGACTTTGGCTTATGCACTATAGTAGGCATTAGCTGTGGTAGTAAAGCCTTTACCCTCCTTTTATCTTTGGGGTCAATTTGACCCCATTCAATTTTTAACGTCTCTAAATACATGGTTGACATCATTTTTTTTGCTTATTATTTAATGACTTTTCCTAATTTAATGGGGACAACATAAAATTAACATGATGATGTTTTCAATGTCCTATACACATTTTGTAGCATCAGTGTTCCCTGGGGTCAATTTGACTCCAGGCTGTTTTAGCTGTATAAAACCTATAAGAAATATCAAAATTTTACACACATTTGTTTTGGATGATATTGAGGGTCACTATAACATACAATTTTATAATCTTCAAAAAAACTTCCTTCTGCTTTAGGGCCCTAACCTAACATAACCATACCTGTAGTATTGCGAGAACCACTCATAGTTCACATGACAATGGGAAGGGCAAAACATAATTCTCCTGAGGACACTGATAGTTCACCCAACATAGGGGAGGAGCAAACATACAAAAGCTTACACAGCAGCCTTCTCTAAAATTTCTCTTGGTGCTCTGTGGGCTCTCTTTTTTAAAAAAAAAAAAAAAGCTTGAAAATGACCTTTTAGCAAAGGTTTTCTGTCAATGACGTTTTGTCACAGTTCTTTGACAGTGTAAGTGACATAGGGGAGAATGTGTCTGAGACGGAGGATAATGTTGAGGAGGACCCTGATTATGATTATCTTAGTGTTGACCCTCCTGCTGCCTCTCAACCACCAGCAGAGAAATTACCTTCCAAAAATGCAAAGTTATTATGGTCCTCTCCCCACTTGAACGGCAGGGTAGACTTAGTGCTGCTATCATCAAAATGATCCCAGTCCCACAAGAAACGGTGAGGGTGGTATTAGACATGGCTGAAAGACTGAATGGTCATAACATTACATGTGATAATTTTATTTTTCACATCGTACACCCTGGGTGAGGAACTGCTGAAAAGGAGGGTTACCATGTAGGGGACAAAACTAATTGGAGCTTCCCTCTGAGCTTCTTGCAATGAAGAACAAGAAGGTAACATCTTGAATGTTTGCCTTCACTGACAGAGCCACGGTCAACTCCTTTTGCCCCAAGAAAGGGAAGAATGTCCTGCTGATGAGCACCATGCACAAATATGCTGTCCTGAGCGCCAGAGAACACAGGAAACCACAAATGGTCTTGGACTACAATAAGACTAAGGGAGGGGTTGATAATCTGGACAAGGTCACAGCCACCTACAGCTGCCGATGCATGACTGCCCGTTCTGTTTTAGAAATAAAAATGTTTGAAATTGTGTTTGTTTTTCCTGGGGTCAAATTGGGGTCAAATTACCCTGAACATAATACATGTTACTATCCTTGATAACATCAATTGTTCTTCTTTCCAAATGTTATAAATGACAAAAATCTGTATAATCTGTAATAATATAAAGTCTTTAAAAATCCAAAAAGATCTTTCTTTCCAATTGTAGGTCAATTAGTACGATTTTATGGTGATTTGCGTATTTGGGGGAGAGCATATATTTTATTTAAAGGGCTATTTAGGTAGTCAACAGATAAACATAAAGTACTTGACACACAAACTTGGGTAAAAATCATATTCTGGAGGTTTAAATTTCTGGGGTCAAATTGACCCCAAGGATAAAAGATGTTAGTAATTTTGAGGATAATAGGAGGGTTAATAAGGTGGAATCCTTCTGCAAAACTGCTCAGGCTTCCAAAGCTGGAGTTGGATGTAACCAGGTCATTTGAAATGTTTTTAGGTGGGTAGCCTACAGCGGGAGATATTTCACAGGAGAACAGTGTGCACTTGAGAAGGGCCGATACTCTGGACAACTAGACTGGGGTGGCAGGCAGAGTTCACCTCTCTCCATCCGGCCTGTACGGAGGGTAAGTACACACTGGAATGCCTACAGTCAGGGTTCAGCAACAGATCAGTTTCTACTGTGCCAGCAAAGACAGTGACTCATTTATTTAGTTTCTGAACTTCTATTAAAAACATAATAAATCATGTCAAATCAGTCAGTGGTCTAACCAGGTAAGCTGCTATCCTCATGCCTCGACTGAACATGAACTTAACTGATTCCAATATAACTTTTGTCTTTTTAAGGAGCTTTGTGGTGAAAGGGATGCAAAGTTCATGGTATGTTTATTACATTTACATTTATTATCCCAAATGTATGAAAATATAGCACAGTTAGATACTGCTTAAACAGGATGAAACTACTTGTAGTTGACAATTCTGTCATAATTCCAGTCTATAACTGCACTGTCATTCTGATTCAGTGTTCTGTATGTGCTGTATCTCATTGTGTGTGTTTGTGTATGCGTGTAGCTGTCTGCCTACAGCAAACCATGCTTTGCGGGAGGGAGCAGAGAATTTGAATGCGAAATGGCAGACTGTGGCATGTTAAATCCCATGTCATTCCGAATAATTCAGGGCAGGTGAGGCATGAACACCATGTTCAATACACCTGTACTGCTGCAGGAAGCCAGCAGGTACAGTTAGCATTTACAGTAAATTCTCCCTGTGTCCCTGTCTTACAATGTTTAGGTGGGTGCTGTATGATGAGAGGGGTTTCTGTGGTAACCAGTTTGTCCTTGAAGAGGGCCTTTATCCAGACCTCACTTCCTTTGGCTGCATGGCAACAGCCATTAAATCCTTCAAACCCATTCAATATGTGAGCCCTTGATTCATGAAACATTTATTTTAAAACTTTGTACATTTTTTTTTTTTATATTTTGGAGTACTTCTAAATGTGCTGCATTTAATGATAATCTATATCTTTATATCTTCATTATTATGGATTGGATAGATTTGGATTTTTAAATGTTAGTCCTGCTCTTTGACCAAATTGCAGCTGAAAATCTGAAGCGGTCACAGTAAATGAGATATTTATGCATCTAATTTATGCAGCAGTCATAACGAATGACATGCTTTAGTTCACCGATTTTTGCATCGTGCTGTGCGATTGCTAATGTAAGCATGTGTTACTCCACGCAGAGCTTCTCGGAGCCCTCCATCAGTCTTTTTTCACTGAGCTCGTTTGAGGGGTTGGAGACTGTGACAGATTTACCCATGGAGACCATGAACAACTTCTTTACTCAGTCTGTTAGAGTCAACAGTGGCCTGTAACTCCCTCAATCTTCTGTTGCTTTATATTTAAACATTTTTGTGTTTTAGTTCATATGATGACGGGCTACGTCTGTTGGTGCCCCTTACAGGTGGGTGGTGTACGAATTCAGCCAGTTTAAGGGACGTCAGATGATGCTGCAGACAGGCGAGTTTCCATGTTGGAATGATTACAGTGGCTGGGAAACCATTGGCTCCCTCCACCCACTTAGACAGGTGAGCTCCAGCCAGTTGTGTTGCGCTGCAGTCTTAATGGGATGGAACCTCATGGGTTATAGGAAAGAAAGTGTGAGTCTCAAGTGTGGGGAAACAAAAAATAAATACTGTAAAATACGACAGCTATATCAAAATAGAGATTGAAATCAAATTTGGGCTGAAGTAATTACTTTTGGAGTTCTTGTTTGGCTTTCAGTAGTGAGCGGTGTTCACTTTACTAGTGCTGCACATAGATTCATAATGACTCTTTCTCAAGCTCCTACATTCTTTTTTCACTCCTTGTATTTTTCTGACATACAAAATTTATTCAAAATCTCACCCACTCGTTATCAGACTTCTGCAGTCATTTGGGACTTTGTGTGTTTGTGTTTGAGCGGTGGTCTGTAGTGTACTGATAAAACCCACTCATTCCTAAAAAGATATTATGAATTTACATAACTAGATAGTGCTCACAGCAAGGTCTGTGTATGTGTTTATGTTTAGAGACAGCAAATGTGGGAGTGAAGACGTAGGATGAGCGCTTCTTGGATTTTCTTTTTCTATGCCTCTTAATTAGGTTGTTGAAAACACCTCAGTGTACATCATTTAAAATTTTAACCAGTCAGGCTTAGATTAAATTAAAAAAGGTCATTCAAAGGCTCATGCCAAAGATTATATTGGTAATGCTTCTATGTACAATAATGTACAATTTATGTCTCACACCTGGTACTTCCCTTTTGCCATAGTTAAGAATGTGGTGAATATACACTGCTATTTGATCTATGACTAATGTTTTCTTTCTCCTCAGCGAAAGGTGTATGTGCAGGTGCAGAATCGAGCTCTGGGGATGGCACTGACTGTAGAGAGAACCGGGGAACGCCCATGTCCAGCCAGACTCTCACTGCGTCCTGCTGAACACCCACTACACACACAGCACTGGGTGTACACACAGTCTCAGCTCAAGAGCAAGGTCAGCAGTGAAATCCTCACATGAACAGAGAGAAAGATTGTTGAAAAGGTTTATTCATATGATCATTTATGGAAAAAAATACCTGCTACAGCGGGGTCCAAAAATCTCAGCCACTAGTGAAAATGCTTCTATTTTGCATTTTCTATTTTAAAACAATTTTCATTACAAATTATATTATTGACTACAACTTGAGTGAAAAGTAAAATCTTTTATTTTTACATTTTATTTACATGAATTTCTTAGTATTTGCTATGTCCCCTTGTTGCTTTAATGACAGTGTGCACTCGAGCTGGCGTGGGCTCCACAAGTTTGCGCAAAACCTTACGATCCATTTTAGATCAGATCCAGTGGAGTGACTTCTGAACACACGCTTCAATAGAAGAGATTAGGCATGAGGAAAACCTGACCTTTTGTACAAAGCACTTTACAAGGACAATATCACAAACTTGCATACATTCTTTGTTTTAAATATTTTGAAATTCTAAAAACTTCTGTTTATTTCCAATTTTAAATGGAAAAAAAAAAAAAAATCCCAGATTTTCAATGTGGTCTCAGACGTTTGGACCCCACTGTATCTGATTAAAAAAAAAAAAAAAAAAAGTCAGTGTTGTTTTCTTGTTTACTAATGTGGCATAGATTAATAGTTATGTTTTCTGAATAGTACTATGTTATGTATCATAGAATATATTTGTGTGTGTAATATGTAATTTTATATATATATATATATATATATATATATATATATGAGTACTCATTATAAGTATATATAATATCATCATAGTTATTATAGTTAATATTTATTCAGTGTGAAAACATATGTACTGTTTAAATATATATGTGTATGTGCTAGTCGTCGTCATCATCCAGGCACAGATTCAGCTTTACATAACAGACTATGCTGTAGAATTGCTTTCCTATTTCACTGTCTCCAGAACTGAAGTGCCACATGGCTAAAAATAGAGTTCTAACTATAAAGCATTATGGAAATTTAAACCAATTATAGTGCTGCACATGTCAGCAAAACCCGAAGTACAGATAAGCATAGCTGCTATATAATGAAGGATCTGAGCACTCGGCCTGGTGAAATGTAAGCTTGCTCCATGCACAGATTACAGTTTTGATTACAGTTTTTCAGTTTTGATTGACAAGTGGAATTATTACAGTTCAGCTGAGCAAAGACTTGGGCTGTGTGTAGATCCTGACCTAGTTGTACTAGCATGAGGATATGTTTTTGACGAAGGCTACAAAGCACTTCTGTAAGTCGCTGTGGATAGGGACGTCTGCCAAATGCTGTAAATGTGTGTACAGGTGGGAAAGGGCTGCATGTCTGTGATTGGTGGGAAAGCCTGTGTGGGTGCCAGAGTGGCTTTATGGGAAGAGCATGGGCGACTGAATCAAAGGTGGACTTTAAATGAAAATGGGACGATCTCTTCTCATTTAAACCACAGCCTAGTACTGGACCAGAGAGGTAAGTTTTCTTAATTAGGTAATAATGATCATCTAATTAGTATTATTTGACATAATTTGCATATAAAGCATTTAACATTTTATTGCAAAACAACCAGTCATTTCTGATGCTTGCATGCGTCGCCTGACCTTCTGGAAGCCTGACTGGAGCTTTTCTGCTGGTGCTGTTTCAGGTGGGAGTGGAATAGACAAGGACCATCTGATCCTGAACGAGTTTTGTCCTGATAGAGTCACACAATTCTGGGACATAGAGGTGCTTTAGTGCTGAGGCCAAGAATTAGTCTCCCTGAAACATGCTGGACAGTTTCAAACTAAACAGCACTGTCTCCACCCAGCTAAAGAGGAACAGGCTCAAAGAAAGTTGAGATCACTGTTCCTTAACACCTAGCCTTAAGGAGCCTCAGCAGTTCTCATTACTTTCTGCAGCTTGATCCTGACACAACAACTTGTTCAACCCATTAGGTGATGTTTAGGCAGTTTATGAGTGAAATCAGGTGTTAGAGCTGGGGCATCTGAAACCAGACATTTGATTCCATTCTACACTTGGTGGTATTCAGCAGTATCAATCAAAAGCTGGAGGTTCTCTTTCGTGTTAAAGCTTGGAACAAACACAGCCATAACTAAATGAGGAGGAAAGCCTGTTTAGAAAGGTGTTCTCATTTTTAAGACCAACAACCAAAACCACTACACGAGCCTATGACTATTCAAGGGCAGAATACCCCAGGAGAAAGGAGCTGTTTGTAGTTCCTGGTTGAGGCAATATAAAGAGTATGAATTATATGCTTGCTTTTTTTGTTCTCCAAAGCACATTTGCACTACCAAGATCCTCACTTGAACAGGAGTGGCCCTCTCATAGGTTTTGTGCATTCCCCTTTCTTAAGCACTGCTACTGGTTATAACAAATGATGTCCACTTTCAGCCTCAAATGATGTCAACACTCCTTTTACTCAGACAAACACAGGCCAAAAGCAAGTGCTTACTTCTGATAGTCAGGCTATGTACAGAGAAGTATTTAAAGCTGGTCAGATCACTGGATTTAACACTGAACACTAAGTGTATGATATTCAGGAAAAGATGTATGTATTGATTGCCATGTGCAAAGGAAATAATGTGTACAGTTAATAAGCTCAGTTTTTAAAGGTTATTAATATTAAAGATATATTACATTCTGGTGTTGTGGTTGAATGGATTACACTGACATGTTTGAAAAATTATCTGTAAACATTAGCTCCCAGAACATAACAGAAACAATCACACAGAAATAGAGGACAGGAGAATGTGTATGTTTGTGGGGTGATGTTCTCACAATGGTACTGAGAGGATCCTTGCTACACCTCATTCAGACCCACTGCTAGCATCACTACACAATAGCACAGTATGTACCAGAAGAATACCTCTACTGTCACACACACACACGTGTCACTCTCCCATGTAACCATTTCGTCCATCTGCTGATATTCCAACTGGTAAGGCAGCTTGGTCCTGTCCTGACAGTCCAAAAATGCAAAGCAGGTCGGTGTAAGAAGAGCCTGTAAGCTGTAGATCTATAAGGTCACACACTGAACAACAATAGGTGACGAGGGCAGGAGTAGACATGTGCTGATTATCAGTTATACACTTTAAATGATAGTCATCACTCATGCTTTCTTTTCAGAAGGCAGCGTAATGATAGATTCTAAGGCAACTTATGGCCAGGTTTGAAGGCTCACACAATTCTCCTCACATGGCAGATAATTGCCTCTGATTTTTTTTAAACTGAGGAATAGCAAGTTTAGTATCGTTTGTATTTTTTCCCGATCATTTCTTTACTGTACAAATATCAGCACATGTCTAGTTAGCAGACCTGCAGCAATCCCTCTGTCCAGAGTCCGAGCACCAGGCCCAGTTTATCAGCATCCTGCTGCAGTGGCAGCTCAGCCACACGGAGTCGCTCTCCACTCAGGAGCTGCTGCAGAGCATTGAGGTGCGATATGGGGAACTCCAGACCCTGCAGCAGAAATGAAGAGAAATATAAGCGTGGGAAGAAGACTGTTTAAAAAAAAAGAGTGACAGAAGTGTCCTGTATGTCTAGCCAGCGTGGTAGGGATTAACTGTTTAAAAAAAAAAAATATGCTCAAATATTAGACTATCTTATTTCTTTTTTGAGATTTTTATTCATTAACTTTCCATTCTCAGAAACCAAACCACCTGGAAAATGTTTCACATTTTTAAAATCATTTTAATAGTATTCTAGCATTTCTAAGATTAAACCGTTTGTGTTTGTGTCACCTGTACTGTCTTCTCTTCCTCTTCATCCTCCTCCTCTTCCTCCTCATCCTGATGATCCTGAGTCCCCATCATGTGCGTCTCCCTTTTGTTCCTCAGTGAGTGTAGCACAAATGCTGATAACTTTATAGCCTCATCCTGAAGGAAAAGAAATATGCATGTGGAATGTTTTTTCATGTGAAGAATGGCCACAAATGCTAGTAGACTCAGCAGAGATGGTCTTACCGTGTTGTCTGGCCTGGGCTCCAGTGTCAGAACAATGTGCTGTCTGAACCTCACACACACCGAGTCCTCCAGCATTGGCAACTTTCCAACTTGAAGAAAAAAAAGGGGAAATAAAACCCCTATTAGCACCAATGTACCACCTTCACACATTTTACACTTTCAAGGATAGATGCACACATTCTAGCCCTTGTTCTTACATTCGTGGCTTTGGAAAGGTCCAATGTAAATTACATTATTATCTGGAGCCAGCTGGATTTGACATCATCATATACATTGCACACACACACACCTGGAGCGAGGTCTTCCTCCTGCAGGCGGTAAGGTGGGAGTCTGTTGGAGATGAAGTCTCTCTTCATCATGGAGGAACGCAGATCCTGTTCATCCTGCTCCAGTCGCTCTGCTAGACTCCTCAGAATCGTACACACCTTCTTCTTAACCTCAGAACCCATATGTGCAGACTGACACACACATCAGAGACAGGAAATGATAAGGTCAACATTAAAACAGGCTTAAGCTATATATATATATACCACTTTATAATAGGATTATTTAACAAGTCGACACAAGACTTGTCAGGAATCAGACATGTTCTAGAAAACCTGGAAATGTACACACTAGTTTTTCAGACTGCAAATGAGAATATGGATCAGATATCTCGGAAAAGAGATGCCCTTGTTTTCCCATGCTGCCCTTGTCTTTATAGTCCTCCTTCTTGTAGTTTGTAATGGAGCAAATCGCAGGGTTACCCATTTGTTTCTGAAGATTAAGACTGTTTAAAGAAGTTCACACAATGCAAAAAAAAAAGTAACGTGTAACAGTGCTAGCAACTTTGTTTTTGTCCTTCTTAACATCAGCACTATTTGTGTCAGAGTTTGACACTAACATAAGCTTCCATGTAAAGATTAAAACACAACGGGACATGCTGTTGAAAGGAAAATAATCCACAGTGGAGTTGTGGTAAGGTGCAGAGCAGAGACCGAAGTTATTATTTTCCATAATAATACCTCCTCAAGTGTTTTATTCTTCTTATACAACAGCAATTTGCCAACAAAGTTTAAGAACGACACATGCATTTTATCCTTTGAGTTACATTAAATGTTGTGAAATGTCTACCCGACAAGCTAGTTCCCGTTATCACTTATGTTATAGTGGCTATCAACAGTCTTTTCCTCAGCATCTCTTTTCTTCTCACTCTTGAAGTTGAGAAAATAATGAAAAACTCCTCTGTCCTTAAGACTTTCCAGTAGTGGAAAACACACCAACCATTACAAAGCACTGACACTATTATGGACTACTTCCATAAATGTTATATCTCCTTGGAGAAATCTTCACCATATCAACAAGTATATGTTTTTTGTTGTTCAAAAAAATGCTTCTTTTAAATTTGTTAATTATTAGCCTTATATTCTTTTGTGGAGCATCGGTCATACTGTCTGTTCTTGTGAATGAGGTGTTACTACAGATTAACGCATTAGAATGAGTGCATTAATTCCAACCTGTGCTATGCTTTCAGCCAGCACCACTATCAGAGCCACGCTGATACAGGAAATTAATCAATTCCTTTTGACCAATCAGATTAGAGAATTCAACGTCGCCGTGGTATAAACATATACAAGTCCTATAAAATTTAATTAGACTGGAACCCTGTTAGTGAACCAGTGTGGAAAATGTGATGCTCTTACAGTAAGGAGGTTTCTGGGTACACCACTACGCAAACTGATGTCATTCTTCATAGAGTCGAACATAAAACCAGGGAAGATGTCCAACACAAAGTCTCCCCATGACCTGGGAAAGATCACACAGAAAGCAGACAGAAATAGTTTATACAGAAATATTATACTATCTTACAGAGTTAGAAACACTTCATCAGAACTCAGGTGGTGTGTGTATGCACATACATGATTTGATATGTGCTGAGAGTGAGGTGTGTGGAGTGCTCCACTCCTGCAGGTGTGTCTGCTTGGTGAATGGTTCCTCGGGGGAAATACAGCAGATCACCTGCCTACACACACACACACACACACACACACACACACACACACACACACACACACACAAACAAGATGCATAATCAAAAATTATGTACAATGGAAACACATGCAAGCTAGAATAAAAGCACTGTCCATCTGAGAAAAAAATTGAAGGCCATTTAAAGACACTTTAAAATCAGAAAAGGGACAGAAATAGGTGACAATATGATGAAGTATACAAACAATCAGTCCATCAGTGCAAGAATTACCAAAAAAGGGAAGCAGATGACTTTAATATTCTTCCAAGAAAACTGATGTAAAAACATTAGTTCATTCTCGGTAATGCTGGTCAGAGCACAGCTGCAGTTCACAGCATGACAAGCAGAGGACAGCAGAGTGAACAGTTCAGTATCTATGTTATCATGCTCACTGTGCTGTCAGTGTCGAGCCTCTGCGTAGTTACCT
Organism: Pangasius djambal; assembly: GCA_022985145.1. Classification (NCBI taxonomy): domain Eukaryota; kingdom Metazoa; phylum Chordata; class Actinopteri; order Siluriformes; family Pangasiidae; genus Pangasius; species Pangasius djambal. The sequence goes on from CM040991.1 coordinate 11,016,489, forward strand.
TCAGTATGAAGTCATGAGTGGGCTTTCCGATGTGCTCCTCAGGCTCTGTGCTGTACTCACGGGCCAGTGGGACGGTCGGCTCGTACAGTCGCCAGTGCTTCTGACCCTCCAGCTGCAGGATAAACACCTACACTGGGGGAAAGAAAGCACTCAGAACACACAGCCATGGCTTTACACACTGTTAGACTGTTTTAATTTCAAATACTGGCTGAGATCCTAACTTCATACTGACAGCAGTTTTATTTGCTATTAGTTGCATTATAATTCACCCTACAAATACTACTTTTGTGCATCAGCTTCTCTTTGTCTTGCAATAGCAGTAACCCAATAACATGTTAGAGGGATTTTCCACTGAGAAATGAAAGGAATTGATAGCAAAGGCTTCTTTTGCTTATTAGCATTTAAGCTGAATTACAATAAATGTAACTCTGCTCAGTTTTTTGGTGCCACATTTAATATTGCAACAATTCCTCATGCACTTATTTGCTACACTTCATAGAAAATAAAAGCAAGGCAAATTTCGTACAGGTCATTTATTCTCAGTGTGAAAGTCCCCTGCTGACACTCACCAGAGCACTTAAGACTACTTTGGTGAAATGAGCATGTGAAAAGGTGGATAGCAAATGTCATGCTGTTCAGTACTACCTCCACATCGTCATAGTGAGGCGGCAGACCCTGAGAATCCTCAGGCGTGATGTAGATGTTGGATCCGACCAGCGAGCCGAAGAAACACTCCAGACGCTCCTGAATATGCCACAACTCATCCTGAACACACACACACACACATCACAAAGTCTGATCTTTCACTTAAACACTTAGCATTCACTCTCAGGTTGAAAATCTCCACGGCTCACCTTAAACCTCTGCGGCTGGTGGAACTGGATAGTGGCTCTCTTCTGATTAAAATCCTTTCTCAGCTGGCTGTATTTCACTCGCCCCTCATTATTCATCACCAACTTGTTGCCATTTACGCAGCGTAAAACGTTCAGATCTCTGGCGTACTCCAGGCCCTGGGCACACAGCTGTTTAAGATCTGACAGCTGAAAGAGGGACTGGTAATAAGACACGATTGCTGGGTCTGATCTCTGCAGCAGCAACGGCTTCTTCTCCCAGTGCTCACGGAAGAACTCGTCCACAGGCGTGGGTGAGATCAGACTCTGGAAGAGGCTGGCTGGAGAGTCAAAGCACAGTGGAGATGCAGGACTGGTGGTGTCTGTCTTTCTGTGTTTAGCAGGCACTTCCATGCCCTCCTTCTTCTTGTTCTTCTCAGGACACATTACTGCTGATCTGCCTTTTTTAGGCATCCCTGTCCAGCACACAACAGCTCACACTTTAGTTTAGAGCAGGGGTGTCCAATCTTATTCAGGAAAGGGCTGGTGTGGGCGCAGATTTTTCACTCCAGCCAAGCAGATGCCACAACTGAGTCTAGTGAAAGCCAACATCAGCTGATTAAACAGGTGGAATCAGGTGTAGCTCCTGCTTGATTGGAATGAAAACCTGCACCCACACTGGCCCTTCCTGAATAAGATTGGACTAATTCAAACATAACTCTAAAATTAACCTCTCAATGAGTCTCTGGAACTTGATCACAGATTCCCAACCCTGTGGAGTATACTGCACATTTATTAGATTCCCTGCACCAACACACCTGATTCAACCGATCAGCCCTTCCTGAGCTGAAGTGTGTGTTGGAGCAGGGAAAACGCTATAAGGTGCAGGACAGGAGGTACTCCAGGACCAGGGCTGGGAACCTGTGCATTAGATAATAAGCAGTGTTTGGTTTGTGCCATATTTATATACAGCTGCTACTGTAGGACAAGATAAGATGCAATACACACAGTATGCTTTAGTGACTGGAGAAAAACCTGACAAAAAAAGCAAAACCATCACACACTGTTCACTCCGTCTTAAAAGTACCTCTTTCATTTCCACAAATGCTAATGCCCTTATGCGTTTGGATTACAATACTGCCTGAGCTACATGTGTGCACTGTCTAACTAAGTCTAACTTCTGTTAGCTAGATAAACAGAAAGCCTACAGTCAAGCAAAATTACCTTCCGATAACGATGCTACTGAAGTAAATCAACGGAACACGTAATGAGTACTGTAATAGTGCAATGAACACTAACTTGCACTGCGTCCCACGTGAAAGTCATGTGTCACACCGCTAAGCCTCCGACTAGAAACACGTTTTCACTGAAGTTCCATAGTGTGCTCGGAACAAACACCTAGTACCAACGACTGTATATAGAATAGAAATAGCAAAGGAAAAAGGAAGGGAAACAATAAAATATTAAGAAAGCAAATCCAGATACACAAACAATCCAGACAATCCAAATAATATGTAATTATAAACAGCTAAAATTGTAGAATAATACATGGTTCATTGTTTTCTCTACAGTTTTACCTGAGTTTTCAAAATGCAAGATCTATAAATACATACACTATATGGCCAAAAGTATGTGGACACCTGACCATCACACCCATATGTGCTTTTTGAACATCCATTCCAGAGTTCGTCCCCCTTTGCTGTTGCTATAACCGCCACTCTTTTGGGAAGGCTTTCCACTAAATTTTGGAGCGTGGCTATAGGGATTTGTCCATTCAGCCACAAGAGCGTATAAGATTAGGCACTGATGTTAAGCGAGGAGGTCTGGGGTGCAGTTGATGTTCCAGTTCATCCTGAAGGTGTTCAGTGGGGTTGAGGTCAGGGCTTTGTGCAGGCCACTCGAGTTCTTCCTCTCCTTGGCAAACCATGTCTTCATGGAGCTCACTTTGTGCACAGGGGGAATGATATGCTGGAACAGGTTTGGGACATATCCGTGTGATGGTTAGGTGTCCACCAACTTTTGGCCATATAGTGTAGGTAAGATATAAAATATCAGGTAGCAATGCGGGCCAGCAACGTAAATACACTGAATTGATATTAAAGAAGCACATAGTATATAATATAGGAGGTCTTCTGCAGGAAGGAATGTGCCATTTTCCCCCCTACTTATTTGAACTAAGCTTTTTTTTTTCAGTCTCCAAACAGGGAATTTTAGAGTTTTGTTTTTTTTCCCCCTGAAATTTCCTTTCATATTTCTAAAAACGACAAAGTGAATTGACTTCATATTAATGGAGCACATAGTATGGAATGTCCTTTGCAAGTATATACCAGTTAATTTGTCTTCTTTTTATCAGCTGTGTAATTGAAGACATATTACTCTTTCTTACAGAGCATGTTTTATTTTTCCTTGCTTTTTAATAGTGTAATGCTTTTACCATTAAATTGTCTATTTTCTTATTATAAATTATAATAATATATATTTCAATGTTTTGTATATTATATTTACATCAAAAAAATCTATTGTTCTCCTTGAACAAACTTACAATACTTACAAAGCAAACAGTATATTCTATGAAAAAGATGTTAGGAGCTGTAATTAAACTTCTCTAGTGTCTACATTGACTAAAACAGCTGAGCTGCTGCTTTTTTCAGTGGTAATTCCTGTAAAACCCCATATATATGCACACTCTACCAGTTTTTCTACCAGCTGGGATTTTTCACAGGTAATCATGAAGGGGGCACTATACCACTCTCGATGTACATTGCAATACTCTGAACAATAGCAGTAGCTTTAATATATGTGATCATGTTGTTCATTGTGTGTTGTATATTGTATGTGTTTGCTCAGCACACAGGTTTAATTCGTGTACTCTATAACTGTTGGACGTCAACAGCTTTGAACTTATATGGTGATATCATAAACTGAGCTCTTATCAGGCCCCGAATCTTTTTTTTTTTTTAAACGGCACTCATATTTCTTTTAAGGAAACAGCACATAATTTGACAATACCTCCACAATTACACCCACAACATACAAACTTTTGTTTCTATTATTTACATTACTTTTTTCCCCTTCTTTTCCCTCTCTTATTTATGTAAAACACAAACACACAGAAGAGTGACCATTACAAACACATACATTTAATAAATCATTCTGAAATTCTTGTTTTTCAACACACCTCAGACCAATAATCAACCAACAAAACGTGTCCTTTTCTACTGGTTTCTTAAAAAAACAACAACCCTGCATTATAATTGCCATCGAGCTTTGACATTTTGATTACACTGTGTGTGTGAAAACAACTCAAACAGATTTAATGATCCAGTAACAGTGACTGAGGCAGACAGTAAGTGTTCGATTCATTATAAAAGTCTTTAAAGAGAGCCGAGAGGTGATGGACCTGCAGCCCTGCAGCTTGCTACGGCTCCATTTCTAGGTTCACAGGCATCAAACATCTCAATGTCTGAATGCTGATCTGGGTTCAGCTGTCATTGCGCATATAGCTGAATAGTATTCAGTAAGAGGCAACAGACTGATCCTAGATCAGCACTCTGAGGTTTGACGTGTAATCTGTGTGTCACTGTGGAGACTCGGTTGGTGACTGTGGCTCTGGGAATTCGAGTTTTTCACACTCCATGAGTGTCAGTGGTAAATGCTGAACAATCTCATTAGGGTCTGTGTACAAGGCAGGAGGAACATTCTGCAGAGAGAAAAGGAGGTGGCATGAACAAACAACCACAGGAGGAAGCAAAAATAAAAAAAAATAAATAAATGTGGGCATTAATCTTTGAAGGTTGGATAGAATACCATATTCTCTGAAATGTTAGAGATGTTTTATACACTAAAGATTAATGCGCTGGTTTACCCTCATCAGCCACTATAATAAGTGTACCCCTGCTCATCCAATTATCGCACAACACATAAAACAATCATGTTAATATTCACATCTAACAAGAGAATGGGGAAAAATGTGATCTCTCAGACTTTGACAGTGGCATAGATGTTGGTGCCAGATGAGCTGGGTATTAGTATGTCAGAAACTGCTCATCTCCCAGGCACAGCAGTCTATAGAGTTTGGCCAGTTGAAGACCAGGTAACATTTTTCCAATCTTCAGCTGTACAGTTTTGGTGAGCCTGTGCCCACTGTAGCCTCAGAGTCCTGTTCTTGGCTGACAGAAGCGGAACCCATGTACCTCACTGTTTGATGTGCATTCTGAAATGCTTTTCTGCTTACCATGGTTGTAAAGAGTGGTTATTTGAGTTAACACAGACTTCCTGTCAGCTGAAAGCAGTCTGGCCATTCTCCTCTGACGTCTCTCATTAAGGCGTTTCTCCCTGCAGAACTGCCGCTCACTGAAGGGTTTTTCCACACCATTCTGTCTAAACTCTAGAGACCGTCCGGTACCAACAACCATGCCATGGTCATTGTCGCTGAAATAACATTTTTCTTCATGCTGATGTTTGATGTGAACATTGACTATAGTTCTTGGCCTGTATCTGCACAATTTTATGCATTGCGCTGCAGCTACATGATTGGCTGTTCGGGAAATTGCATGAATGAGCGGGTGTTCCTATTAATGTGGTTGGTGAGTTTAAATGTTTAAAACTGGACAGTAATGTTGCTTTTAGTAACATAAATTAGATTACAATTGTAGCAGTTGGTGGGAGTTAAATTAAATCAGGTTAAGATAATTCCAAGTAAGTGATAATCTATCTAATAATATAGAGATGACAACAGAGGCATTAAGGATTCTTACAGGTTGTGTAAATATAATGCTTTCTAAAAACAAACATTTGTTTAGTTAAACAACTTTTTAACTAAAATTAGGGATATTATTATTAGACATAAAATGGCTGCTGGATGTGGAAGGGCCAGACAGCTGAAAGGTCTCTTAATCAGTAGTTAGTAGACTAGGGGGAAAAAAAAAGGCTGCTAAAGTTCAACATAGAAATAAGACCATAAAAACTAATTTATTTATTGATTGCATGTTAATTGGAAATAAAATCAAATAGCACTTGCATTTAGACAATCAGTGTGGTGGTTGTCTTTCAGTGGAACTGAATTTAATCTTAAAATGTGATTTTCTCCCTTTTCACTTTTGGGGGCAGCCAGATTTTAAAAATCTATAACTTCTGTATGTGGAATTCATTAGTAAATAAAATGTTGAGGACAGCGGCTTTAGATTTCTGATCACTCCAAGCAAAGCATGAGTCAGAGCTCTGCCTTTAAGAGCCTCCAGAAATCAGAGTGAATTTCTCTCCAGCCAATTAAACTGTTGCATGTGTACCAGGTGGATGAAATCATGGCTTTTAGCACATGACCAAAAAAAAAAAGTGTATTTAAATGCACAGAAGGTTTTTAAGTCCCTGCAGTAGTCTAGACTGGTAGCACATCTCTCACCTGAAGAGCTGACACTTTGCTTTCTCGTGAGCTGAACTCCCGCAGCATGTAGTTTTTCCCAGCCTGCAGGCAAAAACAGAGTTTCCTGACAATTTATGCACATCACTCTCTGCTGTTTCTACTGTTCATACTGCTTTAAAACAAAAAAACTGGGTCTCCTCCACCCCCTGCCCTCTATCCATATTTTTGAACACTTGTGCTGCATTCATCTTACCTCTGCAGTGGAAAGTCAGAACTTAGAATTATGTCATTTTCGATCTCTGTGCATTCAAGCCACAACGTGGCGGGAAAAAAATGGATATTTGTCTTTTTGTTAGCCAGGTAACTGTGATGAGTGATGAGATGTTTACCTCCTCAAAACAGCAAACTACTGTATGTAGTCTGTGCTATAGATGTAACAAGCAAATATGTCTATGTTGAAACAATCTAAAGCAAATACTTGGATATACAGCATAAAGGCCCTAAAGGTAAGAGGTATTACTTTGTTTATTGCTGACGCTGTGAGCAGCCATAAAATCACTTGCTGAACTCAAGGCTGAGGAGTTCCTGACTAGGAATTCTCGAGGAGGTTGAGGAGGCTTTTTCGTTGGTATTTCCTAGTCAGAGGTTGTAAATGATGAGTCGAATGCAGCATGAGTGCCTTTATGAATGGCCTTTTAAGGGAATGTGGCAGAGCTAATTTCAGCATGAATAAAAACTTAAAATGAAAAACTAGCCAAATCCCAGGTGCTGTAAGGTGTATTTTGCATCACATACATGTTATATTAGGTTTAGAAACATCATTAATATTAACATTAAATAATGATATCCAATCATACACAGTCCTGCTTAAAGGTTTTATGTTCATGGAGAAAACATGCCTATTAATTCTTATTAAGACACATTTTAACAAACCTGATTTAGCAGTTAAAAAGCTTGTTAGATTGATATTGACGTTAGATGGTTATCATTATGCTTTATCTGTGCTGGACAAGAGGTTGAAATAGTAATTATATATATATATATATATATATATATATATATTTTTTTTCTTTTTCTTTAATCTGAATGCATAAAAACCAAACCTAGGCAGGACGTGGATGTACAAGCCAGTCTATATGACTATCTAAGAAATTTGCTCAATACAAATTATTTCATCTGTTAATCGTTTTTTAATTCTAATAAAATTAAGAAATTACAGTTCACACACTAGTATGAATACACGGTGCATCAGAAACATTGCCAAGAATAGAATCAGTGCTGCCATGGCAATATTTATTAAAATGAAGGCAAATCTGTTTGTATATTTCTGCATTTTAATCAGAGAATGTTGCTGGGTAAACGAGCTTTACTTGCCTCGTGATAGAGCCGTGTGTCGTTGATCCGAATCAGAACTCCATCCACTCTCAGGAAGAAGCGCAGCAGCACAAAGAAACTAGTGGGCATCACTCTCTGAAAGACACAACAGAGCAGCGAGTCTGGATTAAAGAACGACCTAGAAATGATCATATTTCTCCCTACTAACTTTCTTCTAGATCTAGACATTTATAGATATGCAGATTAGTAAAAGCCTCTCTGAATCTTGCATTAACATAGACACAACACAGAGTTTGCAAATGAAGTGGACACCACTCACAATTTTCACACTAATCATAGAGACACCATGATCGTGGAGCTCATCCTCAAACAACAGCACATCCTCAAAGAACATGATCTGCTCCCGAGCTTTCAGTTTCTCCAGGTCTATCCGCTCTGACGTAGGAGACACCTGAGTATCATATGCACTTCTTTTAGGATGGCCAGGTAGGTAGATAAATTGTAAGATTTGGGGAAAAAGAATTTAATGATAAATTATCTCTATAATGTGTCAAATTACCTTTATCTGCAGGTCTTCACCAAGCAATGTCCCTCTGTAATCTGTTGTGTACGTCCAGTCATAACGCTTTACTACGTCCTTGTGCTCAGAATCGGCTCTGCAGCAAAACAGAATGCCAAACCAAAAGCTGCATACTAAAAGGTGTTTCAATGGCTTTTTAATGTTTTGTGTGTTACTTAGCAAGTCTCACCTGCTTTCCTGCCACTCCTGGGCACATGCCACTTGTACTGAGTCTTGCAAATTGTTGACACGCTTGAGGGCGTCGATAGCATTGAACTCAATGCCGAAGCCATCGGTATGCTGAATTCGCAGCACGTTGTCTCCAAAAAGCATCTCTGGGAGAAATGGCATGTGCATCTCCTCTGCCAGCCTTCACAAGAAGACAACAGAAGCAAGATCAGCACGACAATAAATCACTCCAAGGGTGTAAATGATTCTAATATCTCTACAAACATCACCCGTCACTGTTATAGCTGCTAGAAATTGCAAAAATACTCACTGCTCGATATCTTTAGATTTCATAATATGGGTTTTTGCTGAGGTGACTTTCCATGGCCCAAATGTGAAGTCTTGCTTGCTGCTTTTGAAGCCATGGGATATCGTCGACATAGCTGAAGGTGTTGTGCTGATGCAGAGAATAAAATCACTGTGGGTAAAAGGTTTATGTCCTTTACGCTCCATCAGGACTCTAAAGCACAGCTTCCCAACCCTGGGCCTGGAGAACCCCCTGTCCTGCACATTTCAGTGTTTTCCCTGTTCTAACACACCCACTGTGACTCAGTAAGGCATGCTAACAGCTGGTTAGTTGAATCAGGTGTATTTGAGAAGGCAAAAAGACTAAAATATAAAGGTGTACTCCAAGCCAAGGGTGAGAACCTGAGCTCAGGAGTGTTGAGCCAAAACCAACGCAAAACACACAAAGTACAGGCGATACTCACACAACGTAGATAACTATTCTATTGCTAGCAAGCTCCTAATTGTCATATTTTCCGTTAAAATGCAGACTATACAGTGAACTGCAATCCCAGACATAGCCATAACACCCTTTGAAGTTTGCTCATAAATACAGTTGACTCTGACAGCACTTCATGCTACTGTGTACCAAAACACAGCGCTTAGCTGCTAGCATGAAGTATTTTATATACATATAAATATATACATATATAAAAGTCTGCGACGCTAATTAAATGGCTCTGACGGATGACTTAGCTACATAATGTCGCACATCATGCTAAGTCTTCATTAAACTCGACATGTAATGTGTAGCTAACGCAACCAAAATCTACCTGCAGCGTCCATGTACATGAAGTACGACAAGAAAATGTTTCCGATGTGAAACTCGAGCCAGAGTTTAATGGTTCCGTCTTTGAATCTGTGTTTATGCATTTGCTTTTCTGTATGACATAAAATAGGTCACGTGCATGTGTAATGGACAGTTTAACTTAGCAGCATTTATTTTCTGGATTGGATCTACTTGATCCAGGAAAAATGACATGCTTTGGATAGGTTTTTTTTTCTCCCCCAAAAGGTTATAAAATTGTCATAATATATTGCACTTTCTTATTATGGATATGTGTATAAGATTTACAACTGTAACAAAATAAGTATGAAATTAGTTAAAATCATGTACATATGTTTATAATGTAATCATTTTCCATATGGGACAGTATGATTCAGGTTCATTGGGACAGTCTTAAAATACGATTAAAGCTGCAAGCAGCATTTTATGGGGTCAAGCACCCAGACTCGGCGAGCTGCACAATCACAGACGCACTACAATTGTTGCCCAAGCAAACACAGAAGTTAGAACTGTGTACTGGTCTGTGCTGCACTAGGATCTACTGTGCGCATTGTCTATCCCAGTAGTCATTGTACTGTCTTGTGCACTTTATGTATAAATTTATGTAGTTCCTTGTAGTTCTGTGTTGTTCTGTGTTTGTCTTATGTAGCACCTTGGTCCTGGAGAAATGTTGTTTCGTTTCACTATGTACTAACTGGCTGTATATGGTTGAAATTACAATAAACTCCACTTGACTTGACTTGACTTGACAGGAAAGCACAGGCATAACATTAGGCAAAGGGATTCAAGAGTGATTTGTATTTTCACTTATGATGTGTATGTTTTGACTACGAACAGTGGTGGAATTCTCTGACTGCAGGAGGAAAGGTCTAGATGAACAAATGGGCAGCAGGGTGGTATTACTGCTGCAGCTGCCACTACTGCTGTGACCTGTGGTTTTGTCTGTTGCTAATTTGATACTATGTGGTCATGATTGCTACTGCTCTGACCTTTTTTTCTTACAATTTGAAAAATGTCTAAGGTTTCAGCCTGCACCCCCACACACACACACTTTGTGCAAGTACCTGCACCACCAAACGTATATCTGTCTTATATTGTTTGCTTTTTAAAAAAAAAAAAATTAAAATTGTTTAATAAAAATGCTATTTGATATGAAACCCCATCAGTCATATGTTGTGTGTATAATAGCCATTGAATGACTAGAATGGCAGTAGACAGTTGTTTAGACAGATCTCAAGATGATGTGAGCCAAATTTGGTGAAGATTGGACAAAATCTGGAGGAGGAGTAGCAAAAATGGCAGTTAGATGTATGCTTTTTTTGGCATGTGATTGTAACTTTTGACCAGTAAGTGGTGCTATCATTGCTGCATAGCCTTGGGACAAGGTCCTGAAGATGACTACCAAGATTTGTGTAAATGTGCAAGGTTGTTGCTGAGATACAGCCTCACATCCTGTTTGGCAGCTTTGCTGTCAGATTTATTGGCACATTACAGGCAAACCATTTGGATTATCAACATTCTTTTGATTCTTTTTAATTTTTGTCCAGGTTGGTCTGAAGATGATAGATGCCAAATTTGGTGTTGATTGGACATAATTTGTAGGAGGAATAGCGAAAAACCAGTTTTTTGACAAGATCCAGGATGGTCAACAGGAAGTACACTTGAATTTTCAGATGTTGGTGTGCATTCACTTTAGCATACTCCAGGGAATTACAGGAAAAAAAGAACTGTGAATTTAGCACAAATTCAAAAATGATATAAGGAAAAAAATATAAGGAAAAAAAGGTAGAATAACAATAGGGTGCCTATGCACCTTTGGTGCTTGGTCCCCTAATAAGTGGAGAGAAAAAATAAAGAGATACACTCTTCACCCAACAACTATGGTTAATGATGCACTGATGGAACTAATGTGCATTGAATTGTGTTTTATAAAGCATCTACTGTATATAAGTAGGGAAATAAGGCAGAAATGCTTATAGAATGTTGCTTATGCCTATTACTCAGTATGCAGTTATTTACTTAGTGTACTGTGCTCCTAGAATTATCAAGTTTTGTGATGATGCATGATGCATTGCTGAGATACACCATCACATCCTGTTTTTGCATTTGCCAGCGCATTACAGGAGGATGGTTTTGAATATCAAAATACCTTTCTTAACTGTTATTCAGACAGGTCTCAAGATGATGTGAGCCAAAATTGGTGAAGATTTGGCAAAATCTGGAGGACTTGTTATTGTAACCTTTGGCTAGTAGCTGGCACTGGAACGAAATTTGTTGCATAGCCTCAGAGCATGGTCCTGAAGATGCCTACCAAGATTTGTGTCAGTGTGCAAGGTTGTTGCTGAGATACAGCTTCACTTCCTGTTTGATGGCTTTGCTGCCAGATTCGTTGGCCCATTACAAACCATTTGCAGTATTAAAAATTATTTTAATAACTTTTGTGAAGCATACTTTGAAGATGACAAATTTGGTGATGATTGGACAAAATTTGTAGGAGGAGTAGTGAGGAAACAGATTTTGAGAAAATCCAAGATTGCGGAAAGTCTAATTAGGCAGAAATTGACGTCATATGGTGCGTTGAACTCGTCTCAACCTAGGGAATCCAAGGATGCCTGACTTTTTTGGACACACAGATCAAAAGTTATGATCATAAATGTACTTCCAAATCAGGCCTAATTTTGACCCAATGGTGGCGCTAAAGCATTGGCAGCACTTGGCCCAAATTTGGTCAGAATGTTCCATAGACCCTCCTCAATCAGTGTGCCAAATTTTACTACTTTTTACCGGGCGGTTCTATGGGCTGCCATGGACACCCTAGCCAGAAGAAGAAGAAGAAGAAAAGGTAGAATAACAATACAGCCTCACATCCTGTTTGGCAGCTTTGCTGTCAGATTTATTGGCACATTACAGGCAAACCATTTGGATTATCAACATTCTTTTGATAATTTTTGTCCAGGTTGGTCTGAAGATGATAGATGCCAAATTTGTTGTTGATTGGACATAATTTGTAGGAGGAATAGCGAAAAAACAGTTTTTGACAAAATCCAAGATGGTTAACAGGAAGTACACTTGAATTTTCAGATGTTGGTGTGCATTCACTTTAGCATACTCCAGGGAATTACAGGAAAAAAAGAACTGTGAATTTAGCACAAATTCAAAAATGATATAAGTGACATAATGATATATGAAAGTTGTTACAGTTCTTGACCACAAGATGGAACAGTCACAAAACTTCTTGGGTACATTCAGTTCTATGGGCTGCCATAGACACCCTAGCCAGAAGAAGAAGAAGAAAAGGTAGAATAACAATAGGGTGCCTATGCACCTTCACCCAACAACTATGGTTAATGATGCACTGATGGATCTAATGTGCATTTAATTGTGTTTTATAAAGCATCTACTGTATATAAGCAGGAAAATAAGGCAGAAATGCTTATAGAATGTTGCTTATGCCTATTACTCAGTATGCAGAGTTATTTACTTAGTGTACTGTGCTCCTAGAATTTTAAAGGTTGATATTTGATGTTCATTCTTTTAAAGCCTGTGTTATGCTGCTTCTGCAAGAAATTACAGTTAAGTGATATTTTACTGACTGAATTTAAGAAAGCACTGGTTATGAACTTGAAAATGACTGAAGATATTCTAACCCTATTATTGCTGTAAAAATTGAAGTAGTTATTTTTTACTTAGACTACTGTGTTAAAACAATATTAAAATATGCTGATGAATTTGGAAAAAAAATGTTTTTAAATCCTGTTATTAATATGTTTGACACCTTGACACCATATACACCGATCAGCCACAGCATGTGACCACTGACAGGTGAAGCGAATAATGTTGATTATTTCATTACAATAGCACCTGTCAAGGGTTGAGATATATTAGGCAGCAAGTGACCAGTCTGTTCTCGAAGATGATGTGTTGGAAACAGGAAAAATGGGCAAGTGTAAGGATTAGAGAGACTTTGACAACGGCCAAATTGTGATGGGTAGATGACTGGGTCAGAGCATCTTTAAAACGGCAGGCCTTGTGGGGTGTTCCCGGTATGCAGTGGTTAGTACCTACCAAAAGTGGTCCAAGGAGGGACAACCGGTGAACTAGCGACAGGGTCCTGGGCGCCCAAGGCTCACTGATGCGTGTGGGGAGTGAAGGCTAGTCCGTCTGGTCTGATCCCACAGAAGAGCTATTGTAGCACAAATTGCTGAAAAGTCAAAGCTGGCTATGATAGAAAGGTGTCAGAACACACAGTGCATTGCAGCTTGCTGCGTATGGGGCTGTGTAGCCACAGACCTGTCAGAGTGCCCATGTTGACGTCTGTCCACTGCCAAAAGTGCCTACAATGGACAGGTGAGCATCAGAACTGGACCACAGAGCAATGGAAGAAGGTGGCCTGGTCCAATAAATCACATTTTCTTTTACATCATGTGGAAGGCCGGGTGCGTGTGCATCGTTTACCTGGGGAAGAGATGGCACCAGCATGCACTATGGGAAGAATGCAAGCTGGCGGAGGCAGTGTGATGCTCTGGGCAATGATCTGCTGGGAAACTTTGGGTCCTGGCATTCATGTGGATGTTATTTTGACACGTACCACCTACCTAAACATTGTTGCAGACCAAGTACACGCCTTCATGGCAACGGTATTCCCTAATGGAAGTGACCTTTTTCGGCAGGATAATGCGCCCTGCCACACTGTAAAAATTGTTCAGGAATGGTTCAAGGAACATGGCAAAAAAATTTTGGAACATTTTTGGAATTTTAGGGACAGATGCTGGGAAAAGTTTGGGAAAAATATTGTTGTTAATGGCAAGAAAGCTTGGATAAATTGGAAATTCAAAATATATCTGAATGAACATTTGATACAGCCTCAGAAAGGTTTTGCTGTAATCTGTTTAGTGAGTGTTTAGTGAGTGTTTTGTTCGACAGCGACATATTACGTCAATATTCAGACTTCTATCACTATATTACATTACAATGCAATTTATGAGTTAATGAAGAGCAAAATGTGTATTAGCTTATGACTATACTGTATGTCTGCAGCAATAGTGTACTACTAACTTAAACTTGTTTTGGCAAATTTTAAAGCATTATTGCAACCCTGATGATCCTCAGATTCAAATACTCCTGGAGGCTTGAGTAACTGATTTAGACATGTTAAATTAGGACGTTCTGTGTAATTAAAAACTCATTAAAAACTGTAACTGACTGTTATTAACAGTGACGAATTTACCCATATAATGACTTATGGTAAGAGTAAATCAGTGTAAATCAATGGGATAATTTGGAAAAACAAACAATGAACCAAAACAATTATTCTGATTAAACTATATGGCAAAATATTGTAAAATATTTTTAAAGCTTTTAAAAAACACTGCCAGCTTCCAGTGTTCCCTGAAGAGCAAGTGGTACAACAGACTTAGCACTTATATTAAATATATAATTATATGTATAGGCAATAACTATAACTTGCATCTAAATCTGCCATTCTTTATTATTTTCCAGTGGAGAATTTAATTAATTTCATTTTATTTTTTTAAAAAAAAGTCTAAAATTGATTATCCTGAATTTCATATCTGTACAGTTTCTATTATGTTAACATCTTTTCTGTCTATAACAATTTGTTATAGCACTGTTTTTTCTAAATAGCTAATTCTGTATGATCTCTGCTAAATCTCTGTAAGTTGTGATGTATTTCTGTTGCCCTGGTAGATTTTAAAAAGACTATGAAGACAGATTTAGTCTTAGATCTCAGACAGATGTTAACACTGTGTACACTCTGTTGTTATTGTAAAATATTAAGTTTTATAAAACACTTGCTTTAAGGTGTAGTTCAGCCAAAACTACCTAAATATAGGTAATGAGCCAAGACATGACAGAAATTGTCTTTTTTTTAATCTGCAATCTAAACTAACTGAATATACAGGAAGAAAATAATACTACATACCAGAATAAATCAAGGCTTACAAAAAATTGTAACTAATTTCTTAGTTTAATAAGCATGCTCTTGTAAGCAAATATAATCTCTTCTCTCCTACACACCTTGTAGGGCCTGTTATCAGTCCTTCCACAGTGTACAATGCCAGAATTATTTATCTAAAGATTTAACAGATGAAATTATTTCCTCTGTTTCTGGAATGCATTCAAATCTAATGAATTCTTTAGAATTCTTTAGGATTTAAAAAAAATAGATGTATGCACACAATAAATGTCTTCAAAGCTGCTGTAGAAGAAAGATTCACTCCTGCTCTGCTGTAATGACGGTTGATTGTGGTTGATATTTCCTCATAAACCAAATTCAGTTTATTGCACAACAGCTTTATTAATATATTATGTTAGTTTAATAAGCCCCCTTTGTGGATCAAAACCTTGTCTCATTCAAGAAGCTTGTGTACTTCAGTGAATCTTAGGACTATATCATAATGCTCTTAGTAGGGCCACGCTTAGTAAACAAGTCTGAGGGAAGTGATCAGACAAAGAGCAAAATAAAGTGTTTTGGAGAAGGCCTATGATTGTGTGCCCCGACATTTGTTGTAGGTGGTACTGCAGGAGTACAAGGTATCTCAGTTGCCACTATGTGTGATCCATAGTATGAGGTCCACTACTCTCAGTGTTAATTCAAAACCATTTAAGGTGGGTGTCCCTGTGACCAGGGATTGAGAAGTTTGGGCTAACCTTCTCGGTCTGTTGCTATCACAACCCCCACCCAGACATGAATAACAAAGAAAATGAATGAATGAATGAATGAATGAATGATATAAAAGAAAATAGTTAATTAATTCTCTGGTATGGCACTGTTAAAGTTCTGATGGTAAGAAATTATGCTGAATATGTTCATATGTTTTGCTATTAATCAATAGATGGTGGCAATATATTACCTGAGGGAAAAGTCAGAAGTGTCCACCCAGAGCAGAAAAAACAGCAGCAACTCTTTCCTGACACCTATAAATTATATAAAAATAGAATTTAAAGCCACATTGTCTATTCATTGGTAAACAAGCTATCTCTTTCTCACCATGTCACACTGCAGAAGATGCACACTCTCTTGTCTGTTCTGGATTGAATCATAATAGGAGACTACATCTGAGGTTAAACCACAGAGCAGAATATGTAGCAGGAACCATGCACAGTACATCAGAATCCGGAAACTCTACCCATAAAAATCTGTAAATAGAAACCTTTGAATTTCTACCACAGCACTGTATCAGACTTGTATTAGGGTTAGGATTTTACAAACATTGCGTTCAAGTGATAATAGTTCTTCAGTAATAGGACTCATATTACATATCCACTTCTCAGATCATTTCCAGTATTGTGAAGTAATGACTGCATTCTGTACATTTGAATCTATTGACTAATGTGTGCAAATACGTTCGACAACATTCATTTTATAGTAAAAGAAGAGCTTCCATCTCTTTTAATTTGGCATATAATGGGCAGAAATTACCTTAATACAACAAGATATAACCACAGAATGGACGTTTGCAGGAATAAAATGGGATTGTGGAGCCTGATGGCAGCTGGGAGAAAAGGTCTCCTGGAACATCTTGGTGGAATGAATGTTTACTTAAAGATGCTCTTGAATATTATGCAGTTAAGGGGGCGAGCAGAGGTTTGCATCAAGTCAATAGTCACTCCTGTGAGAGCCGGATTTTCTAGTTAGCTTATTGAGGTGATTCCTCTGCGGTGGCTCTGCTCTTCCAGTAGACCACAGTAAAGAAAAACAAGTTGGCAACAGCAGAGTGATAGACTAACCCCAACTGCACACAATGAAAGACCTGAGCCTGCTTAGAAAAAGAGAGGCAGTATAGCATTAAAGCCATTCACTTCTATGGGGGGAAACATAAAAAAGTGGGGAAATCATGCACACTTCCATATCTTTTGTTAGAAAACAAGCTAGCCAGCTAATGTGATGTATTTTTTCCCCTCAAAACAGCAAATTGTTTAGTCAATATTATAGATTTAACAGGTGAATGTATCTGTATGTCGATTGATCTAAAGCAAATACTTGTATATACAGCATAACTCATTTAAAGGTAAGAATTTCTACTTTGTTTACTGTTGATGCTGCATGCAACCATGTTGATTTGATGTTAGTTGCTGAACTCAGAGTTGAGCAGACCAGCCCAAGATCCCAAGTAGGAATTGTTAATTAAGGAAGTGTTTCTTTGATTTTTCCTAGTTGGAGGTTGGAAATTATGAGTAGTGAACTATAGTCAAATGCAGAATTTGTGTCAACATTTTATGTGTGTGGGTGGAATTGAAAGAGAAACTTCATGATAGCACTAGAAGTGGGTGGCACCAGAAACATACCCTACATAATGTCCTTTTTTAAGTGTATCATGGAAAGAGGCACGTTGTCCTGATGTATTTACTTGAAGAGTCTGGGGGAGATCTGAGGCAGAAATATAGAGAAGATCAGAAAGCGCATGTACTGAGTATGTGCAGATTTGTGCAGGCTAGCCAGGAAATTAGTCATTTATGCTGAATGTCATTTATGCTGCTTACTCTGTTTAAGTGGTTTGCATACACATGCAATGAGGAATGCAAAGGGGAAAGTCCCGTCATTGCTGATAGTCAAAAATTTTTGCATAAATACAGTATAGGAGAACAGGATTGTTACATTTGTATTTAATTCTTATTCATTCTCAAAGTTACCATGTTCAGAAAGTATAATAGACCTGCTTGTTGAAAGAAACTTTAAGAATTAAGAATTCAAGAAATTCTGAACTTATATATAATAGTATAATTCATATATATGAATAATTCAGGAATGCAAATTCCCAATAAAGTCTTATTGCCCATGAGTGAGAATTCATTTTTTTTCTACCATGGGTTTATTTTGGTATTCACCTTAATATTTCACGAGCAAATTATTCAGCAACTACTATGAATTATTCAGTAACTGTCGTGAGACTTTTATTTTTTATTTTTTAAAGTATTTAGAGGAATAACAGTCTGGCCCTGATTTTACTATGAGTCAATGATCCTCATAGTAATTTGGTTAATAACATTTTAAATATAGTCTATTTCAAACACAGGATGGGCTCATAACAATCTAAACTATACCACAGAAGGGTCAAAATATATACAACATGCACTATTTTAAGGTTGATTGCTCTAATAAACCACAGCGAGTACACTGTACCCTGTTATACTTTTTTTCTTTAAAAAAAAAAAATCACAGTGCCATTGTTTTTTTTTTCATTTGCCAATGATTTTAAAATAACACACACACACAAAACACACACAAAAAGTATCACGCATAAAACACAGGGGTTTTGCTCACAACATCTGGAAACAGCTGATTATGAGCAAAACCCCTGTGTTTTATGCATGATACTTTTTGTGTGCAGATCTCCTACCCTCCAAATACACCTATCCCCATCCACCTCTATTAACAAAAAGGAAAAAAGATATATGAGAAAGAAAGGAAGAGGACAAGTAAAAATTAGATACAAGAAAAAAAGACAATAATAAGAATGAAAGACAATAGTAATAACAATAGCAATGACAATGACAAAAATGACAATAATAATAATAAAAAGAGCAACGAAAATAAAAATGAAGAACATGGTTTAGTTTCTTATTAACCCAACTGTAGTTGTACAAGACATTTTTAAAAAGGGTGAGTGAAACGCAGAATCAGATTACCTCAGATTTGGGGAGCTTTCAGTGGGTACATAAGTCACACATTTTAAAGTGTTTAACTGTTTAGTGAGTGTCATAGAGAGGGAGACGCTGTGTCATTGCTATTGTTTCTGCATGGAACAGGACGATGGCTTCCCAGTGTTGAGTACACCTGTGGAACAGGCTGATGGTCTCCCAGTGTTGAGTACACCTGTGGACCAG
Source organism: Pangasius djambal (assembly GCA_022985145.1). Classification (NCBI taxonomy): domain Eukaryota; kingdom Metazoa; phylum Chordata; class Actinopteri; order Siluriformes; family Pangasiidae; genus Pangasius; species Pangasius djambal. The sequence continues at coordinate 11,035,721 of CM040991.1, forward strand.
ACTGATGGTCTCCCAGTGTTGAGTACACCTGTGGAACAGGCTGATGGTCTCCCAGTGTTGAGTACACCTGTGGAACAGGCCAATGGTTCCCCAGTGTCCCCATTGTAGAATGGGACACAGGCTCAGGCAATGGAGGTGCATCAACTGGCGGCTGTAAATATGTTCTTCTTCCTATAAGGACATGTTCCAGTACATTAGTATTAGCAAATTACCTTCAGATAGGAGAAATATTGTACATCAGATTTCCTACATTCTTTGCTGATTTTTTCAGGTAAGTTTTATGCAGCCCTAATAATATATATGCTTGATTCTTAAGTATTGCACTATGTGGCTGTTTTCTGAGAACATTCTGTAGCCATAGATACCAGTATACAAGCCTTTTTAGATACGTTCAAGTATATCACCGAGAGTGTGGGCTGAGATTAAGATGACTGGATCCTTACTCTAGATCCAGGGTATCTGGTGAAGCACAGCAAGCATACCACAACATATCAGTGGTCAACACTGAGGACTATGAAAAAACTGAAAGGTAAAATCTCCACCGATAAATTGCAGTTCCAAGTTTATGATTGGTGCAGTACTCTCAGCCACTCATTGAGACAGATGTGTAAGCTCTTGAGGGTGACCTGCCTGTGGCTCCGGCTGGATGAAGGCCAAATAAATACCAAGTTCCAAGACTGGAAAGCACTGGGCAGCTAAAGCCTTAACAGCCTGGCAGACCAGGGTGAGACAACAGAGGCCAGCCTCTGTCGTTAGGCTGGAGCATGTAAAAGGAAGCCACTATTTTTATTTATTTATTTATTAGCCCTGGAGGAAAACCCTGTCAATTTTTTAAGCACTTTTACTGAAGATAATAGTCCCAAAGCCATTTCACAGAACTTTGAATGGTGATCTAGATAACTACTGAACCAAAGTTCGTTAGTTGACAGTGGTAAGGAAAAACTGCCTGATTCAACATGAGGCTCTAAATCTATATTTGGATTTCTGTAAAGCTGCTTTGTGACAATATTCGTTGTTAAAAGCACTATATGAAACTGAACTGAATTGAATGAGGATGAAACCTTGTGAGGAACCAGACTCCGACTGGAACCCTTCTTGTTCTGGGTGACACCAGATGTTCATTAGTTGTAAAGAGAAAAGGCAAACAGTACTAGGTATGGTGTAAGGAGGCTTCATATGTGCTCTGGGATGAGCACTGGGCAGTTATGATTATTGATTTGTTCCAACAGATTTAAGCAGAAGGGACACTTACAGGGGAACAGCTGGTTTGTAAATGCCTGAATCAGTGCAGGACACAATGGTAGAGGGAAGCCCCCAGACGTTCTCTTGTGAAAAAATGCTACACCTATTATCACAGCTTGTGCAAATGGGAAGCCACTGAATAACCACTGCTGAATTCAAAACAGAGACAGCTTGGCCTCTGGCCTATATATATCTACTGAGTAAATACACTGGTGCTAAAAAAAACATTATTGCCAAGATCTAAGCCCAATTCCACTGGCCAACACTGGATGCATAGGTATACAACCACTGCATACCTATAGGTGCACTGCATAGGTATACAACCACTGCATACCTATAGGTGCACTGCATAGGTTTGCACTGCGCTGTATGCCAGAGGACCATGCCCAGCAAACTAATCATGTATGGGCACATGTGGGCATTATTATTGTGAACATATTATTTTGATCTCACTCACTGGAACCCTTTTTTTTTTTGGAATCTGATTTTTTAGGGTGTTTCTTGTTGATTTTATTAGATTGTTTTGGGGAGTTTTCTGGATTCTACACCCACTGTCCACATTAATAGGAACACATGTACACCTGTTATTTATGCAGTTATCCAATCAGTCGATCATAAACTCTTGCAGATACCAGTCAAGAGCTTCAGTTAATGTTCACACCCTGTGGCATCCTCTGGAATTTATGGGAATTTTATAGGATGTATGTTAATGAGCAAAGACATTCTAGGCTTTAGGTGTCTTCCATCGCATGATTTCACACAGATGCACGGCAGCATGTCATGGAGGTGCCATGAGGGTCCCATGAGTGTACATGGTGATTCGCATTAATAACCCAAGGATGCCAATAGCTACTATTTCAAGCCCTACTCACTCCCTTTCTGTCAAGCCTCGGCAAAGCAAATGCTTAAGTCAGACATTGCATTATGAGTTGGTGCTTGTGTACTTGCAGAGACATGTCTTGATTTTGATGGGATCATGGGTTAGTTGTCTGAAACCACACAGTTCTCTTGTATATTTCAGTAGATTTGTAGTCACATTGTGCTTAATAATATTTTGCCAATCCATGACTAAATGCATTTAAGTTTCAGGTGCTGCTAGAGTGGGATGGCAATCAGGCAATTAGTCCGATGGATAGCCACCCCTGCTGACAGGCTTGTTTCTGATCCGATCTCTTTTCTTTGAAGGAAAATAGAATTGCAGTTTTCTTCAGAATATTGGTGATGGATAATCCAGCAACTCTGCTTTCCTCCTAGTAGTATTCTGGTCTTAAGTGCTGGCTACACACTCAATGTTTTTTTTATTGGGTGAAGACTTTCACCTTTTGTGTTTACCACACACAGAAGTCAGCCTTCAGTTGTTACATTGTTCCAAGACTATTTTCACCTACCTGCTTTTCAGCAAATCTTGCATCCTATGTTCTTACACTCTAGTGCTATATTACTAATAATTCATTGCTCCTGGTGAGGATGCTTCAATAATTTCAGGACATATTTGCAAAAATGACTTCTGGGTATTGTAATGCCATAATGTATAGATTGATGAAAGTAAATGCAAAAAAGTTACATCATAAAATTCTGGCTAAAACACAAAGGCTGAGAGATACAACAATGCAGTTGCCAGTTTCCCTTTAAGAACTCAAATATGATTATTATGATATGGGCAATGATGCAACAGATTTCACTTGAATCTGCCACTATTAAGATCTTAGTAACAGTACTAAGAAATTAGAGGAAGAAGAATTACTTGTATGAAGTAAACAAGGCATAGTGAAACTTACTGAGAGATTGATAACATCCTGCAAGGATCAGCCCAATGCTAGCCAGCACACCACAACCGATTCCTGTGACTGATAAAACACCCCCTGAAAAAAATATAAATAAATACAATGTATGCACCATCAAAGTATTGTATAATCAAACCTTACCTGAAAATTTATACCTGTTAATGTTTCTTCTCTCTCAGTGCACTCAGTGGAGGAAATGTTAACAGTGATGGGTTGGCTTAGGGTTGAGTGATTCACCCAGCAGTAGTACACTGATATATTTGAAGACAGGTGAAGATACGATTTGACTCTGTAAGACCCATCTGTGTTTTTGCTGTCGTCTCCATCAGAGAAGTTCAGGTTCTCCTTATATAGAGGTCTAAGTGAAGTGTTCTGGTAACTGATATATTGTCCGAGCCAGACCTGCTTCTGATCAGCAGGGTAAAAGCCCTCAGAAGTGCAAAGCACTATGGGAGCTCCGTCAGGCCCCTTCACACATGACACATTTACAGACGGAGATGCTGCAGAGTAACAGACAATAGAAAGAAAATGGTTCTAGGATATTTTTGTACACATACACAGTCTATGATCAAATCTAGCATCATGTCTATGATAAGATCTTTTAACACTGCAGATGTTTTTGCTCAAGTAGCTGGTAGTCAATACATTCTAGACTTAGTGCTGTTATTGTGTGTAAGGGAACATTCATTATTATTCAATTATTCACCTTAAATCATATTATTCAGTAACTAATCCAAATTATTTGGATTAAATTATTACTACAGTGAAATAAAATGTATGTAGTTACAAGAGAGAAGAAAGTAAGTCCGGATCTGTGGAAAAGTCTTGGGAGTTTGACTTTATTCCTTACCAGTTGCCCTGTGTACCTTTCTGGCAAAGTTCCTATCTTCTCTCAAATGTGGCTGAAAAAGCTAAATAATTATGTTTCAAAACAATGATGTCATTTCCAAATCAGGGAATTGTTCATATTACAACAGTGCTGTTGCTGCTAGCCAAAATGGGGTCGAAGGTTTAGTGTCATTGCCAAAGCCAATGAAATTGCATTGCATCATCTGACATGTTGTACACACAAACAAAAAAGACAATTACATCCTACAGTCCACACATGCCATCCCTTCAGTGCTTGATGCAAAGAACTCTGCTCATAATGGTTAGTAATCTGAAACTGCTTAATATACACATACTTAGAGAAGATACATTAACTCTTTTTCTTCATCAGTGCATTTTGCTTCTTAAGTAGGTTTTGGTTACTTTAGACCAAGGCAAGATGTGATCAGGCCTATATGAATGAGCTGAGGATATGCATACCAAATAACATGACTTTTAAGATACCACAATTAAACAGGACTGCTGAGCTACTTATGAGAAAAATATTAGCGGCCTTTTTTAATGTAACATATCTGAAGGCTCCTACTAATGTTATTTAAGGAACTTACAGGAAAATTAACACACGGACAATAATGGATGCAAATCCATTCTAATAGGTATTTTACAAAAGTCAGTAGTGCATTAACACCATGACTAACCATAATACTGCAGTATCCATGGAGCACTATAACCCTTCCATCTGGTAGTCCCTCTCTGTCTCTCTTTTTAAAAAAAATATATATATATATAAACAATGTATACACAACTACTGGATACATATGTACATATTTGGTCATTTAAAGTATACCTGATTGCAGTGGTTTCAAATGGCACTAATTTGTTTCAGTGTATTGAATTGTTAAGTAAATGTCCATACGCTTAATGTTTGCACATTTTAAAGATCAGACTATGGGTCCTATGGGTTTCCAGATTATTATGAATGAATACATTGTATAATAAATTAATATAAATAATATAAATTACTAAATACAAAATACTGTTGTTGTTGTTGTTGTTGTTATTATTATTATTACCAGGACACACTGCTAAACATATTGATTACTATAGAATGAATTACTGTTCTATCAAAATACAGTAGAGTGAAGAAAGATACTTGGTGAATACTCACTAGTAGTTACCCTCAAAATTTGTCTAGATTTATTTTCCAGAAGTGAAGTACTATGCAAATCTATAGATACGTGTGAAATAATTTACCATTTGTTTTCCCCCCACGTTATTTACTATATACTAATATTTTGAGAATACATCCTAAGCAGCAACTTACTGTATTGTAAAATAAATTATCTATGAATCATCCAGATATTAAAAAGGGCATATATAAGCCTGTAATCCACACATACAGAAATACAACATTACCTAATAACTTGGGAGTTAATCAAGACTTGTAGCAATTTCAACAGATTTCTCAGTTTAAGGATTATTTTCCTGTAAGCAAGCACACTTACATTTTATATGAATGAATATCCTCTTCTCTCCCAAACACGTTGAAGGAGGTGGTAAGTAGTTTACCACAGTACATGTGTACATGCCTGAATTATTTATCTGAAGATTTGAGAGCTGAAATGATATTTCCTCTGTTTCGGGAATCCATAAAAATCTGATGTTGTTCTTACATGATTGTTCAGTCCAGGATTTATTGAAATACATGTATTCACACAGTGAATGGTTTCTTTTCAAAGACACTGTAAAACGTTCACTTCTGTTTTTGCTGTAATGACAGTTGATGGTAGTTGACTTTCCCTGATAGATTGTATCTGTCTGATTGAATACATTGCAATTCTCTCTTTTCATGGCTGAAAAACAAGAACAGTTCAGAAAAAGCATATTAATTTTTTTTTTCTCCACAAGCCAAAACACAACAGCTGTGTACATTACATCATGCTGGTTTACTGAGGCTCAATTGTGGCACTGTACTGTTCTATTTTTTTTTTTTTATACAGCACTAATTTCTTTTTTCCATTAATGAGCAGAACATGAAAATACTACCTGAAAGAAAAGACAAAAGCATCCACACAGAGCAGATAAAACTGCAGCTCCTTAATGATGCCTATAAATGATATAAAAGTCAATTTAAATTTCCCTTAAGCATGGATAATAAACATGCTCAAGTGACACAGAAATTGCAGTTGAAACTGTAAGTGATTTCTTACAAATACTGACAGCTGGGTATTAACATACAATATCAACATCATGGAGCCTAATTTGATACTTAAAATTATATAAAACGTGAACTATTATTGTACACTGTTACAGTAACATCTTTCTCACCATTGTAGACGATGCAGCATTTATGACCCTTTCCTCTAGTGATTATTCTGCCTCATGCAGCCTGAAATAATGCAGGACTATGAGCTCGGAGATAGGTTTGTGGCTACAGTTTCCTTTTTGTGAAATGCAAGTCAGCAACAGTTTGTTTACGGCTACAGTAACTGCATAGAAGACCCTTCTAGACTCCTCCTTTTGTGAAAACTCTACAGTATATATTTTTTTTACTTCAGCACTCAAGAGATAATCTAAATGATATTTTTTATCCTGGATCATAATATAACACTACATATGAGGATAAATCACAGCTCAGAGTGCCTGGCATGCCCACTCGCTGTATGACGGAATCTTTTGAAAAAAGAAAGTTTTGAAGTAAAAATCTGAAAATAGAAACCCTTGAGTCTATAAAATGGCATTAATCTCAGATATAATATGAATTGGCCTAAAGTGGTTAAATAAAACTTCTATTACATATTATTTTTCAAATCATGCTTATTTTTAATGCCCATGTGTATACTCATCACGGTCTACATTTTTATAGTTTAGGATCAGCTTCTATCTAGCAGGAGTCTAAGTTTCAAAAGTCTATTTGGAAATAAGGTTATTTTAAGGTTGTTTTTGCATAGCAAAATAAATGCAATTGATATCACACCACAAGAGATGATACCTAAAATAAGAATGATGAAAGGAAGGTGTTTAGTGACAACCTTTTCCTGCTTATGTGCAGAGGTGGACTTGTGAAGTAATGTTTATAAGATCACAGGAAGTGGGCGGCATCAAAGATGTACCATACATGATATCCCTATTTAATTCTATCATGAGAAGAGAAATGTCAATCATGTGTACACAGAATAGTGTGGTGTTCTTGTATTTAGCCACGTTCTCATCGTGATAATTAGCTGTAAACATCCTAATGTGTTATTTTAAAAATAACTAAATATAAACTTAACCCATTTTTCATTTTACATATTTCCAAGTGAAACAGGCTCAACATTTTTGCTCAGGGATAAGTTGATGCCAGGTGATGTGATATTATAGGTTAAATAAATAAAAAATAAAAAAAAAATTTTAATGCATATATACATGGTGATGTAAGCAAGAATCAGACAGTGTTAGAGGTGGGCAAAAGTCACTTCATTATGACTGATTACTGAAAAACAAGAATTTTGTTTTATGATGTATATTGAAGTATCTTGTGACGAAAACAATTGACTGTCAAGGTATAAAAAAATCTTAAATTTGTCGTTAATTCGGTAGGGGGAAAAATCTAAATGGTTTAAGCTGCAGCTGAAAACCATCTCATGCTGCTGAATAGCTCCTATTTCAGTACATACTACTGTTGAGATTGTTATGCGTCATACACCTTGACATAAAGGCTGTGGGCTCTGAGGTAGATCACAGCGGTCACAGTTTCCTTTATGTGAAAATGACATTTAGCCATGACACAAAAACACAACACACATATAAAAGTTAAGTGAAGTACACAAAGTTTCTACAAAAACAAAAAGCCCACCACAGTATAACAGAGCCATCGGATCCACTTACTGTAGGGGTTACGCATTCACTGTTCTCTGGGGTGCATACAGCACTCGACCACTTGTCAAAAAAATATAGTGAAATATGACTCATCAGACCAAATCACTTTTTCCATATCTCTGTAGCCAGCTAAGCAATGTTTGTTACTCCCAATTATATATATGTATATATATATATATATATATATATATATATATATATATATATATATATATATATATATATATATATACACACACACACACACACACACACACCCAAAGGTCTGATACCTATGTGAATTTTTTTTTTTTTTCATTTAAAACTGGAAATAAACACAAGCTTTTAGAATTTTGAAATATTTTAAAGCAAAGAAAGTAAATTTTCAATATCTTGAATATTTAATATTCAAAAATTCTGCATTATTTCATGGACCCTATTTAAATGTATGCAAGTTTGTGATCCACTGGATCTGATCTAAAATGGATCATAAGGTTTTGCAGAAACGTGTGGCGTCCATGCCAGCTCGAGTGCACACTGTCATGAAAGCAACAAGGGGACATAGCAAATACTAAGAAATTCATGTAAATGTTTCACTTTTTCTACTTTTCACTCAAGTTGTAGTCAATAATATAATTTGTAATGAAAATTGTTGTTTTAAATTAGAAAGGAATGCAAAATAGAAGCATTTCCCCTAGTGGTCTCAGATTTTGTGGTCTCAGGCCCTACTGTATACAGTGTGTGTGTGTGTGGGTGGGTGTGTTTGTATGTGTGTATATATTTTTGAAGTGAACCCAACCTCTGCAGCAAACTATTTTAAAAACAACCTTTTCCTACAAATATTAATGCAGTTACTTTCCATTTGATGAACTTAAAACTAATTATTTTAATTAATTGACTCATTAGGACTTCAGGTCAAGAATTGTCATTAGGAAGTGTCAGTTGATGACAGTTCCAGACGGCTTAAATTCTCTGACTCTTCAAACCATGTGCTAACACTCAACAACCACGGGCTCCTCTAATGAAGCTAATTGTTGCCTACTATGCAGGGGAAGGTTATAAAAAGATATCAAAGTGCTTCCAGTTTGCAATTTCCACAGTCTGAAATGTCATTAAGAAATGGCAGTTAGGGGGAACTGTGGAAGTCAAGGCAAGGTCTGGAAGACTTACCTGTGACCTTACCTGTGACCTTATCACAAGTCTGAATGCATGCAAACCAAAAACTATATATGCCAGAGGCAATTTGGAAACAAGTGACATAAGACTGATTAAGTGAAAATGGAAGTCTTTGGCCACATGTATGTACTAGAATACAGATTCTAGTAAATATCGGCAAATTCTGAAAGCAAATGTGACATAGTCAGTCAAGAAACTGAAGCTAAAAATAGGCTGGCTTCTACAACAAAATGCACTTCAAAATCCACCATGAACTACTTTAAGAAAGGCAAGCTAAAGATCTCGGAATGGTCCTCACCGTCCCCTCACTTAAACACTGGAAATTTGTGGATAGCTCTTAAACAAACAGTGCATCAATAGGCCACAGAGTATTTCAGAACTAGAAACATTCTGCAAAGAGCAGTGAGTGAAAATGTAAAAAAAAAGAATAGAAATATTCTAGCTGGCAGAAAAAGTGTTTGTACACTGTGATATCTGCCAAAGAGGGTGTTCCTGTGCCGGTTTGATGAGAATATTCAAGGGAATGAAAACATTTGAAGTTAATTCAGACTATATTCAAGTGTCTCTAATACCAGTTAGTTTATACATAACAATACATGCAAATACAGTATGCAGATATGATTGCTTTTATTCAGTACAGAAGTCAACTGTGTTTTTCTTAGTGTGTCATAGAGAGGGAGATGTGGCGCGGCTGCCGCTGATCTTACATGGAACAGGCCGATGGTTTCCCAGTGTTGAGTACACCTGGGTCTGCGCTGCAGAATGGTACACAGGCTCAGGCAATGGAGAAGCTCCTACTGGAGACTGTAAATTAAGCCTTCTTCCTACAATGACATTGCAGTATATTGAGTATTCACAAAGGGCTGCAGTCAGCGTTGACAACTTAAGTCAGAACCAAAAGTTACATCAATATTTCCATGGTAAATTTGTGAGTCTACACAGGTATTGAAGTAACCCCGGTATTTCTGAGCTCTTCTGTCAGAATATGCAAATAACCTTCATACAGTTGGCACCACTGAGGTTGCCAGATTTTCCAAGAAAGGGTTTTTAGAATAGCATCTAGACCACCACCTTCAAACACAACCACTCGCCTTTAAACTCTTTGCTGTCAAATGATATAACATAACATAACATAAATGCAAGAGACAATTTAAAAATGAAAATGTTATTTTTAAAAACATTCCCCACCCCATTTTCTTTTGAAGTTTGGTCTTACGAATTTCCACCCACTACCTAACTCTCATGGAGGGTGAGCAAAACATGTGCTTCCTCCATGGCACGTGAAGCCAACCTCTGCATCTTTTGACACTAACAATTTTTATTTTGTTAATAAGGTAACATAGCAATCACAACAACAAGAAAGGGAAAAACAAAAACATAAAAAACCCACAGCAATGATGGCACTATCACGTATGAGACAAATGGTATATACCTCCACATCTTTTAAAATTGCTTTTCATACAGTGTCATATGGCAGCATAACACACTCGGCCACACAACCAAAAGTTCAATAAAAAAAAATCAGTGATTTGTAAATTAAGTGAAAAATTTGAAAAATAAGTGTTTCCATATTACATTCCAAAAATAAAGTTAATAGTGCTTTACAACTTATAATAACAAATAATTGATCATATAATACATTTGTACATTAAGCACTCAGTGATGATATTTTAAATGTTTATTATGTTTTTATAGTTTATAATATTACATTTGCTTTATACGTATTCAGACAACATACCATTATTATGTGTAGCAACACTTGCATTATAACATGATTATAAGTTATCAAGGATTTATTTATAGTGCATTATTATAACTTTATGAGATATTATTAGAGTTTTTTAAAATCCTAAAACACTTACACAGAATCATTATCAACTTAGAATGAATTAGAAGCACAGTTATAATGATTTATGAATATGTACTTCATAGAAAGTGTTAACAAAATTCTTGGCATGATGACAAAAACTAGAAAAAAGAATAATATACTGTACTTACATGAAAAAAATAAGTGAAACTTACTGAGACATTGATAACTGCAAAGTATTAGTCCTATGCCAGCCATCACACCACAACTGATACCAGCAACTGCTGAAATCAAACCTAAAAATAAAGTTGAATACCATTATATATAAATACAATGTTTGGACCAAACGTGTGCAATCTGGAAAACTGAACTCGGAAATCTATACCTGTTAATGCCTTTTCTACCTCAGTGCACTCAGTAGAGGATATGTTAACCGTGATGGGTTGACTCAGGGTTGAGTGATTCACCCAGCAGTAGTACATCACTTTCTGTGCTGTGTGTGACGCCAGGTGAAGGTATGACGTGAGGCTGTAAGACCCGTCTGTGTTGACGTGTGACGTGTGCCTGCTGTAGTTCCAGTTGATGTCAGAGGTGTTCAGATTTCCTTCATATAGAAATGTATGCGAAGTGTTCAGGTAACCGATATATTCTCCATCTCTCAACCAGGCCTGCTCCAGATCATCAGGGTAAAAGCCTTCAGAAGCGCAAAACACTGTGGGAGCGCTGTCAGGCCCCTTCACACATGACACAGTTACAGACGGAGATGCTACAGAGTAACAGACAATAGAAAGAAAATGGTTCTAGGATATTTTGCACACATACACAGTCTATGATCAAATCTAGCATCATGTCTATCTATGATGACACTAGTGGATGTGCTGCAGGATGACAATGAACACACAATGGTGCTAAGAAATGTTATTTAAAAACAAACTCAAGCTATAATAAATTTGTATTTCCCCCTTATTAATACATATTTATCAACAACCACATGGTTAAGATTTTAATTAAATTTTTTTTTTTTTTTAGCAATGAAGATACTTGCTTTTCTTTCATAGACAGCTTTAAAGTTTTGAACTTGGTTTTATGTTTACAGGCTCTGCCTAAGGCTTGATAAAGTCAGAGGATTTCTAGACTCAGTGCTGTTATTGAATGTGAGCAAATATAGCCCAATTATTCACTTTAAAGCACATTAGTTAGTAAATACAAAGAAACTATGTTAAGTAAGATAGGTAGTTCCAAAGGTGAGCAGTGTAAGCCAAGACTCATCATATTTTCATCTGAAACCTGCAACTGAAAATGAGTACACAGAATATCAATATTATATGGATTTTCATTAATTAAATCAAAGCTTTTTCTGTAAAGAAATAGAATCACTCTTACCAGTTACATGAATGAATATCTTCTTCTCTATCACACATCTTGCAGGAGGTGGTGCATGCTCTTCCACAGTTAATGTGTAAATGCCAGAATTACTTATTTGAAGATTTAACAGCTCAAATGCTATTTCCTCCTTTTCTTGAATCCACATAAATTTGATGTGGCTTTCACATGATGCATTACTCCAGGATTTATTTTTGAAAATGTAGTGACACAGTAAATGTTTTCTTCTGAAATATACAACAGAATGTAGACTGCTGTTTATGCTGTAATGATAGTTGACTGTGATTGACATTCCCAGATGAACCGTCTGTGTTGTATTCAATTCAGTGCAATTCTGTGTTTTTATGGCTGAAAAAAGCAGTTTGTATATAAAAAAAAAGGTAGGGGTATTCATTCATATTCATATGTATTACATTCCATTCTTTTGCTAAATGTCTGCTTTAGTAATGGTAAGGTTCTGATTTTTAATATTTGATACAATTTTTTGCTATTAATTAATGAGAGAGTAAAGATGAGAGTGGAAATATATTACCTGAGGGAAATAACAGAAGCATCCACACAAAGCAGACAAAACAATACTTCCTTACTGATGCCTATAAATTGTATAGAAAAGGATTGAAAGGTACTGTTATACTCAGAATAAGATAGACATATTTTGTATAAATATAAGTGATAAGGTAAACTGAACACAAACTGTAGACATGAATGTATGACAAATTAGACAACTCAATACAGATGTGATATGGGTAGTAAAAAGGGTATTAACACACAAAATGAACATTAGATGTTAATGCTAGCCATATGTAAGCAAGTCCTTTTTGATATATATCATATAAAACATGTTGTACAGTATACTGACTCAGTAAACACTTTCTCACCATCTCACGCTGCAGAATATGCACCCTGTACGTATCCTTTGCTGTAGTGAACATTCTGTCTTATACATCCTGAAATAAAGCAAGGCTGTGAACTCTAAGGCAGGTCTGTGGCTACAGTTTCCTTTTTGTGAAATGCAGTAGCAGTTTGAAACTCAGTACCAGTTCGTTTAAGGCTATAATACTACTACCATTTTCTGAATCCAATTGTTAAAACAACTATGTCTATTTTGCATCTTAAAATGAGGGTCTGGAAGGACACATTTACTGTACAGCAAAATCTGTAAACTCTACAAGAGAAGGTCTGTAAATTGTGTTCCTTGAATCTCCAGAAAAGGGCTGAATCAAACATTAGTCCTGTATATATCATATCACTTATATAATATGAACAGGCCTAAAGTGGTCATTTATTGTTTAAATAGAACATATATTACATGTACCTTTTTATAACTTAGGATCACTTTGATTCTGGCAGATATCTCATTTCAAAATGATCTGCAACCAAGGTTAATTTTTAAGTTACCACAGAAGTGCTATTATTACATTACATGAGATGACATGTTTTTTTAGATAACAAAAAAAAAGGTGTTTAGTGACAACTTGTCACTCTTTACATGCGGGGGTGGACTTGCAAGGTAAAATTCATCAGAACACAGGAAGTTTGTGACAGAAAAACATACTCTACTTACTGTCCTTATTTAATTCTATTACCCTTAACCACAGCTCAGTCACTTGCCCCAGGCAGAAGAAAACAGTTTTGAGTACAGATACTGTATGTGACATATAGTGGCTATTCTACAGGATGATGGTAATTCAAAGTGGTTTGAAACTGGATTGACTTGTCTAAGGAACATGGGCAGGGGTAACAATCAACAGGTTTTGTAGAAAAGCACAGTTATGATGAGTATGGTGGTGAAACCTTGTGATACTGGCAGATATGTGATGAGTGTAATGACGATGTGGAACGAGGGACATTGTGGGCAGATGGAAGGAGACTCTAGATGTGCAAAATCCAGACATGCTTACACAGAGAGTGTATTGTAATTGTTCACGGAAGGCCACCATAATATTTTGTTTACCAAGGAGATGGTTCTCTGTATTGCTGGGTGACCTGAGGTTAGTAAGTGTAAGCATAAACCCAGTTAATAAGTGACAACTGATTTTAGATTCCCAAACCTCCATTAGATTGACAGTAGGAAGTGAGCTCTTCAGTAACAGACTAGACTCAGATGGAGAGTGTTTCTATCATGTTCAGAGTCACTTTATTATAAAGTCCAGGCATACAAACTTAAAATCACAAACCAAACTCAGAATGGATAAACACTCAAAACACAAGCAGACAAAAGACAAGAAGACACAGTATAACCAGGGTGAAGGGTAAGCTCAAGAATAAACTGAGAAAGCAATTAGACACAGCATAGAAAATCAGCAGAACTACGAGGCTCATAATTTACACAATCACAATGTTGACACCTTGCAGTGTGAGGCAGGTGTTTTAATGGTATGGATGATCTGTATACAGTATATACTGTGACCTAGAAGTGGCTGGCAGACGTTGTAGTAGAATTTGGGAGATTGCGACCTCTGTTGGCTGGGAGGAGTAATATCTGGTGTTACACAATAGTAACGGCACTTCTAAAGTCATCAAAACCTCTTTCTTGGTATCAGGTACATTTGTTTCAGTTTGTGCTGTTGATGGACTAGACCTGAGAGGGGGAGACAAGTTCAGATGTAACAATCCCATCAGCGGTAGACTGGCGACGGCGTACAGCTGAAAGGCAACAACAGCAATTAGTTTATAATATTACATGACAAACAATTCAACCCATGAAAAACTTTATTGAAAAGACAAATTGTTGTGTTTACTGTGATTATGTACTGTATATATAAACACAAACTTACTGAGACAATGATAGTAAACCTCAATGAACAAAGCAGTGCCAGTCAATAAGCCAAAAAGGGTCCCAAGGACTATCAAACGCACAAATGAACCTGTAAAGACATCTCCTGTAAAGTAGTAAGAGGAACACTCTGTATTCTGCACTTAATTCAATATCAGCAAGGTGTAACCCTAAAATTCAGTTATTAAACCAATTACTGAGAGATACATCAGGATCTGGATGTCCAGGCCCTACTATGACATGTCATTCCACCAGCAGTATGTCATTCAGCGGGCATTGCAAAGAGGTGTACCATTTCAGTATCCTGGGGGTAAACACCACCCCCTGGCGGTTATCGTGTGTTCATAGAGCCACAGTTACATTCATAACTAGTGTTTCTGTGCATGTCTCTCTGTGTCCTTTTGAAAAACATTCCAGTGAAAATAACAATTCTGAAGCTTTTTTAAACCTCATCTGCATATACATACAGTATACATAGGTTGTTATTTGAACTTCGGTGTATGTCTACTTAATGAGAAGAAAAGCAGTTCAAAATTGTTCATTATTTAATTAATTGTTACCCAGATGTTCAGTTTGCTAATGTTGGATGCCTTAAAACTCAGATGAAGGTCAATTAACTGATTGAGTGTTATGTTTGTGTGTGAGTGTGTGTGTTTATTATGCTTAGTGTTTTAGCTAGTGACTTAGTAGATAGTTACTATTCTGTAACTTATTTCTCCTTCTTTATAACCTTTTGCAATTACCGTGCCTTATCTATATTTATTGTCTAGATGCAACACCAGCAGATGCATTAACTTTCCTCTCTTATCTAACAGACTAAATCTTTTGCATAGTATTCAGTAACTGTGATAGTCATGTTAATGTGTACTAAGGAGACCATTTTAAGGACAGAAATTTACAAATATGTATGTAAAGTAAAGGTTTTTAAACATTTTAAACACAGGTAAGGTGTCCTTTACAACAACCTACGTGCATGTTTCAGATAACTAACTTTAAAACAACATTGATGCCTGGCCCAGTCCATTATAACTACAGTTTACCTTGAAATATAATCATTAAAATGCTTCAAAAAGATTATATTGTAAACTTAAAACATCCTTTTCCATGTGTCTTCCATTATAGGTCACAAAAATACATATTTTAGTAGTAGTCCCATATCACTTTTAAGCAAAACATTAGATTGTCCTTAATGTCCTCGAGCAAGCATGGATGCTAGTTAACCACATTTTGCCTATTTGTTGATTCAAAGCTAAAAACTCGACCCTGTTACTCCTTTAAGAGCAAAATGCAGCAGTATCAGCAATGAAACTCTTTAAGAGATTGTTACCTGAGTTGGGTTAACAATTTCTTTGAATGTTTTCTTTAATTAAAAATCGGATGAAATTATATTAAATAAAACAAACAAACAAACAAATAAATAAAATGTTTAATTTTAAGAGTTAAGGGCTAACCACCACAGCCACCACAATCATGAACTCACCCAGTTACATCCTCAGACACTTGAATATTTAGGCTATAATATTAGAATATTGTCCTGACGTATTATGTCAGTAAAGCAGTGTGGTTGTTATTATTGTGTGTGTAGTATGGGGTTAGAGATGGAGCCTTGAACATTAAATGTTCTTCAAGTTGCTTGCAAAAATAATTCAGGCAG
Organism: Pangasius djambal; assembly: GCA_022985145.1. Lineage (NCBI taxonomy): Eukaryota > Metazoa > Chordata > Actinopteri > Siluriformes > Pangasiidae > Pangasius > Pangasius djambal. Next base: position 11,052,211 of record CM040991.1, read on the forward strand.
TAAAGTAATAATTGTGACAGACAAAAAAAAAAAAAAAGATGAGTACCTACCACATGCTCTAATTTTACATTTGTCATGGATTTTCTGCTTACTTTTTTTTTTTTTTTAATGCCAGAGCCATTGTATAAAAAAGTCACATTCAATGCAAAGGGAAGAAACATAACAACAGAAGTATTCAAGAAGTATTCAAATAAAAGCTCAATAAAACTGTCTTCCTTTTGTCTGTTCACCTCTTCTCACATGCTCTAGTTTGACCAAATAAATGTCCACATTGGAGAGTAGGTAAAAGGCTCACCTGAGTTGCGTGGAAGCGTGATGCTCTTGCTGTAGTGTGTGTGGTTGTTTGAGTAACTGATGTGGCAAGTGAATGTTTCGCCGTCTGTCCAGTGAGGCTTGCAGAGCGTCAGCGTGCTGCTCATGTTGCTGGACTCATGCTGGTAAAGAAGCTGAGTTGCTCTGGTCCATGTGAAGTTCACCTGCTGTGGTCTTAAACCCTTCAGAGAGCAGAGCAGCTCCACGCAGGAGACATTAGTGCTGTTCATCAGCTGCAGGGTAAGAGATGAAACTGCAGAGGCAGAGAGAACGCTGAAATCAGTAAGTCACGGCAGCATTTCCTCAAGAAACCATACAATGTAGTACAGGCTTTCAGAGACGTAAATAATATTACACTTACTGTTATAGTGAGTGACAGAAAAGAATTTGAGAGCAAGTGAAGAGTAAAAGAAGATTATAATCATCATTACCTTTAAGCATCAGGTTTGAAGATTTCTCATCTGCTGGTGGTGGCACTAATTTGATCATCACACATTTATAAAGACCAGCATCGTTGCTTTCAACACCTGTTATATTCAGCCCTAAAGGTTCTGTATTTACTTTAAACCGAGGTCCACACTGAGAGATATTGAGAGTTCCGGTACTGTCAATATAATATGTACATAAACCTGGCTGCTTGACTTCATCCTTTTCCCACTTAACACTGATCTTTGTAAAGTCACTGGACTTGAACAGTAAAGGACATGGTAGAAAGGCAGTATCTCCAATAGACGCTGTAACGTCCACAGCACCTATAGAGTGAAGGAGTAAATTAGAATAGCGCAAAATACTGGTATGAAGAAGGATGCTTATAACTGCTTTATAATATAAATACCTACTCTCCAACTACTAGGGCTGGGAAATATGACAAAATGATATTACTATTGCCATAAATTGTCATGGGATGCTTTCTTAAAAAAAAAAAAAGGAAAAAAAAAGAAAAGTAAGTATGGTTGGTGCCTACTGACTATCTCAATTATTCCTCACAGTGACAAGTTATTGAATGTTAAAATCCCATTCTTATTTTTGAAGTGACAGCACTGTTTTCCTTCAGCAAAAAACTTCAGCAAAACTAAAAATTCCAATGATACAGTGTACATTTGTCAGAGTGGACAGTTGACAATTTCCTGTTCCTATATGTAAAAACAGCTTATAATCCAACAAGCACTTTTTATTAAAACAGAAAAAGTATGTTAAATATTGTTTAGTCATTGTTATTAATAATATGTAAAATGTTCCATGATATCCACTGAAATAGCTTTAATTTTTTAGTCATATAACAGTGTTTCATTTGTATGGCCTGAACAGCACAGAGAAACATAACGGTAGTTTTTTTTACCAAACTATGAGATCAAGGAAGAGAGTTCAAATCAGATCAAAGTGTAACTCTGGTTCCCTTTCGATACTACACTCGTACTGCGTCGCTAAACGCTATGGGGAAAACTCCTTTTTCTCCGATGACTGAAGCCTTTACAATCACACAGTGAAACTACACAGCCATTGGTTCGTGCAGTGCAATAAAGCGAACCAATGGCTCGGCCGCGGAACTGCACGCGCCTATGGCAAGGAAGCCCGCTAGAATGGGCGGAGCCATCTGGCTATATAAGCAGACATTGCACCATAGGATCTCAGATCAATTCTCCTTCAGCGACAAAGAGCATCTCTATGTTGAGCTGTGAGACTTGCTGCCAGCCACCGTTCAGCGTCCGGCACAGATACCAGCTCGTCCTCTGCCGCCATCCAGCGAGCTTAAAAAAAGAGCTAAAAGAGCATTATTTTTCTGAGAGATTTTTTTCTTCTAAAAGAGCAAGCGGAGTTGATATAATGCCACGCCGTCGTTGCAGCTCGTGCAGCCCTGCCCTGCACTGCTGTGCCACTCAGTGCGTTTCCTGCCTGGGCAGACACCATGCAGAAGCCGCTCTGACAGAGATGGAATGTTCGTATTGCGTGAGCATGAGTCTCTCCTCTCTGCGCGCTCGGATCACTTTAATTCCTGAAAGCAATGCCGCTTCTTAATCCGCCCCGACCCCCTACCATCCCTGCATGGGACTTACCCACGGTACTGAGGGCCCTCGAAGGGGACCCCTTAAGGGGACCTCAAATGAGTAGGTGACTTATAGGCGCTCTCAGTGAGTCCTGCCTGCCTCGAGTTTGGGCCTAACGACTCCAAGGTCCTGAATCCGAGGCATGGTTATGTTTATGTTCATGATTATTTGGGAATGATTATCCCAGGTTGGACTGACCTCGGTGAGCTCAGCCCTCCTGCGGGTTTCACCCGTCTTAACTGGTCCCTCTGAGTCTTATTGCTCAAGGCCGGTTCATGCCAATCATTCCACTTTCATGGCACTGCGTGATTGTATTGGTTCCCCTTAGCGTCTAGCGACGCAGTACAATTGTAGTATCGAAAGGGAACGTACTTGGTTACTAACGTAATCTCGGTTTCCTAAGATACGGGAACGAGTACTGCGTTGCGGGCCATGCCATGACATTGCACTCTGAGTCGTCGACGCAGTACTTGTTCCCGTATCTCAGGGAACCGAAGGTTACATTAGTAACCGAGTATGTTCCTTTAATTCAGCTGTTGCATTAAGTGGCAGCAGTAACATTTTATTTTTCTAAACTCATAGATGGCATCTTTAAAAAGGCTAACTGTAACTGCACTAAACCTTTCACAAATGTTTTTCCAGTTTGCAAGATGGTTTCAAACTAAAGCAAATGAAAGCAAACAACATCATTATAGATTTATTATCTACAATGTAAAACTTAAATGATATAAATTGACTCTTCATTTAGTAACCAAGCTAAAAGTGGGAACAAAATAGCTTCCAACTAGCTTGTTTGTAAAGTAGCAAAAAGGAAATGCTAGAAGAAAGCACAAGAGCTGCCCTAAAAAATGTTTACCACAAGGTTTTAAAATGTTTCTCGTTGAGTGCGGTAGATGTATCTAATAACTGTAGCGCTCCCCCATGCGCGCGCACACACACAAAACATCACATCATATCAAGTCCTGTCCAAATAAACTCACATCTCTAACCCCCACATAATAAGTGACGAAATAACCACAACACCTTTCCAGGTTAGCAAGATATGATTAGTTATAGTATTATGATTAAGTTATGATTAACCCAAATATGATTTAAGGTTTACATTCTGAAAATTAATCTACTCTTTAAATAACTGCGTAAGAGCACATAATATTGCATTATGAGATGTCGAGATGGATATCTAAAGACTTGCCACCATTTAAGTTTGTGTATTTTGCGTGAGACCATTTTTAAACACGGTCATCCACAATGACCTAAGGGAAATGTTTTGTTGTAACCTCTGTCAGTTCTGCATTGTGAACAAGCCACCATGGGAAACAGTACTTTAGAATAAACAAAACACAGGTCACAGCATTTAATTAAAGCATTACATTTACTGTTAGTATTTTGAGTGATGGAAAACTTGCAAGTGAAGAGCAAGTGAAGTGTAACAGAAGATTATAATCACAAGGCCGGTTTCTGATTTCTGATAGTGGTTATATTAATTTGGTCATCGAACACTTATAAAGACCAGTATCACTGCTTTCAGCACCTATTATATTCAGCCCTAAAGGTTCTGTATTTATTTTGTACACTATTTTATTTCTCTAAAATCGCAGATAACATAAAAGCCTGACTGTGACTGCAATAATCTAATAACAAAGTTTCTCCAGATTGCTGATTTAAAAATAAAATAAAAGAAAGCAAAGAACATTATTACAGATTTATTATCTACATTGTAAGACTTGAATTTTAAAAATTGTACACTGTACAATGTAACACTGTCTGTTAAAAGCCAACTGCTTTGCATATTTAGAACTTTGCTATAAACAATTATGTATAACAACAGCGCATTAACCAAGCTAAAAGTGGGAATGAAATAGCTTACCAGTGTTTGTAGAAGAGTAAAAAGAATGAGCAAGGAGGAGGCACAAGAGCTTCACTGATAACATGTTTACCATAAACTTTTACTGTTTAAGGGTAATTGATGTGTCTCATAGGTCTAGCGCTCTCCTGTGTACAGGAAACACAGACCACAGCATTGCATAACATCAGTTAAAAGGGACAGAAGCAAAAACACTCTTTATAATGTAGTTTATAAAGTACAATTTTTCTACCCGATTCATTCATACCAGAACCACACACACACCACACACACACACACACACACACACACACACACACACACACACACACACACAAAATATCAGTAAAATGTGAGTGTCACTGCTCTGGTCCACCCAGTGACTGCATACATACGTACATATATACATATATACATAGATACCTATACTGTATACACAATGTAAGTGACCTGAAGTGTGGCCTATACAGTAAAATGGCCAATAACTGTGTACAAAGGGTAGCTGTACATCAATCGTGACCTGATAATAGGGGCAGGTGGGGCACAGATTCATCATTTATATCAGCTGTTCAATAAATATTAATCTTCATAAAGTCCTCCTAAAGTGAATACATTTTTAAATTACTCCGAAGGAAAAGGACCTATTTTGAGTGACCAGCAATTTAAAAAGTGTCATTATTTGACACATATTAGCCAATTTTCCATTGATTTGCTTGCCTAGATGTCATGCAATTGCTGAGCGGCAAGCTCACTGCCCCACTTATCATTCATAGAGATGTTATGTTATTACACCTAGTGTTCAAAAACTGCCTCAAGTGCTAAAAGAGGGTCATACAGGCAGGAATCGCTGTTGCAGTTTCATTTTTCAGCACCTAGAAAAGCACATTGAAGCCACACCAGCATATTGCTTGACTGCACACTATTACTAAAAGTATTAAAAGTATTCTTTACTATATTTAATAGTAAGAGAAACAGAAGGCGTAGATCTACATTGAAAGGAAGAAATGTCAAATGGGGGAGAGGAGGGATATGACATGATTTATCTTGGTTTCATTTTTATAAAGCAAAAGATCCTACAGTTTCAAAATTGATGGTCCCATCTTTTTAGGGACCAAAAGTAATTAGACAATTGGCTGCTCAGCTGTTCCACGGCCAGGTGTGTGTTGTTTCACTAACAATTAAGCAGATAGAAATTCTAGAGTTGATCTCAAGTGTGTTCCGATAGTTCATCCTGGTGCCATCTTTTCCCCAGGTAAGCGATGCACATGCACCCGCCCATCCACATGATGTCAAAAAAAATTTTTTTTCCATTGCTCATTGGTCCAGTTCCAATGTTCACATACCCATTGTTGTTGCTTTTGGTGGTGAACAAGGGTTCAGCATGGGCACTCTGACCGGTCTGCACTATTTGTTCTGGGCCTTGGGCACCCGTGACCCAGTTCACCAGTTGTCCTTCCTTGGACCACTTTTGGTAGGAACTAAACACTGCATAGTCAGATCACCCCACAAGACCTGCAATTTTGGAGATTCTCTCACCCAGTCATCCAGCCATCACAATTTGGCCCTAGTCAAAGTCGCTCAGATCCTCATGCTTGCCCATTTTTTCTACTTCAAACACAACAACATCGAGAACTGACTGTTCACTTGCTGCCTAATATATATAGCCAAAGCATGCTTTTTTCATAGACAGCTTTAACCTTAACATTACAATTTCCCTTCACTGGAAGTAACATGCCCAAAGATGGTCCAGCATGACAAGTCCCCTGTGTAAGCTCCATGAAGACATGGAAGACCCTGACTGCAAACGAGGCCTCCATCAGATGAATATATTTTAAATTCTGTTGAAATAGTATTTGCCTATTTTCATTGACCAACAATTTAAAAAATGTTGCTATTTGACAGATTTAAGCCGATGTTCCACTGATTGCTCATCACTCTATATGCTGTGCGATCATGGGGCTGCATGTTCACTGCAATATTTAGCTCCATAGAGTTATTATTTTACCTGCTGCCTCATGCTCTGGCAAAGAGCAACGGACAGATAGTTAATGACAGGGTTGCCAGATTAGGTGCTTCTAACATGCGCAGATGCATGTTATGAAAAGGTCAAGTCATATAAATTTGAAATCACAAACCCAGAGTGGATAAACTGTTAAATCACTAACAGAAAAAAACACATGCAGACACAGTATAAACAGGGTAAAGGGTAATTCAAAGAATAAACTGTGAGAGCAGTCAAACACAGCATAGACAATCAGCAGAAATTACAAGGCACATAATTTACACAATCTCAAGTTTGGCAAGAGTTTCCAGTATGTTGCTGAACTTGATGGGTATACTGTACATACTGTGACCTGGAAATGGTTGCAGAGGCGTAATGTCCTGAGCTGTTACACAAATGACACTTCTAAAGTAATCAAAACTTCTTGTGGCAGATGCGTTTGCTTCAGCTCATTTTGTTGATAGACTACACTTGAGAGTGTGAGACAGGTTCAGATGTAACAATAACATCAGCAGTAGGCCAGAGATAGTGTGCAGCTGAAAGGCGAAAGGCAACAACAGCAATTAGTTTATAATGTGGTTAATTGCACAAATCTCAACCCATGCAAAACATCAATGAAAAGACATTCTAATTTGTCTTTACTGTGATCATACACTATATATGTATATATATTGTGGCAACACTAGATCACAGATGGGCTGAACACAGACACCCAGAGAAAGGAAATGTGATTTAAGGTGCCGGGGAAGTGTGGGGGTGAAGGTGAGCATGGCTTGGGCAGCGCGGTGAGGTCAGTGTTGTCCCGAGGCAAAGCGTGGCAAACTGGCAGCAGCGGCTCTTCCAAGAGATGGGGAGGGCACGACGGATGCTCTCAGCTTGAGCGGAGGTCGGCATGCACGGGCACCATTTACTCTTCTTCACTGATGTCTCCATTTGGAGGGGAAAAAAAGAGTACACATTAGCGAAGCCACAAGGTGCACCTTCCTTAATTTTCTGAGAGCGGCCACTGGCTCCTTTTAAATCTCCCCATCGTCTGGCCCACCTTCACAGTAACCCCCCGAGTTCCAAGCCTACTGGCCTACTGCTAATAAGCGATGGGCCCAGAGTGAGAAGCGCCGGGAGAGCCCATCCACATTACCGTGCTGAGCCCCTGCTCGGTGCTGCATGGTGAATAACTGCGTCACTCTGGCGTTTGTGTCTTTAGCCTTGGCCATCCATTGTAACGGAGCATGGTCTGTGATCAGGGTGAAGGGCCATCCTGCCAGGTAATATTTCATGTAATAAGGCATGTACCTGCTTTTTAGTGGTTGGTCTTGGGTACTCACGTATGGCTTCTACCTTCTTCTCTTGCAGCATTAGGAGCCCCTAGCTGATGCAATACCCCAGGTACTGTGCCTTGGTGAGCCCTAGATGGACTTCCGGAGCTCCCCCAGGACCTCCCAGAGGTGGTGCAGGTAGTCGGACCAGGTGGCGGAGTGAATGACCACATTGTCGATGTATGAGGTGGCGTACTGGCGGGAGGACACAGGACGACATCCATTAGCTGCTGGAACATGACTGGGGCTCCGTTCAGGCCGACAGGGAGGACTCAGTACTGCCATTGGAGGTGGAGAATGCTGTTTTGGTTTCGCCTCTGGACTCAGGGCCAGCTGCCAGTACCCTTTTGTGAGGTCAAGGGTGGAAATAAACCAGGCCCTCCCCAGCCACTCTACTAGGTCATCGACCCTTGGGAGGGCGCACCCGTCGAACTCCGACACCTGGTTCAGCTTCCAGAAATCATTACACAGCCGGATGCTCCCATTGGTCTTGGGCACCACGATGATGGGGCTGGACCAAGGGCTGGTGGACTCTGAGCATCTGACAGACCTCCTCCTCGATCACCCTACAGCGGGCCTCAGGGACATGGTAGGGCTGCTGGTGGACCACGACTCCTGATGGGGTCTTTATGTTGTGGTGGACCAGTTGCATCAGGCCAGGGGCAGAGGAGAACATGTATGCGAACTGGTCCACCAGCTCAGACAACTCCTGGCTCTGGGCTGGCGTGAGCTCCTCTCCTCGGTGGATCAAGGTACGCTCCGATAAATCTGTGGGAAGGTTCACGAATGCAGACAACACAGGGGTAGGGTCAGTCCACTTTTTTTAGCAGGTTAATATGATACAACTGTGTGTCTGCATGCTTACCTGGCTGTTGCAGGTGGTAGTTGATGGGGCCCGCCCTCTCGAGGACTGTGAATGGGCCCTGCCCACCCAGCCAGGAATTTACAGGTGGCATCGGGGAGGAGGAGGAGGACCTTATTGCCAGGCTGGAATTGGGCAGGATGGTTGTAGGTCCTCCTCTGTTCTCTCTGAGTAGCCTCCATATGCTCCAGCACTATGGGCATCACCCTGCTGATCCTTTCTTGCATCTTTTCGACCAGGAAGTGGTAGGGGGGAGGGCTGCTCTTCCCAGGCCTCTCGGGCCACGTCCAACAGTCCCTGAGGTCACCATCCGAAGAGCAGTTCAAATGGAGTGAACCAAGTGGAGGTCTGTGGGATCTCTCGGACAGCAGGGACGTAGGGGAGGATTCCTTCCCTCCTCATCTACCACCCTCCGGAGCATACTCTTCAGCATCTGGTTGAACTGTTCCACCAACCCATTGGTCTGGGGGTGGAAGACAGACATCCTCAGGTGCTTCACCTGCAACAACCGCCACAGATCTGCCATTAGCTTTGACATGAAGGGTGTACCTTGGTCAGTGAGGATGACTGTGAGGGAACCTTGGGCTTTAGGGGAAGGCAGTAGGGATGGGCGCACCAGGGTGATGGTACTCCCAGAGTTCAGTAGGGCTGAGACTGGCCAGCTGTTGACTTGGACGGAGATGGTGGGTAGGCTGGGAGGGGTGGCACTCAAAGGTGGCCAAGAACACCTCCATGTCATCATCGGATGTGAGCTTTGTGAGGAAGCGCTGGGCTTCTTGGCAGGGCTCGGGTGATCCATCTTCACGCTGGATGCTGTGTTCAGGCCCACATCCTCCACCATTGTGGCAACATGAGATCGTGGAGTGTCTGAACACAGGCACCCAGAGACAGGGAATGTGATTTAAAGTGCTCTTTATTGAAGAATGCAGTGCTGGGGAAGTGTGGGGGTGAAGGTGAGCGTGGAATGGGCAGTGCGGTGAGGGCGATATCAACCCAAGGCAAAGCATGGTGAACTGGCAGCAGCGGCTCTTCCGAGAGACGCGGAGGACGCGGAGGATGCTCTTAGCTTGAGTGGAGGTCGGCATGCACGGGCGGTGTTTATTCTTCTCCACTGATGTCTCCATCTGGAGGAGAAAAAAGAGTACACATCCTTAACTTTCTGAGAGTGGCCGCTGGCTCCTTTTATTTCTCCCCATCGTCTCCGGCAGGGTGAATTAGTGCCACGGCAATGATTGGATGCCAGCCGTACTGAATTCGCTTGCTCCGCCTCACAGCCACGTGCACTCTGGCTGTCCAAAACAAGTCCGTGCACTGTCCATTCAGCAACCTGCAGGCAGTTGTGCGAGGAGCGCTGTGGGCTACTGGCCCACCGTCACTATATATATACACACACAGTCAGGTCCGGAAGTATTTGGACAATGACACAGTCACAGTATTTTTGTGATTTTGCCTTTATACACCACCACAATGGAGTTGAAATAAAACAATCAAGATGTGATCGAAGTGTAGACTTTCAGCTTTATTTTAAGAGGTTCCACAAAAATATGGCATTTACCATTTAGGAATTACAGCCATTTTCAGCAAAGTACCTCCATTTTCAGGGGCTCAAAGGTATTTGGACAAAGTGACATAATTGTAAACTATAACCATAATTTTAATACTTGGATGAAAATCCTTTGCAGTCAATGACTGCACATTACATTATGTTGCTACAGTATTTATTATACTGTACATAGGCTGCTATTCTTATGTTTACACTATTTCAGCTACTTATATTGTACTCTTGTACTCTTTGCACTATTCTCACTAGATTCACTTTCAAATAGAGCTGTGTACTAGTCGGCGCTGCACTGGGACTTATTGTGCCCATTGTCTATCCCAGTAGTCATTGTACACCACTGCATCCAACGCTTTGCATTGCACTTGGTGATGTAAGGCTTGGATGCAGCTGCTCGGCCATGTAAACCCATTCCATGAAGTTCTCTACGCACTGTTCTTGAGCTAATCTGAAGGCCACATGACGTTTGGAGGTCTGTAGCTATTGACTCTGCAGAAAGTTGGCGACTTCTTCGCACTGTGCGCCTCAGCATGCGCTGACCCCGCTGTGATTTTACGTGGCCTACCACTTCGTGGCTGAGTTGCTGTTGTTCCCAACTACTTCCACTTTGTTATAATACCACTAGCAGTTGACCGTGGAATATTTAGTAGTGAGGAAATTTCACAAATGGACTTATTGCACAGGTGGCAACCTATCACAGTACCACGCTTGAATTCACTGAACTCCTGAGAGCGACCCATTGTTTCACAAATGTTTGTAGAAGCAGTCCGCATGCCTAAGTGCTTGATTTTATACACCTGTGGCCATGGAAGTGATTGGATCACCTGAATTCAATGATTTGGAGGGGTGTCCCAATACTTTTGGCAATATAGTGTACCTCTGATCCCCTGAAAATGGAAGTACTTTGCTTAAAATGGCTGTAATTCCTAAATGGCAAATGCAATATTTTTGTGGAAGCTCTTAAAATAAAGCTGAAAGACTACACTTTGATCACATTTTGATTGTTTTATTTCAAATCCATTGTGGTGGTATATAAAGGCAAAATCACAAAAAACCCATCATTGTCCAAATACTTCTGGACCTGACTGTATGTATGTGTATATATGTAAACAAAAAGTTACTGAGATGTTGGTAGTAAACTTTGATGAACAAAGCATTGCCATTCAATACGCCAAAAGCCCTCAGAAGCACAAAGCATTATGGGAGCTCAGAATTAAAATTACAAAGACAAAAAAGACACCATCTTCCACCAACACTGCAACAAATTATATTTTAGATATTATTTTAACTGAAAATTTAACTAATATTTTCATTATTACATTGTTTTTAAACAAATATAAGATTATTAAGCCATTTCACTTATTTCAATGTTAATTCCTTTTAGAAAGAAAGAAAGAAAAATTATCTGACAACAGAAAGACAATTTTAGGTTTAATTAGTAAATATGCCTAGAAATAGGCTTAGTGGTCATATATTTGTCGTATAATAATCGAATTACTTTTTTATTCAAACTATATTCACTTGATAAGATATCATTTTTGCAGTGTAGCTGAAAGTACTTTTCAATCCCTGCTCTGCATCACGTTCTCTTCAAGCCACTAGCATGGCTTGATTTGATCCACAAAAGTCGAAGAAATCATCCCAAAAGGTTTGAAAAGTAGTGAGAGAAGATTTAATAATTTTATTTAATATTTTGTCCCAGAGAACAAATAATATCCACAAATGATTTGAAAGGTGAAAAGATATTAAATCTAGATCTCCTTGTGGTAGTGTTTTTACACTAAGCAAAATATATACAATCCATTACAATATGCAATACAATATCTATATGCACGCATGTTCATGTGACCAAATAAATAAACACAAACAAGTATTAAATTCTTACCTATAAAATAAATCAGTGTCCTCTGGATTAACACACAACGTGTAAGAAGTGGGATGTGTTCTTCTATTGTACACAAGAATGATTTTTATATATATATAATATTAAGCAAGTGAAATGATATTTGCTCTGTTTCTGGAATCCAAGTCTGATTTTGTCTTTACACAGCTGTTTAGTCCAAGACTGGTTTAAATAGAAGTATGCACACAAGCATGAAGCTACTATAAAAGCACCACCCCTGTTTTTGAGTCAACAGTCCTTGTGTTTTCGATAACAGTTGATGGTGGTTGGCAATCCTTGATGAACTATCTGTGTTGAATTAAATTTACAGCAATTCCATGTTTTCACAGCTGAAAGAGATGTTTAGAAGTGACTTAAATTTGTTATGCGGTTTAGTGTGAGCCAAATGATTGTTATTACCAGTGAGTACATCTATGTTTTTACGTGATTCTGTTGTAATAAAAGGAAATTTAAAAAGTTTAAAATGTATATATGGTTTAGAATTTCTTTACTAAAAACATTAATGTTAGTAACTTGATGCACAGGAACTGAAATAAATGCAATACCTGAGAAAAACGACAGAAGTATCCACAAAAAGCAATCCAAAATCGAATGATTTAACAGTGTCTAAAAATTAAAAGGAAAATTATTAACACACTTTTGAGCTCTGATATTTTTAGGTATTTAGTATACCAGGCTGATAAGGAAGTCAAATTCAGCATCAAGGATAGGACTGCATTCTGAAAGAAATATCACAGTTAAAGTATATGAATAGCATTGATGTTACCTCAATTATCTGAATATAATTAGCCTGAACAGCTACATAGTTTTTTTTTTTTTTTTTTTTTTAGGGAAGAACTTTCTTCATATTGATAGCACTTACCATTTTATCAACTTAGAAGGTAAAGCTTTCTCTCTGAATAAACTGCAGCAGGGCTACACTCTTGTCAGCTATTTACTGCAAAACCCACAAACAGACCACTGTGGAAACAGGAATTGCTACACCTCTGTACCTAGTCTATTCTTTGACCTTTTATAAATGGCATCATCTTACTGGTAGGCTAAGCATGCTCTAAATAAACTTAATTTATCTGCATTAGGTTACTCTTGAGTTCACACACATTATTATATTATTGTTGGTTTACCAGTGTTGAACAGAAATGTGTTGACAAGTATTATTCACTAGGACTCACAGGCTATAAATGGATACGGTAAAAAGGTAGGGTGAGCTGCAACACTTTTCTTAATTTGGCCACACTGCTGCTTGATCAGGCAGTTATGGTAAGAACAACCAGCCGATGGTGCCTAAAAGACATGATCTTATTGTAAAACTTTGTTCTTTCATCTAGTAATCAAGAACTGTGACAGTCACATTGATAAAGTTATTTTAACAATGAGCAATCATGAGTTGCAGATACTTGGGCTCTGTCCCAAACTGCAAGCTACCATAATAAATTTTGTTCATTACACCAGTTATCATTAGTGTACATTGTGCAGATTGGAACACAGCCTTAAAATATACCCAAATGTGTCGTGAGCCATATGATTAATACTGACACCGGAGGAAGAGTGCAGCAAAACCCATGTTACAAAACACTCTTCCTACCAGTAGTTTGCAACGCCAAAATCTTTAACATTTCTTAGTCACATGACATGTTCACCACTGAAAATCTGTAAGTACACTTAAAATCTGTAATTAATTAGAACATTGTTCTTTTCAAGGAAATAGAGAAAAGAAGAAATCTTGTTTTTTTTTCCCTGCATGTTTTATCCTGATTTTAAATGGTCTGTTGTACTTCTGGCATCCTTTTAATAAAGGTACATCACAAAACGAACGTCCCATAGGAAGACATCCTTTATAGGAATGCATCCAGTTTGGAGTTTCAAAATGGTCAACAACAATAACAACAACTCACTGTTCACATCACATCATTATCATGAAACCATTAATTATTTAGCTTGATAGTTTGCTCTGCTTGAAGGTGTATGAGGTAAGATTAGTCCTTTTTTTTTTTTTTCAAGATTAGGTCTCTAACAGTTAAGTAGGTGGGTGTGTTATTTGAATGATTTTTTTTTACTCCTTGAGCCCATTCCCACCCATGTTCACAAAGATCAGCGAGACTTTAAGATAAGATAAGATAAGATAAGATAAGATAAACTTTATTGATCCCACAGTGGGGAAATTCACTTATCACAGCAGCTCACAGACAATTAAAGTGCAGGTATTAATTAATTAATTATTAATTCATTATGCTTTACATTTTATCTAGCACACAGTTCTTACATAGAAGTAGTTGATAAAGCCAGAAGCTTCCACTAACTAACTAGCTCGTTTTTGATTCACCTCTCTGTTCCACAACACCGGAGGTCCTCTTTTATAGCTAAAACAACAATTTCACAAACTGTTAACAAAACTGAATAGCATGGTAATAGGTTAGTTTATATACATGTGGCTATGCTTGGCATTCAGAAACCTGTCTCTCAGATAATTATGTCCCCTTAGCAGGAGTTGATTTCTTTCTTGATTAATAACCATTAGATCTCACGTATCCTGAGTTACTTATTTTCTAATCATCTTACAGACATGCTGTGCTTGTTACAGCAGTGAGCATCAGAGCTCTGTATGTAGGCTGGTCGATGTTCGCATTTTAGCATTTAGCTTTTGCCCACTTGGCCATTCAAGTGCATGAAAACCAAGTTGTAGCATTATAAACACACAAAATTTGGCTCTTGAAGAGTGAAGGGGCATTGAGGAGTGTCTTTACAATGACTGACCCCAGTCATAGCACAACAGAAATGACAGCACAGCAGTGGCAGAGTGTTGTATCAGTTGTGGTATAATTAGGGTTTTTGAAAGGAGGGATTTTGTCCATTGGAAAAATCTGGGAGAATATTTTTATACCCCAATTTACTGTAATCCTTGCAAAACATGAAAATCGTGACTGATTTGTGACTGCTATCTAATAGTTATCAAATTATAGTTAGTAATAGATGTAGTCAAATGTAAATCAGTGGCTAGATATGATTTTAATGTATTTATATTTCAGTCATTTGTGAATTGGGAATTTCAGGAGCAACGTTTTAGTGTTTTGTTATAGTCCCATCAGAAAGTATTAGAACTGTAAGGCCAATTCTGTTTTTTTTTTTTACTATATGAGAGCTCATTGCAAAGAAAAACAGGAAAGCAAAGACATTCTTGACCATTCTCACAGCAGCAGAATGTTAAGCGCTCTCACTAGTTTTTCAGCTGCCTCCATCATTGTTAGCTATCTATCATTTTAGCCACAGCCTCACGATGCTGACTAGCTAACATTGATATTGGCAGCCAGCTGAAAAACTCACGAAAAAAAGAGAGCTCCTTACAAAGAAAACAAGACAGTAAAGGCACTTTTGATCATTCTCATAAATCAGTATGAGGCACATTCCACCTGTTTATAGAGTTATAACTTGGCTATCGGGCAAAGTGACATGGGAGTTTAATACCTACTGTCAAAAGCACTGCTGTATCAAGAGTGCTTGGATGACATGATTAGATGACAAGTTGCTCTGAATAAGTTAAATGTAATGACAGGTAATAAATTGCCAAGTGCAATAAATGGACATCTGCCGAGGGGAGAGAAGTGCTGTAGCCATCTTATAATAGCCATCTATTATACATTCTTGTCCTCAGCATTTTTAAAGCAAAGTTCTGCCCATAATTATATTAAGCTTTGGTTGCTTTCTCACTCACTCACTCACTCACTCACTCACTCACTCCATTTTACCATATTAATAGATTTAAATGTAAATATGAAGTAATGTAAATATGAAAATATTACTTGAGACTTGCAGCCAAACCTTTGACCTTTGGTAATGACTGAAGCAACACTGTGGTCTGTTTTTGTTATTTTTTTTCCTTTTACCAAAACCAAAACTGCTGTAGAGATCTATCACCTGATAAAGGGTGTTGCAACAAGGAACCAGGTTGTGCAAGGGAGCAGGTTATGCAGCATTTGTCATTTATTTAGAAGAAATAAAACCACTATACAGAGAAGACACTGATAGTCTGGTCCTACTTTAATTAGAGTAGAGACGTTGAGATAGGATGCCAGTAGTTTATGTGTTTAAAAAAAAGTGACTAGTCATAAATAAAACATAATGCACACAGACCAACACTTGAGTCTGTTTTTATGATAGCAGTTGCTTAGTTATTGTTAGTTCTCATAGATACATTCCTCTCTCTGAGTCTGCCTGATTATCTGTGGATTAGATCTGGTAGTACTTCTGATATTTGATCCGGCACCAGGCTGAGCATTTTGTGGACTTGAAGTGGTGTTGATTGTAGCACTGGAAAAAGTGAAGTTCTCGTAGATTTTATTGCTGTAGACTATGGATCCATTTGCAGCACCTCTCTCCTTACCTACCCATTTACATAGGGACAGACAGGTGGAGAGACAGGCAGAATTCATAAAATATGTGTATGTTGATAGGAATTTGTCTGAAGTTCTAGAAGTGGTGTAAAAATGCTCTCTGTTACCATCTAGTGGAGAAGAATATAAACTTTGCACTTCGTTTAATTTTTTTTTTTTTTTTTTTCAATAGGAAATTCAAACAAGATGTCAGCAAGATAAAACAGGGGGTTTATGGGAAAGTTACAGGTTTCTAATCTTATCTAATTGAGATATCATGATATGCTGAGTGTGAAATAGTGACTGGACTCACATTTGAAAAAGGCTACACCAAGCAGAACGAGGAGAAGCAGCCCAGCACAGGTGCTGATTACAAAAATGGTCAGCCATGATCTCTCTCCATCTGAAACACACACACACAAACAGTGAATCAAAAAAGGTAGGCAGTCTTCCTTTTTTTTGTGTAGGCCAGTGAAACCATTCTAGAAGGAAGGTGGGTGGAGTATAAATAGACATTTTAAGAATTTCAGCCTCCACAGAGTTATTCTTGCTGTCTGATGAACACAGATACCTTCTCTATACTCCATAGAAAAGGACTGAGGATTGTTAAATACCATGTAGATGTAGTTCTTCTTTATGTACTCCTTTATACACACTAACACAGGGTGTCCCAAAAGTCTCAATACATAGGGGAAAGGAACACTTTTTAGCAAAGTATCTTCCAAAATTTTTCATACTTAGTTTATATTATATTTTTTTCAGATAGCCTTTAAGAATACCTTTGACAAAGAAGAATGTATTCAACTCATTTTCATGTTAACAAACTTATTAACAAATTCAAAAGACTAGAAGTGTTGTGGACCAACCGAGAAGTGGATGTCCACGAACATCCTCTGACAAAGGCACAACCGACGTGGTGCTGGCGTACATAATGCCCTATATATGGAGATTTTTAGGACGCCCTATAGTTTTGCTACATATTGACATTTGCTACATACTGTATTGTCATCTACACAATTTAATCTTAGAAACTCACTACTAGTGTTACTACAAATACTACTAAAAGAAGTGTTGCTAACTATTGCTGTTATGAAAGTAAAGATTAGGCCTGTTACAATCATGGCATTAACCAAAGACTAACTGTCATACAAATAGTATATAGTATAGTATAAGCCTAATATTATCAGTGTGAGGAGTCTGTATTAATTAAGCCCCTTCTACACACAAGCAGAATCCCAAATGGCTTCCTTTTCATTATACATAAACTTAGTACACAACATATAACACAACGGCATTCTAAAACTTACATAGTGCAATATAGTGCACCGTTTCAGAAAACCGATATTAGAAAAAAAGAGTCATCAATGATCACTTAGCCAATAGATATAGGAAATGCTTTTTGATTGACTTATGTAAGTAGAACATCATAAAAGAAAATTAGAATAGTATTCCAACAGGTAAATTAATTCTGCCAGCCGTACTATACTCAACTCCTTCGCCCTCCACCGCTCATCTCCCCCCCATGCCCCACCAATTTCGACAACATTTGACAACAAGCGAGGCATGTAAGTCCCCACTTTCTTGAAGAAGTAAAGCACAACCAAACCTTAGATATGTTCTTTACCGAACTGTCAACAGATAATCCCAGAAACTGTCTGGTTAACCTGAAAGGCATGGGTTTTTCATTTCGGGGTAAATCCCCATGTGGGTCTGGATCCCTAATGAGAAAGCCAGAGCTGACCTTGACGCAACATGAGGATCAAATCTTGAGGAAGGGCAAGCGGACACCAAAGGGAACACAACCTCTTCTGAGTGACACCTGACAGTGGAATTACAGTATGTACAGTATATTACAGGATACAAACTATATACTATGGCCAAAGCATAAGACTATGGGTATGATGTGCAAAGTCTTTTGTGCCTATTACAGGCTTATTTAGGCTGCACACAGAAACATGCAAATTGAAAATCTCCCCCTCATTATGGGCTGTATTCAGACTTGGTAACTTAAGTCTAAACGTTATGTCAATAATTACACATATTCAGAGGCAGGTTTTGCAGCTGCTTAGATTTTCTAGGTTAACCATTCAGATTATGCAAGTCATCTGTGTGATCACTTCTGAGGTTCGCAGATTTTTCTTGAGGGGAAGCGTCTAAGACAATAGCATCTAGTCAAGCACAAGTCACAAGCACTTGCCTTTAAGCCCAAAAAAGATCAGGGATAGAAAATGCAGACTGAAAAATGAAATAGATTTTTTCTGTCAAGTATAATATGATGTAAAAATGATAAAAGCAAGAGACGATTTCAAAATGAACAAAAAAAATACTTATATGATAATATATAAATGATGCAATGTAATGATGCGATGTAATGTGTAATGTAACACGCACGCAGGATGTAGAGTATTTTATCATGCTTTTAATTGCCTATTTTGAATTATTTTAATAATTAAAACTAATTATTTCCACTTTATTCAGTTAACTTTAGGTTCATTCATAAACATATCCACAAGAAAGAGAAGCAATGTCTCTGATTACGATGCTGCCTTCCCCAGTGTCCTCTATACAAAAAAAAAAAGAAAGAAATACTTTTTGTGGACTTTAATGAGAAGATACCAAATATAACACTACAAAATAACACTGAAAGTGTCATATTTATGTATTTAATATTGGCTTGAATGGCATTTTTTCATAGTGTTTTTTTTTTTTTTTTTTAGTGTATTTATAGTCCAAATCATAAACTTCA
>CM040991.1:11081164-11092982 GCA_022985145.1 Pangasius djambal
TGAATGTGAGTCAATCCAGCCGCATGTACTGATTTACCATCTTTCCCATAGATCTAAATGCAAGACACTCTAGTCACGGTTCCTACCGAAACACAGCCAGCTGAGCAGTGTCTGTGACTGAAGCTCATCCCAATAATAAAATTCCTTTAGATCTTTTCCTCCTGCCAACTTGATCCAAAACTGAGGTCAGCTGGGTCTCGAGCAGGAAATAAGAAATCAGACAGACAGTTGTATGTCTATATGTTACTTTAATAGGTGTTAAAGGAATAACATTTGCGTCAGCAGACAGTGTTATGACGTAGGACTCGTTGAGAAGGGTAATGGCGAAGGGACCCTTTTTCTATGCAAGGGTTTCAATAAGGCAAGGCTGCATTGACAACAGGGCTGTAACAAGCATGGCGTCATACAGTACGAGTGACACTAATTAGATCAAGCACACGTTGTATAAACTCATTTGAGGACACGGAAAGGTAACCCTTCAACAAGACTGCTTCAAAAGCCAGTGGACATACATTCTTGTACACAACAGAAAAAGATGGCCATTTCAAATGGATGCATAATCCAGGTTTTTAAGACTCTGATGAGTTGGAAAGAGAAATAAATAAGCTTTAAACAGAGGGTTTGGCAACTATGTTTGCCATCAATTTCTCTGCTTTTTATTTCCTCATCAAATATAATTGGATGTCCGATGATGGGATGATGTTTCTAATATCCTTAAAAGTATTAAATTATTTGACCAGAGAGATGATGCAGTGATGAGGCTATGAAGCTCTTCGTAGAGCTCCAGATCGGGGTTACAGTGATGACTGGAATTTGATATAAATCGTATCGCAGTTTGGGAGCAAACTCCTCCATACAAAGCTCTCATGTACAGAAAGACTGAAATTGGAATTAGAAAAATACAGGTACAAAATCCATTACATTCAAGAGACAATTCTAGCACAAAAGGGTGTTATACCATAAGCTTTACAGCTATTATAGGAACTCGAGATTTATAGAGGCATCTTCTACAGTACTTAGAAAAAACAGGGGAATGACATTTAATGGAGGCTTTGGGAAAAGGATCAAACCTCATCTATGAATCATGCAAGGACGTTTGCAGAAGTGCATCATCATTCAATGCATTATTGTATAATGCCAGTTTTTTCAATGCGATAATGTGTCTTGAGATACAGAGGGCTGACTAATCAGAGCAAATATTCATGAAAGGGGTCATAGCCATGAAAGGGGGGAAATCATGTCAGTGTGAGACATTTTGGTTTGGGTTTAAGGTGCAAATATAGTTTTTCTAAAATAGGCATTTTAAAAACACTTTGTACACCATGCCAACCTGCAGGTAAAGGCTGAGGAAATCCATCAGAAATATAGAATTAATTGTGCTAATATAATGCATTTATGCATTTATTACCTGAAGACAGACTCACTGACTAGAATTAACTTTCCTGGTTTGTCCTTACACACCATTAAATTACTTAAAGAGACAGCGCTTCCTTGTCTTTGGCAAATGTCTGGAAAAAAAAACAACCCTCTTTTTAGTTATTAGCATATACAGTTTATAAGTTGGCAGTTTATTAGTTACACTCGCAGTATACCTAATGAACCGTCAACTCAGTGTATCAGGGGTGGACAAATCAATAAGCCAAACGCCCAGGACAAGAAGATTACACTTCCGGGCGAGTCACCGTCTTTTTATTTTCTCTCTCATTCAACCAGAGAAAGTTTTTATTTGTTATACATTTAAATAAAATGAGCTTAATCTTGGTGCAACCCACCTTGATGCTATAATCAAAGTGCATACTGCTCATTCTGATTTGATAAATATCGTTTGTGTGATGTGAAAAGAAAACACCACAACGACTTGCTTTCTTCTGGTCAAGGGCACAAACGATTATGGCCGAGTCGTCCTCTACCTGGGAAATAAGGTTTCTGCGCAACCAAAACATGAGACTGAGCAGCACATTAAAGCTTTTACTTGTCCAGTCGGTTAGCTATTTGTCCACCCCTGCTGTACGTATCCATATTTGTAGACACAATGTTGCCAGTTTATTAGTTACACTTATCTATAAACAGCAACTCAGTTTATAGTACAGTTTATAATGTACAATGTCTTCCTTTATAGCAGATACATGATGGGAAGAACTCGTTTGCCGCAACCCTGGATGTGCACAAAACACTTGGGAAGACATCTCTTAGCGAAAGTTGATCTAAGACAAACATTTAGAAATTGTTTAAACTCGTTGGAGGTTGAGATACTGATCAGCCGGAGTATTTCTCATCACATTAGCAGTTGTAACAACTCATCGTTTCCTCAAAGACCACCTATAAGGTATGCTTCTGACAATCACAATCTTAAGTTCATAAACAGACATGCTTCTTAACACCACAGTGAATATCACTCTGTAATGTCCTGAGCGAGAGAAATTCTTATCTCTAGTGGCCATTACAGGTCAACATTCCTCCCAGGTTCTCTGCATGCCGATTAGGCGGTCATTTGAGCCGGTTAACCCTTTCTGTTCAAACACACTGAGGTTAAATCCCTTGGCTCTGACTAACTGTGGAGAGCAGGGGGACATTCAGACTCTCACAGGTACACACATTTCACTGTGCTCATTAGACAATAGTTAAACATGGCAACGCAGGCTGCCTAACATGTGCATTCCCAACAAAGCAGGGACTATTTCCTCTAGAAGCGGTGCATTATTTCTCAGTGCTCATTGGCTTATTATTATTATAATTATAATATATATATATATATATATATATATATATATATATATATATTTGTATGAGTTTCTGACAATAATCTTCATCCAGTAGAACTGCCCTCATGGTGAGGCTTATAAGATCATACAAAAAGCACACTACACATTTAAGGGAAAAAAAGAGGATCAAATACATCATACTACAGTTTCTAAAAAAAACATATTACTTATAAAATCTGAACTTCACAGACGTGATTTGCAGGAAAATGTAGGTGATGGAAAAAAAAAAAAGCATCAGTCATTGTGACGTCGGAGGTGTCTAGTGGAGGTTTATCCATCGTGTAATCAGGCTTGAGCTTTCCTTCATTTAGACTGAGAGATGAGCTTTCTGAAAGCAGAATCAGGAGTTTTTTTCCCAGGAACCTACGCGAACTTTTATTCGCACAGGGGGGTTGGATAGAAAGGATCTATGATGATTTATTGGAAATACAAAACAGTGCGTGTCGGGCCAGGAGCATATCATCGGCCGTGTAAGATCCTCAGTGCTGTGGGCACTATGCTGTAAGAGTTACATGTTTGAGAAAGAACTGATTCTCTACTTTCTCTACTTGATTCTCTACTCTCTTTCTTTCTCTTACACTGCAAAATCACAGGAATGGACAGAAGCAGCAGAAAAGCCAAATGCCATGTAAGAAACTGCGTTTGACTTCTGCTGGCACATGATGGGGAAGGAGGTGCATCAAAATTAATACTGTCACCTCGTTCAGTGCGGATGGTAGAAAACCAAAAAAGCTGAGAGAAAAAAAAAAATATTGCCTAAAAAGTCTGATCCACACTGACGTGCCAGTTTATTAAGTACCAGATTAGGAGATATATATATATATATCTAAGCCCATCTAGCAAATAATAAACTGCCATCTAGTATAATATAGCTAAAAATTAGTGCAGTGTCTGTTACGAAACTACCTTAAGAAACTAGTAGCACTCTTTTGGATTAGCTATCAAGACGCCACATACGCACACACACACACACACTCTTTTGGATTAGCTATCGGGATGCTACGCACACACACAGGCGCTCACATACAGACATATATACACACACACACACACGCGCACGCGCGCACACACACATTGCAGGAAGGTCAAGTATTGACATAAAATGCATTGTATCATTCAAGTATACTGCTCTAAAAAAATCTATTCATCTCTATAGCTGTGCACGTGAGAGTGGAAGGGTGCCCAGTACAGTAACGGGGAGCTGTTAGAGAGCAAGGAAAAAGAGAATGGCTTCTGACCAGGTCAGTGTTCAGTCACTTAGTAACTTGTTTGCTTTGGATCACAAACGTGCACTTCTGCAGTCTCACTCAGGCTGCTTGTGTGAGAGAAGCATCCATGTATGCTTGCACTGTGTCCAAAACGGGTCATTGACCAGAAAAGAGGCATCTAGGCATTAATTGTGCATTGTCAAGGTGAAGCCTGCGCTCAGAGGGACTTGGGCATATAATCAGGCTGGCTGTGAGGTATGGGGGCTGTAGAGCAAAATTTTACACACACGCTCACACGCACACAGTATGCAGTGTATGTCTGTTTGCTTCTGGGCAGGAAGGAGTGCAGGAAGCCACAAGATTTAACTCTAACAGAGAGAGAGTCAGAGTGGGGTTTTATGCAGAAGGGTTGAAACTGAAAACAAAATTAAAAGAAGAGAGCTTCCTTAGGTCCATTATCTCATATACAAAAAAAAAAAAAAAGTTTACTTTAAAACAGCAGCCATCTCCCGTTTCTGAATGTCTAGGGCAAATGGAGGAAGCCAGGCCACACCTCTACATGATCTCTAGTGTGTGCGTTGAAGCCTCCATAGTAACGTAGTAATGCATCTTCCTCCTCTTCCACCTCTGCTTGCTCCAAGCTCTCTCTCTCTCTCTCTCTCTCTCGCTCTCTCTTTGTCTATGTATTATATATTCCCCAGCACAAAGCTCTCAGATATGTCCCAAACATTCCACTCGCAGACGAGGTCTACACCTTCACTGATCAGCGCAAGAGATCAGTACAGGAGTCTGAGGAGCCATGTCCTTCACCTGACCTTCAGCAGCCATGCTCACCGCTCGCTGGCCTCTGAAAGCACACACACATACGTGCAATAGTTCGGCATGAACCTCCTGGAATTTGTTTGTACAGATATACAGTACTGTGCAGAAGTCTTAGGCACTGTCATTTTTATTTAATAAAAATTTTGTCTTTCACACTGTTGATGTTTTCCACACATTACTTTTCCGACAGAATATTAAATGTTATAAAAAACGTATGTCAACAAAAAAGTATATTAAATAACAGACTCTTTTCAGACAAAAACGTAATGAAGTCTTTCGGGTTTTACCTGCAGAAACAGAAGCAAGTGTGACAGTCAGAGTGAGAGTCTCCACTACAGCTGTGGAATTACACTTAGTACAACTTACCAGCTCATTTCCTTATAACACTGCACAAAATGTACCACAGATGCATTTTTAAAAAGCAAAGAGTTGTTACACCAAATACTGACTTAGTTTAGTTTATTACAGTTTACTGCTTTACTGTTTACATTTTAATTTAATTATTTTGGAAGGTATCTTTGCTTTACAGCATCTCTTTATGTGCCTAAGACTTCTGAACAATACTGTATGTGTAAGTGTGTGTGCGCATGTGCGTGTACACTGTCACTGCATACCGATGCATGTTCTCCATGGCAGCGACCTCGGCGAGGGCTGCTAGGCTGAAGAAGGCCGGCAGGCTGCCAGACTCGGCTGATTCGGGGTCAGTAGAGCAGCTCTGTGTGTTGCATAAAGTCTCATGAGTTAATGGCTTTCCATCCTGATCCTGGGTCAGCTCCTTCACTTTGTCCGCTGCAATGACACAAAGCCACACTCAGGACAGATTTGTTCTATACACTGTAGTATCACATTTTGCAACATGCTCGCAATTAGGACAAGCTGTTGAACATGTCCTTCAGTAAGCCGATTTGTTTGGGAAAACTGTGTGAATTTGCTTTTACTCAGGATATGGCTCTCAGAATACAGAGCTCTCTTTTAAGCCCTTACACTACAGCTATACAGTCCACCCACAAGTCTGCACAGAACTGACTCAGAGAGAAATGTACGTGACTAAACGCTGTCAGTTTCATTCACAAACATTAATAGTAGACATTTTGGAAAGAAAAATCACAAAATTCTAGCATAGCTGTTTCAGATTTGTTTTAACAACCAACAGTTTCTTTTACTAATATTTATCTACACTGTACCTTCCTTACACTAATCTGAGATTTACTGTAAAATTCTGCCATCTTCGACTTGCCTTCATGCAGAAGTATTTTTATAGTGCCTAACTGTCCCAAAAACACACTCACCAGACAATTTCTTGGGTAAGCCATGCAATTATCCAGACAGCCAATCATGTGGCAGCCAAGCGATGCAATAAATTATGCCGACACAGGTGAAGAGTTTTGGTTAACGTTCACATCAAACATCACAGTGAGTGGGAAATGTGATCTCAGTGACTTCGATTGTGGCATGGTTGCTGGTGCCAAATGGGTCGAGTATTTCAGAAACGGCTGATTTCTTGGGATTTTCATGCACAACAGTTTCTAGAGTTTAAACAGAGTTTTTTCTTTCTAGTGTGAAAAACAAAAAGCATCCAGTGAGTAGTAGTTCTGAGGGTGGAAATGTCTTGTTGATGAGAGAGTTCAGAGAAGAATGGCCAGACTGGGTCGAGCTGACAGGAAGGAAATTTGTAGCATGAATGTGCAGCTGATGAATGTGTGGCAATTATGTGGTGCAATTGTGTCAAAAGAATCTCAAAAGAATTTTCATTTCCAACACATGTGCAATTCATGCCATGAAGAGTTGAGGCTGTTTTGAATGCAAGGAGTCGGTAATAATAAATGGGCTGGTGAGTGTATCCATCTATCCATCCATCCATCTATCCATCCATCCATTCTCTGTACCGCTTATCCTACACAGAGTCCCCTGGACAGGGTGCCGACCCATCGCAGGGCACAATCGCACACACACACACACACACACTACGGACAATTTAAAGATACCATTCAGCCTACAGTGCAGGAAACCGGAGTACCCGTAGGAAACCCCCCAGGCACGGGGGAGAACGTGCAAACGTGAGTGCATATTTCCTGTTATTATATTTAATTGCATCTGCCTGCAATATTTTTAATTGAAAGTAGTTGGTTGTTTCCCAAAATATAAACAAATTAGTATATGAAACCAGTGTGACCCTGATGAGCATAAAGCAGATACTGAAGCTACTGAATAAACGAATGTGGTGTACATGCATCAGGCAGCAGTGCATGAGCAGTTACACTCCCTTATTAATGAACGTGGCCTTTCTTTATCCCATGAGCTGCATCTGATCACCGACTCCCTTTGAATTTTTTTTTTTAATCAATCCTCATACGCTGCAAAAAAAAAAAATGTCATCTTAGCAAGTGCAAATATCTTGAATATTTTCTAACTTATCTAGTATTTCTTATTATAAGATTACAATAAACCAAATGTAAGATAATTAAACCTATTTCTGGACATGATTACTCATTTCAAGCTTGTAGTTTTCTTATTCGATAGGCAGATAATTTTGCTTCTTCTTTTTTTTTTTTAGAAATAAATGCTTAAAAAACGTATCTGCCAATAGAACAAGACTATTTCAAGCTTGAAATGAGGCTTGAAATAGATTTAATAATCTTATATTTGGTTTATTGTAACCTTATAGTAGGAAATACTGGATAAATTTCAAAATATTTCCACTTGATGTCATTTTTTGCTTTGTAGTGCACTGTGCCTAATATAATGGCATTTGTGATTCGACCACAAAAAAGTAACTCGAGTAAATGTCTGTTGGATACGTAAGTCTCCAAGCCTCTCCATGCCTCTAATAAAATACGCCATAAATGGCATGCTGAAATTAAGAATGTTTTTTGAAGTGAGAGAATGGCCATTCGACTTGTTCAAGAAAGTTTTAAGAAAGGCTACTAAAAGCGGAACGTCTGAATTTGTAGTTTTGAATAGCGTACGAACAGTGAGGTTGAGGAGCGTGTGTGATTTTGTATGCGCTGTGACTCACCCTCAGCGGGTGATAGTCGCCCGTCGGCCGTGCGCACCAAGTGAGTGATTTTGCTTTTTCTGGCTTTCCTCTTCTGGCTGCCCACAGGCACATCACCCACCTTACGGGTCTCAGTGGACAGAGAAACACATGAGGAGTCTGACTTCACTGTGCCTGTGTCACTGGCCGTTGGGTCAGGCTGTGCTACGGCTACAGATAGGAGACATTGACAGGTATGCCATTATTAGAAATGCTACATGTCAGCGCTACAAATTACACATTACACCACACTACTCGCTACAGTGCTGCATTTAGGCTGGAACCAAATATAGTTTGCTTAATGTAGCACTGGAGAACGTAGTGGGTTCTTTATTTGGAGTTTTATTTTAAGACTTTTATCTTTTGTGATTATTGAGACAAATAATTTCTACAATGCCCTACATGTGTGCTTCTGTCTTTTCTGTGTGACCTACTTTGTTCTGCAGCACAAAACACAGAGAAAGCACTATAAACCGCATAGAACCAACTGTCCTAACCACTAGTCTCTTTACCTACATGAACTTTTAGAAACAAATATGCATACGCACACCCACTAGGTCAGTCATGCATGCACAAACAAGAACCCACAAGAAATCTGATCAAGAGAACAAAATCAAAAAAAGAAAGCACAGGCACATGATGCATGCTTTCTCTGTGTCACCTTTGTCCAAAGTTCCAGCCTTTTCCTTTTTGTGCTTGTACTTGCTAACAATCTTGTGGAATAAAGTCTTTTTCTGAGATGGGGATGGACCTGATCGTATATAAAAAAAGAAAAGAGGAAGATGGCATGCTATGTTAGATGGCTATCATGACATGCTCTGAGCACTTCCTGTTGGTATGACTAAAACAGGCAATGAGTGGATGGGTTAGGAGGAAGTGATTTAAAGCGATACACTCACCCTTATTAGGCGTAGGATTTTCCAGAGGGCTGGCTACACTGGCTTTCTTCCTTTTGGTGACAGCTGTGCTCTTTTTGTCGAATGTTAGCGGACTGTACTGGGGCAGGCTGTTAAACTTCTTCTCAAACTCCTCTTCCAGCTTTCCTAAATTGCTGCAGATGAAAGACATAGTCATGCATCACTTGCTAATTAAAACTTTGAGGCAAAGTGTTAGTTGTGGATGATTTCCCTCTACATACAAAAAGTGGATAAAAGACTAAACTTATCCAATACCCTCGGCAATCTCAAAACCATTTTTTGTTAATCTGCTGGTACTTCTTTCCTTCCAATAAACCTAGAGTTACCTGGTATAGACCAGTTTAACCCTTACTGTATTTTATCCATACAAGCTATCCTGAAATACAAGCGAGTTATGTTTGTGCTGATGTTAAAACTCATTACACAATATATACATTTATACAAAAACAATCATTTAATCTCTGCTCAACAATTGTGTGACCAAGCAGAAAAATGAGATTAATGGGTGAAAAGGTAATGGGAGTGAATGAGCTCACCCTGGCACTGGCTCATCTTTGGATTTGGACTTTTTCAGTTTTTTGGGGTTGCTGGCAGCAGGTTGACTGAAATTACAGCTTTCTTCTGTCCATCCTATCTCAGACTCGGACACAGTGCCACGCATGGAGCCTCTCTTTCCTGAAAGTCACACACACACACACACTCTTGCATTCCTATGTATGTGTATTTCTATTGACTTCCTGTTACTATAGTATTAATGTATTACAGCTAATTAATGCTAAGCCTACCCAAAAGAAAAATGACAACCATCTTCCATAATGTCAGTGGCGGTGTGTATCCATGCAAATTCCTCAATCCTAAATCCTAACTCTGGGAGTCCTAAATGCTGCTCCTCCCAAACAAACACTCGCTTTCCAGGGTTTTCCCTAGGTTTTCAGACGGCTTAGGTGCTGTCCGGGTTCCGGGGGAGTGGTGGTGGTTGGGGTTTTTGAAATTATTCTGAGTAAATTTTAAGTTATTTTAAGTTATTTTTCACATAGTTTTTGACCATTATTTTTATCATACAATACGGGTGTGATCTCTTTCATGATCTGTAAATCAAATGAGCAGATTCAAAATGTATCCATTCAAAAATATGTATCACCTTTAAATAATGTTTCAACCAAACTACATATATTCACAAATGAGTAATAAATAATTCGCAAGTTATGGCAGAATATGCTACAACTGAGTTTACAAAAATGAAACATGCAAATTTTATGGGCAGGCAAGGCACCTTGTACTACTTGACTGTCTAGATGAGGACTTGCATCAGTCATGTGCGTGACTGGTTCTCACACTACACTGCAAGAAAACTATTTCGGTCAGGTACAGCCGTGAGAAATACCACACAACCTGCAAGTGTGTGGAGACAAAGCTACCTAAGGCTGTGTTCCCACGTAACATCTTTTTTTTTTTTTTTTTTTGAAGCTGTCAGCACCTGTTTTACATAATAACCGCGATGACCGTGTTTTCAAATACACCCTGAGCTTCTTTAGCTAGGTTAGCAATTTCTTTAGCTGTAAAACAGGCTACATTAGTTGTATCTTTTCTCTATCTGTTATCACTGTTGTTAACATCCACAAGAATTACTCACTAACAAAACAGTTTATACTTCATTTATTCTCTGTTGAGGCTTGCCTTATCGATGGCTTATAACTTATCCGAGTCGATGGTTGTAACTACCATCCCGAGTTGACAGTACAGAGAAATATCTAATCAGCTGTTTGATTTGCTTTGGAGATGAGCATCTGTCACACACCAATCACACAAACGTTCGGCCCAACACTGATTGTTGATTGGCAGGACATTCCTGTTGCCAGCTTTCCTTTACGCTTTAGCTCAAGCCACCTCTCCGTTTTTTGTTTTTTTTGTCAGCGCATAGAACTCTCCCCGTCGTTTTAACATTCATTCTGATATGTCGCCTAAATGCCATTTTTCATTCATTTAGCTTAAGGCACTCCACAAAAACACCTGGGGGCTGCGCCTAAGCCTTTCCATGGCAGGGAAAACCCTTCTGTCACTCGTATGACTACATAATCCAATAACAGCTACTTTAACTAACTAATTTCTTACCCAAGCTTGGAAAGATTTTTTCTGATCTTTATAATAGTTATGACAACTCTGATACCTCTGTCGACATTGGCCCGCAGTGATGTCAGCATTCCTTCAGACACCAGAGTTTTGTAGAGCGCTCCCTTACAGCTTCTCTCTGATTTCCGGGATCCACAGGCTTCAGGTTTGGGCTCGATGTCTTTCTCTTCTGTTTGAATTACGACTGGCTTAACTTCCAGGTCCCTCTCTTCTCCTTTGATTGGCAGCGGGGAGCCCGGATCTACACCTTTGTTTTGCTCTGCTGTAGAGATGTGCGGCTCTGACTCCTCCACACTGTCCACTTTAATGTCCTCTTCCTTCTTGCACTCGGTTTGGAGCTCTGCTTCATGGCTAAGCAGAGACTCTTCTGTCTCAAGTGGCTTGCAGTCCTCTCCTTCTGCCTTCTCCTCTTCTTCCTCCTTGGTCCTGAGCTGTTTCTTGGCTTTGGGTTTGGTCTTTTTCTTCTCTGCGGTTGAACGCTGATCCGCTGGACTGCCCGAAGGACGTGCTCGCTTCCTGGTTGTCTCCATCTCCTCTGAGCCCCAGGCTCCTTTGGCCACCGCCTCAATAGTGTACATCAAGCTTTCAATGTCTGACCCAGATGAAGAACGCTTCTTGCAGGGTTTCTTGGGCGAGCCAGAGCTTTTCTCACCTTTCGCCACGTCGTTTGGCTTCTTCTTCTTCTTACAGGAAACTGGGGAGGGGGAGGGTGAGGGTGGTGTCGGCGTGGGAAGGTCCATGGTGGGGGATGTGTCAGGAGCACCGTCCTGGGCGCAGAGAGAGGATGAGTCCATGGCTGGCTGGGAGGAGAGGGCCTCCAGTTTTTCTGCTTCAGAGGCTAAACACATCTAAAAATACACACACATCAATCCACATACAAATATATCACATCTTTCACAACAAAGTCTAAAAGATGATTCGAGAACAAGTGCACTAATCACTGAA
>CM040991.1:11099722-11244173 GCA_022985145.1 Pangasius djambal
AAACAGTGCGTCATATGAAAATAATCCACTTTAGGGGAACAGCACCCCAGCATGGATTATTTTCTTATAACAGCACGGAAGTGTTGTGTTGTGAAGTGTGTTATTCTAACCTATAAACTGCTGTTATCATCCCTACCGCTATCAGCGAATAAGAACCCATTTCGGTTGTCTTATAATAGTGCAAAATGATACATTGTTTGAGAAATATATTAAACAAAACTATTAGCTTTGACAGGTTTTAGTTTTTAAACAAAAATGTACTGGATTAGACTCTCTGACCCTACTGTATGCCAGGGTATGATGGAACTGTACCAGGCTGGAGACTCACCTCAGCCAGCTGGAAGAGAGGAGACCGCATGCAGCTGCTGGGTAAATCTGGCGAGTTGGGCTGAGAAAGGCCACATACCTGAAAAGCAAGGACAAGATGACGAGCGCAGCATTTCAGAAACGTGAGGACGTTAGATAAGATCTTTCTCTTCTTCCGTGTGGGGTGTATTGTGTAAAGTGACCAGGCAATGTTCAGCATGTATACGTGGCTGACAGATTACAGCTGGGGCCACATTCGTTTAAGCAGAGCGATTTAATTCAAGTTGGAGGTGTAGGACATCTCCCTAGCTGGCACTTAGCGGTTATTACAGCATGACTTACTATTGTTTTGTTTATTCTTCACGAACATTTTAATTAAATTAACAAGGTGTGTGCCAGGGAGGGGAATACTAAAAAGCTTATTAAAGGTCAGCAGCTTACAATTAACCAGCGATTTTTATGACCACGTAAAGCTTCTTCAAGCTTAGAGATTCCACATGCTGCATTTTAATTGGTCATAAGTGGATAGCTTAATTAAGAGAGAGCAATTCTGTACTTCTCCGCGTTAATATACAGGATCAGAATTTAGTGTTTTCTCACCTCTGTCTGGGGGGCTGCTGCGCTTCGACATTCTGAGTTTTTACACCCTTGAACGAGCTGGGGTGGACAGGAGGGAATCTGTGCAAATATAAAGCACAAAACAATCATACATATTTGAAGCTGAATCTGTACACGGCTCTGATCACTTTGTGTCTGTATTCGGATTTTTTTTTTTTCCCCCTCAGCCAACCGGAAAAGGGCAGATTTCCCAGTATGCTTTGCAACATCTGTAACTCCGCTCTGTGAACTACTAGATGAGATCTAAAATAAATATGATAACACATCTAAGAACCTGAAAGAGCCGGGGGGTGGGGGGGGGATTATGATGTGAAAGTATTGTATATTTTCCTAGCCATAAAACTTAATATATGTAATTTTCCAAACAAATTAGGGTTTGGTTTAACAGCAGTACAACTGGTTCTGGTTCAGGTCCTGTGCATTTCTGAGAAGTTCCTTCTGAGTGAAAACCAGCACCTCCAAAGTTCCTCTATTCAAGTTTTAGACAAGAACACTGGAACTGTAGGTCTAAAACATACCGTAGGGCTCACATTCCAGGAAGCATGCACAAACCCTCACTTTTTTCATACATGTGCCACCTTATACACTCCAAGCTGTCTACAGTAAGGTCAGGGGTAAATGTTAGAAAGTAAAAATCTCTCAAAGTTCCATACCTTTTAGCACTTTTCCAAATTGATATATGAATACATTTGAATACATTTTCCAAAACATTTTCTCATTCTCCATACACTTCCTGGTTCGGAAATAGGTCGAAAATCCTTTACTTTTCTAAACTTGCCAGCCCTTCACAAAAACCCCTGTGTGTATTTTCTTGCTTCTAATTAAGTGACACGTCAGCAGTAAAAGGCCACAGAGGCAGTCAGTGCATTGTGGTAGGTCTGTGTGTTCCTTAAATAATGTGTGGTCATTCATTAGAGGAAAGGAAGAAGAAGAAAAGAAAGAAAGAAAAAAAAAAAAAAAACACATCCGGTGCTATCATGACGAATCCAGCTTGCCTGCTTTTGAAAATATTCTCTCAATCAATACAGTCACATTTTGGCCAATGATGTAATGCTGTTTGTCTATAAAACAAAAAGAGATGCTGTTTATTGTTTTTCGATGCACCCCCTAGGGCGCTCTTTAGTGACATAAATGCAGAGCTGAGGGCAATTAGGATCACTTAGTAGCAGCAAAATGGAGTTTACTGCAGATTAACAGCAATGAGAGGAGTCCGCAGAGACACACACACACATGCCAAGCAAAGCTGTACTTTGGAGTGAAGAAGCATTCACAGGCACCGGCACACGCAACATGGACACGTACTGAACCTGGTTTTAAATGTCCTCTGTATTTGATATATGATGCAGTATGCAAGTGACAGCACAACATTATTTTTCTGAAATGTGATCTTGAGACTGATGCAGACTACACACTCCATTTTAAGCATATTTACTGTATTCTATACTGAATAGGACTTTGTCTCTTTTATACATTTCCCCTTTTTCTTTTGGTCTTATTTATGGAGTCCTGAAACCAGGGGTATCTATAAAAAGGACTGTGCTTCCTTTGATGTTTGCCCATTATAGATGTAAAAATCACTATAAATATTTCATTTCGTAATCATATAGACAAAAAATTATAAACAGACCTTCCATTTTATTTCCTAATTACTCCATTTTTATGGAGAAGATCTGGTCCTAGGTCAGTACCCTTACTCTGAGATGCTTACAGATGGTACCACAGAAGCCCATCTATCCCACGTCCCAAAGCACAAACACACAATCACAATTAAGACATATTTCCTCATATCTTTCTCTAATGGCATAGTCAGAGCAGCGAGGGCTTATACTGAGTCACGGCTCAGCCTCTGTAACAGTGGAGATGGGCCTGTCACAATCGATTTCACTGGCCAGAGATCATGTGTTCATTATATCAGGGAACAAAGAGAACTTATTTCAAGGCACAGACAGCAGAATGAACAACCTGCTCCTTCTGTTGCCCACTGCACCTACAGCATACAATACAATGCTCATCTGTGCCCTTTAAGCAAGTTTACGAAGCAATCGTTGCACGTGTTATGCATTGTAGTCTTGCTGGTGCTATTTACAGCAGTTCCTAAAATTATAGCACTTCACTGATAGACCGTATTTCCTCCCCAGGTCTCTGAGATCTCCAGGTCAGATGCTTTTGGCTGCTCCACAGTCCTGGTAAAGCATTTGCAAATGCCACGCTAAGGTTGTGGAACAGCTTTCTGATGCATTAGGTCTGCTGCTGTTGTTGAAGTTCAAAACTGCAACATGTTATCTTTTCAGTCTTTTAAAGCAGATGCCTGTGTCTATTGTGTCTGTCTTCTTTTCCTGCTTGTTGCACATGTATGCACAGCACTTAGGTTCCAGTTTACTTACTATAACCACAAACCATATCCACTTTATTTGTCCTTAAATGCATGCCAAATGAGGTTGTCATGCTAATAAATAATACTGTCAGAAAATATACATGATACAGTATCCTGATATCTGACCATAATTGCTATTGTAAACTTTTAGCTTACATTGACCATAACTAGTGTAAAACTCAGTATGCTCTGCTGCTGTTTTCCTACCATTTAATGTCTTGGTACCAAGAACACCAATTTTCACCCTAATCCGCCCACTTAGTTTTCTGCAATGACATTCTCATGTGCCAGGCATTAGACTAGACCAGTGTCAGAAAATTCCTGCTTTCAACAGACGTGCTACACCACAGTTGACGCAGCAGCATGGTCTGTGTATATAAGCTGTACTGTGCCTGGAAGTGCACCTTATACACAGATCCTAACCTTTGATGACTGGAGCTGTCATACCCATGTGTTGTCACTAGGGGGCAGAAGACACTGCTACTGAATGCAGCCAGAGCTGCTGTTTTACACTGATAATGAGAGCGTCTTGGTAACTCACTTACAGCAGATAAGATCAGGGCACAGATTTACATAACTTCTCAGAGTGCTGTTGTATCGGGTTTTTTTTTTTTTTTTTTTGCATTTTATACCCAGTGAGAAGCTACATTTCTATTACATTTATATTTTGTATAAAACAGGGGAGCAGGAGCAACGCTGTCTTTCGAAGACATTTAAGGTTTCACTTGGCTTTCACTTTTTTGCCAAACTACTCCAGATGAGCATTATGACCTTTCTGCGACCCCAAGCCCTGACAAACATCTTTTTATTCCAGATTCATAATATAGGACTACTCTAACATTTGAACATTTTATTATGTCAGTAACATGCGTATGTGTAACGTAAGTGACTAAACACCAAAGAAATAGTCCTTGCACTGACTGACCAGTCTAGTCGGAAGTGTCGTTATAAGAAAATGATCCACTGTCAGAGAGGCAGAGGAGCCTGGTTTCTACTTGGCATGCGATTTTGCGTGCATGCACAGAAGTGACATTGTCCACACGCTCGCTGCCTATCTTACGTACATTTGGAAGATTTAAAAGTGATGTTCACTAGTGAAATTCATTTGAAGACTACACGGAAGGTTTTTAAAATTCAAACACTAACTGGAAGAAGAAAACCAGTTATAGTGTTAGTACTTAATCTAGAACAGTACATAAGTATGCCATTTGACACACAATGCTAGGTTGTTTCACTGAGGTAGACTGATGCAGAAATTTGTCCATTTTCCGTGCTGAACCACATAACGCAGTGCGTTAAGATAGTGAAAAAGGCTCAAATAACACATAACCTGTTAATGGAAATGTGGCTTGTCTGAATGTGACTCCCAGGAACATTTTCAGATGTTCCACAAAATCCATCTTTGATATTTCTAATATTATTTTGTAAAATAAATGAATCAAACAAAAAAAAAAAAAAGAGGTTTCTGTCTTGACCCCATTTGTAAATCAAGCGACCCCACGTGGGGTCTCAACCCTAGTTTGGGACCGAAGGACAGGCGACAGAACCATAAGTTTCGTTTTATTTGGTTTGAACAAAACAACTTTTCTGTTTAAGATGTTTGGTATTTGGAGGAAACATTGCATGATCCCTATCTGCCTTTTATAGTAATCAGTACTCATAATTGCTCATAAACAGAATAATAATAATCATCTCATAATAATTTGTATGAACATGATCTGAACTAGTATAGATTTGTTTTGGAAGTCGTTGGACTGTCTTGTGTCTGTACGTGCACTTTATGTAAAAAATATATGTAGTCTCTTGTAGTTCTGTGTTGTTTTATGTAGCACCGGAGGACCGTTGTTTCATTTCACTCTGTACTATTTATTTGTAATGTGTTGTAACCTGTTGATGTTTGTTTGTATTTGTTAATTATTGTTGATCACTGAAGAGTTGCCACAGATACAAAAAGAATTTCCGAAAGGACAATAAACTAAACTAACTAACTAACTAGCTGTGTATGGTTGAAAAGACAATAAAGCCACTTGACTTCACTTGGAAGTGTTCATTATAATTCTCACCTAGTATTAGCATCAATCAACAACAACGATCTTTGTGCTACGATGATTTTAGTTTAGTTTGTGCTACAATGATTTTAGTTAACACAGATATAATTTTATTTTTTAAACATAAGCAATCTAGAACGCTTTTCTTGTAAATTACAAGCGACCACATCTGATTTGTTTGTTCACGCAATCTGTCACATATGTACCCTGGTTTTATATTAACAGTGCGTGTGTGCACATGCTAAGTAGTTCAGGGAAGCAGAAGTTAGGTAGCTACCAGCACCGGGTTTCCCAGTGGATTATATTTCACATAAAACCAACTTCCAGTCATAGTTCTAAATGTATTAAGAGTAGTGGGGGGAAAAAATTAAAGGGCGCATCCCTCTGAATGCTTGTTTTGGTCCATGCTGGTGATTTTGTCACAAATTCCTGTTAGCAGGATGCATCTAATGGAAAAAAAAAATCTATCTAACTGAATCCTGAAATCAGATTTTAATCAGGTTTGAAACCACATACAAATGTGGCTCTGATCGTACGGAAAAAGTGAAATGTCGTTTCTTCAGCTTGTAGAAAGTCTTTCCTGTTCAAACCAAAAAAAAAAAAAAATAGGATTTGAGCTGCCTAACTGAAGAAGTGAATTTCTGAGAATATTTGCTACCCAGGTCTCATTTGAATATGTATGTCATACATCATATGTTTAGGAGTAGTGTTTCAAAGACACATTCATTAACCTGCACTGCTCACTGCTGCCATCCTTTAAAGCCACTACGAGGCCAATATTAACCCTACCCTAAATGCAGTAAATGGTGCTCTGATGTGCAGCTATAAACGTCTTGTATTTATTTATTTCTGTTGTTAAAAGTGCTATACAAATAAAAAAAAATTGAATTGAACTGAAGTTACAATCCCAGCTCTAACTCAGTGGTTCTCAAATTAGGGACCGGGGGTCCATGATTTTATAAAATTTAGTTATAGTGGTAGAAGTCCCACCATTATCTAAATAGTTATTATGTTTATTATTGAGTTCTTAGAGTTATTATCTCGTTTGACTGGTCACTGAATTGAATGGGTTTAATCCAAACCTCAAGAACTCAAAACATGCCGCCTATAAATAACGTCAACTTGTATAAACTTGTATGTGTGTTCTTTTGGAAAAACGCTCAGAAATAAAATGCTCTATGGCTCCAATAAATAGTCAAAATAGTGTTGTACACATTTAAATAATGAGAGATATTTGAACAGTTTGATTATGTTCATTGAAAATCGGTGCTGTGGTGCTCCGAGGAATCTATTTTACCACTGTAGTGGTCCCTGGTTGCCAAACGTTTGAGAATCCCTGCTGTAACTGAATTGCTGTGGTCATTTCCCTACTGAGAATCCTTGCCAATGCCCACTACTGTAAATTTTGCAATGCAAAGGTAAAGGTAAATGTAATAATTCCTTTCCTTAGAGCCCAATCTGATTCTCACACCCAGGTTCCAACCACTATCCCTGCTCTAGACAATCTGTAGTCTTTCCCAGTGATACAGCTACACAGGCTGTAGTGTTGGTGTAGTACCTCTCTGGCAGTCAAGGCGTGCTCCCCAGCTAGCAGCAGCATGCTCAGGCCACCCATCTTAGTCGGATCTACACACACAAACACACATACAGGAACAATACATCAAGGTTAATCATTGCCACTTACATGATATTGACAAAAGTATGCTGACATCTGACCATGACACACACACACACACTTGTTGGACATACTATTCCAGAGGCATGGTATTAATACGGAGTTGCTCCCCAACCTGCTGTAACAGCCTCCACTCTTCTGGGAAAGCTTTCCACTAAATTTTAGAATGTTGCTTTTGGATTTGTGCTCATTCAGCCACAAGAGCATTAATGAATTCGGGCAGTGATGTCAGCTCTGTGCAGGCCACTTTAGACCTTACAAACCAACCTTGGAAACCATGTCTTTATGGAACTCGCTTTGTGCACAGGAGTACTGGAACAGGTTTGGGCCCTGTTAGTTCCAGTGAAGAGAAATTGCAATGCTACAGCATACAAAGGCCCTCGAGACAATCATGTGCCTCCAACTTTGTGGCAAACGTTGCGGGAATGCCCACATATGGGGGTCATGGTCAGGCATCCACTTACATTTGGCCGTATAGTGTATACTGCCTCCTCCAAAGGTATTGAATCGGCATGGCTAATTCTTTTTTGTTTTTTCTTCCTTTTTTAACTGTACACTGAAGACATTTGTGTTTGTGATCAAAAGATGAATATGAGATGATATATCAGGAATCAGATTGATTGATTAAACAATTAATAGCTCTGAATATCTACTCTTGGTTTGAGCCCTGGACTTCAGCTGTGAAGACTGCATTTGTTGTTAAAAAGGATAAACCAACATGAAGACTAGAGAGCTGTCTATGAAATAAAAGCAATTATTGAATAAAAGGAATTGAAGCTGAGAAAAGGGGGGAAAATCCATCAGAGCCATTGCACATGCATTGGACATAGACAATACAACAATCTGAATGTCTTGAAAAAGAAAGAAATGTGGACATGGAACAGATCGGCCAAGGAAAACAGCAGCAGATGATGACACAGAGCTGTGAAGGAAAACCCAAAAACAACAGTCAGTGACATCACCAACCTCCAGAGGGCAGGGGTGAAGTTATTACAATCCACTGTTCAAAGAAGACTTTAAGCAAAAATTTAAAGGGCCGTACCACAAGATGTAAGCCACTCATCAGCAGTAATATTCGGAAGGCCAGGTTGGAATTTGCAAAGAAATACAGAGATGAGCCACAAAAGTTCTGTAACCAAGATTAACCTCTACCAAAGTGATGGAAATGCCAAAGTGTGAAGAAAGAAAGGATCTGCTCATTATCCAAAACATGCAAGCTCACTGGTCAGACATGGTGGAGGTAGTGTCATGGCTTGGGCTTGCATGGCTGCTTCTGGAAATGGCTCACTAATCTTTATTGATGATGTAACTCGTGATGGTGGCAGCAGAATAAATTCAGAAGTCTACAGAAACATTGTTTACCAGTTTACAGAGAAATGCATCCAATCAAATTGGGAGGAACTTCATCATGCAGAAAGACAATGACACAAAACACACACCAACACGACAAAGGACTTCATCAAGGGGAAAAAAAAGTGGAAGGTTTTAGACTGACCAAGTAAGTCACCAGACCTTAACCCAAATGAGCATGCATTTCACTTCCTGAAGAGGAGACTGAAGGAAGAAACCCCCAAAGCAAACAACAACTGATGGCTGTGCAGAGTGTACCACTCTGTGTACACTCTGGAGACTGCTGTGTGTGAAAATCCCAGGAGATCAGCAGTTTCCGAAACACTCAAATCAGCCTGTCTGGTACCAACAACCATGCCATGATTAAAGTCACAGACTGTTTTCCCCCATTCTGATGTTTGATGTGAACAATAACTGAAGCTCTTGACCTGTATCTGCATGATTTTATGCAGTGCGCTGATGCCACATGATTGGCTGATTAGATAACTGCATGAATGTGCACCTGTACAGGTGTTCCTAATAAAGTGGATGGTGAGTGTATATTTTGTGCTATAACCCAACAGACCTTATAGACTTTTAGCGCTGGTTTGTACAGCTCTAGAAGTGAACTGAAGATCTCCATCTTCTTCAACGTGTGTGTGAATGAATTGTGACCACATACCTCTGGAATATTTGATACAATACTACAAACAAGGACCAAACCACCCTGGGAACATAGTTAAAGCACAAAATATGAAGTTTGTTCTGTTGAGAATGCAATATACAAATGAGATTCACAAATATGCTAGCTTTAAAAATCCCTGTACACAAAGGAAAAAACGAATGCAAATTACACTCTGATGTACACCAAAGTGATGCAAATTAAGAGACAATTGTAAGGATGCCAACGTATAAATACTTCTAGGTTTGTGCTGCACACTAAACACTAAACTTTCTAAGCTCCAGGCCCTTAGTGCTTGTGTTCATGTTGTAATTTAGTGTTTGCTTCCTTCCTTCATTTAGTTCCTTCAAAGAACTCTTGTCTATTTGGTTCCATCAGTGCGCCTAACTATTATGGTGCTACACAAAAACTACATCTGTATACTGGTCGACATTTTAATTTTGTTGTGTGCTGATAAATTGCTATGAAAATGAGTATCTTACTTCTGAATATTTGATATCATTCTCCTTGAAAGGTCACCCACCTGATGTGAACACTCCCTTACTGAAGCTATGTATGTGCAGGCAATCAGACACTTTGCAAGTCAATATGAGTTCAGAGATCAGAGCTTTATGCAATCTTGGGTTACAGATTTGGGTCACGGTTTCCCCGTCTCTGAATGTGTCACAGTTCCCAAGGTGACAAACATCATGTGCTTTTGTTTCTGTTTTGGTCCTGTCTCCATCCTCGTCCCATCATTGATTTGTTCTCCAGTTGTGTTCACCTGTACCCTGTTTCACTTTGATTAGTTTGTGCATTTAAACCCTGTGTGTGTGCCCCCTTTTATTTGCAAAGTCTTGCCATTTGGAACATTTATTGCTATCCTTAGTTGCTTGTTTTTTTTTCATGTTTCCTGTTTTGAGCCTGGCCTGTTCCTGTTGTTTATGGTCAACTGTTAACTGTTGTTTATGGTCATGGACTATGCTAGGCCTGTCTGACTGACCTCTGCTATGAACAGTAACCACGATTATCTGATAAACCCAGTGTCAAGATAACACTGAAGTTATACAACCGAGTCCTACGAAAACAACGTTCACAACTTTTGCACTGCTGTAGTCAGTCATGAATCCTATCATTTATCACACACATTAAAGCTACAATCAATAAATTATGTAAACTACCTTTACATACTTTTTAACCTGGTCTTGAATGAAATTCTTCAGTGCTGATTCTCCACTATTACACTTTTTCTGTATAAGGATATATTTAATCTAAGCCATTATAAAAAGACCAAAATACATCTGCTTCTTATGAGAC
This sequence comes from Pangasius djambal, assembly GCA_022985145.1. Taxonomy (NCBI): domain Eukaryota; kingdom Metazoa; phylum Chordata; class Actinopteri; order Siluriformes; family Pangasiidae; genus Pangasius; species Pangasius djambal. Next base: position 11,110,051 of record CM040991.1, read on the forward strand.
CCACCTGCCATGGCGAAGTTTAGCTGTGGTGTGCTGTCTGTTTTGGGCACTTTTTTGGCAACAGCGATGTCCTTGGTGTTGTTGGAGGGCAGAGACCAGGCCTTCTTACGCACATTACTCACTCCATGAGTGGGACTCTTCACCGGCTTGCTGGTGGCAGGACACCACTTATAGCCTGGGTTCGCTTTCATAAAGGCATCTTTATACTGCAGAATACAGAGATACAAAACAGCACAAGGACTACTGTGAAATTTGAATGATTACTGTATATATCTGTGAATAAAATGGAAGAACAACATTAACCCTTTAAAGTCCAGACTTTATTCATTCCTCACTCATAACTACATACCTTTACTAATAGTTTCATACTTGTTACCAAATATGCTTTAACTAGAATAACTGAATAATATGCTGGGACTTACGGTGTTGAAAACTAGATAGATTTACACTCACTGAGCACTTTATTAGAAACACTATACTAATACTGGGTAGGGTCTCCCTTTGTGTCAAAACAGCCTCAGTTCTTCGTAGCATGGATTCCACAAGCTGTTGGAAACATTCATTTGAGATTCTGGTCCATGTTGACATGATTGCATCATGCAATCCCTGCAGATTTTTCAGGTGCACTTCCATGCTGCAAATCGTCTGATCTACCACATCCTTAAGGTGTTCTATTGGATTCAGATCCAGTGAGTGGGAAGGCCACTGAAGAACACTGAACTCATTGTCACGTTCATGAAACCAGTTTGAGATGACGTTTGCTTTGTGACGTGGTGTAGTATCCTGCTGGAAGTAGCCATTAGAGGATGGGTAAATTGTGGCCATGAAGGGATGCACATGGTCAGCAACAACACTCAAATAGGCAATGATTCAAGCAATGATCGATTGGTATTAACTGGCCCAAAGTGCACAAAGAAAACATTCCCCACACTATTATCCCACCTCCACCAGCCTTTCTGTCACCTCAAACCAGTCTGGCCATTCTCCGTTGACCTCTCTCATCAACAAGGCGTTTCCATGCACAGAACTGCTGCTTACTGAGTAAAGCCTGTTGTGTGTGAAAATTCCAGGAGATCAGCAGTTATAGAAATACTCAAACCAGCCCGTCTGGCACCAACAATCATGCGACGGTCAAACTCACATTTATTCCCCATGCAGGCTGATGTGAACAATACCCGAAAGCTGCTCGTCCATATCTGCGTGATTTTATGCACTGCACTGCTGCCACACGATTGGCTGATTAGAGAATTGTATGAATAAGCGTACAGGTGTTCCTAATAAAGTGCTCAGTGAGTGTATAAACTACTGAATAGTAAACAATTTCTTTGTTTCTCAATTTGTGTCTTGTAAATTATTTTTTAAATAAATATGCACGTTTTAACATACAGACATATACTGGTTGGTACAAATGCTGCACATTGTACACAGAAATCCTCATACAGTTCCAGATACCCAATGCATTTTTTGCAGTAGGACATTTTTAAACATGATATTGACTCGTAAAGTCTTTAATCTGACTTGAAGAATGAAGTGCAATTCAACACTTTTTTTTTTAGGTCTTAAGGCTCTAAGTACCAGTTTCTGGAATGAAAACAGGCTTGTTAAAAGTTTGGCTGCCTAAACTTTAATGCTACTGGATAGGTTCTTTCATTTTAGTTTATGAGACCATACGTCTTATAGGATTATTAGACAATTATCTTGCACAATCTGTAAACAATTATCTTATCTGACCAATTAGCTTTGGTTTTCAGTAGGCAAGTGAAATCTAGCAAGTTCCAACACTCTATTTATAAAAATTGGTTAATCACTAAAAGCTGTAAAAAAAAAAAAAAAAAAAAAAAAGCTTTTAGTGATTAAAGCTAAAATACAGAATAGTTTTCATAGTTTTATCACTTTTTCGGAAACTGCATAATTCCCTGCGTGTTACTTTTCATAGTTTTGTCTTCACAGTTGTTCTAATATGTGGAAAACTAAAAATGAAGAAATCTAGTTCTATGAACAGGTACATAAACATTTGATAGTTACTGTTTAATGGCAATTTTAATTCCACTTTTACAAACTGCACTGCTATAAAATGAAATGAGATGGCTTGAGTCAACCTAAAGTAAGCAGAACCTTGTTAAATCTGGAAATTGTCAGTGATCCTCTGGTGGTCTGTCTCACCTCCTTGGCCATGTCGGTGTATTTCTGCTTCTCACTGGGCTCCAGCACGGCCCACCAGTCTGCCAGGATCTTGGTGGCTCCGCGGTTGTCCAGTCTCGGGTGTTCCTGGCGCACCAGTGAGCGGTGCCGCTTACAGAAGAGCAGGAAGGCATTCATGGGCCGGCGAGCACGCTGCTCTGACGAGTCTTCCTCACCGTCATCGTCCATCGCCACGCACTCGGGAGCCTGACCGCTGCGCTCAGGGCACTCCACTGGAACCTGGAAAAAATACACAAGCATGTAAATATTGCTGCTGTGGTACAGTTTACTACTTAACATTGTGCATGTGAATATTGTAACTGGGTTGCGTACAAAACAAAGAATAAAACAAATACAAAACTGGGTTTATGGCCTGTTGATTAAAGTCCCCAATCAGGGGCTAAACATCTCTAGCCTGCTTATTCTCTGGAGTCTGATCCGATCTGACTGTAAAGTGACAGATATTCTGCTTTAATTTTAGCACACACAGAGAAAGGCCTGAGATGCACTGTGGTCACTACTGTGGAAGAGATCCGTACCTGTAAAATCAATGTTAAACACCAAATTAAAACTGTCGCCGTTGTTTTTCCAATATATTACCACCCACGGAATGATGAAAGTTTAGCTAGTGAAGCTACAGCCTCCTTCATATTTAAAACCCTTTACTGTTCAGGCTTTGAGTCATTCAGACCTGCAGCTTCAAAACGGTATTTTACCAGGAGGTAAAACGTACACATACATTTCTGTGAAACTTTTCTAACCATTACGTTTGTTTTTTACCTTCCTTTACCTAAGCCAGATTCTCAGGCAGCTACTGACACATCCCTGTAAACTGTACTGTACCATTCATACTGCAATGAATATCCTTGGCATGAATGACTTCTGAGTCATTTTTTGAGTCATACTGGACTTTTATTCTGTTATTCTTTTCTGTTGACTATAGGCCATTTCCTCCTGTTGTTGCTTTGTGCTAATGTTTCAACTTTCTGGGGTCACAAGGGAGCAAGCAGGGGCAAGGTCAGATTAACTTTGTAGTCTTTTTCTCTTTACAACGTCAAGAGATGTTATCATACAAACACACACGCAAAACAACATTGTGAGAGACTGTAAAGCCTTGACCTTCCAATGCAAACACAGGTCTCAATCTACCTGGAGTTTCAACTCCGGCTTCCAGTTACACTTAACTCCTTTCCAATCAGCTGCTGTTAAACTACCGAGTGCTGTGAATGTGTGAAAGGCGCTTACAATACGTAACGCACAGAAAACCTGGAAATCAAATTTATTTTCCATATCATGTCATTGCTGCAGGTTATATTTCATCAATCCTTTATTTCTCCAAACAATTCTGCAGTAGTCAGGACTACAAGAGCAACTTTAAGAGACTGAGTGTAAGAACACGCTTTTAACTTTTCCTCTGATCATCATTAAAAGAATCTAAACGCATGGCATTCGAATGCAAATGAGACACAAACACATTTGTGAAAGTATTACAAATTGGACAAAAGTGTAGTTAAGGCACCTTCTCCAGCTCTTCCTCATCCTCCTCTTCCTCCTCCTCTGAGAAGTCCAGGGCCTTCTTCTTGGAAAGCAGCGGGTGCCACTGCAGGCACTTGCGTTTGGGCCGCTGCTTGCCGCTCACCTCTCCCTCCACTGGGACCTCCTTCCCCCCTCCTCCGCCCTTCATGCTGCTGCTGACCCTAACAAGAGCAAAGGTCAGAGGTCAACCTCAGGCTCCAACAAGCAGCTTTTAAAAGAGGATAGAAAAGAGGCAGGGAGGCGTGACACACTTGTAATTACTTTGGCTCAGTTGAACATTTTCGTTTCTTTTTTTGGCTGAGCAAGGTAGTGCTCTGTAGCGGGGAAGTGTGCAGACAGGCTGTGATTTAAAATTCAAACGCAAGCAACACTTAAATCTGGGGAAATCTCTAACTCATATCTGTTCGAACACTTCCTCAAAATATCTCATTTGTGGCACAATCCCCTGTGCATGAGTGATGTGACCTGAGTGAGCTTCGGCTTTAAAATAGATACACACAGAGGAAAAGATTCAGGATTCTTTGTTCATCTGCTCCAGCCTCATTGCACCTCTACTGTACATGAGACCTTTACACATACACACACTCCTCGGCTAATACGATCACACATACACAAACCACAACATGCACACTCACATCATACTCTCTCTCACACACACACACACACACAATACCTATCACCCATCAACCGTACATTATCTGCAGTGCAGTGCTTAGCATAACCCCTGCTAAGCAGTATGCACAGTCATCTGTGACTAGCAGACATTTCACTGCTTTCTAGCTGGGTTTTTTTTCCCCTAAGTATCTGCTGCCCTCTTGCTGTTGAATAAATCACTCCAGTAACACGGCGGCTTTTAACGAAGACTCAGTCTGTGGCCTAAAACTTCCGCCCCAAAATGAGGAGAAAAAACAAAACAAACAAAAAAAAACCACACATACAAACCGCTGTTGTAAAAACCTACGATTAACAGTGAATTTGTTTCAGGTCACTACTTCAGCTCAGATAGTATCACTCGGTTAATTACTACATGTTCTGGCATCAAATCAGTCTCTACTGGACATTGGTTCAGTCAAAGTACACATTACTCTGTGCCAAATTCTCAAGGATTTAACATAAGCGTTATAAAATTCTATTTCAAAATATAAAAGAGACTCCAAACACCTGACTATACAGCAAAGAATACCATTTTTCAAATAGAAACTGATATGAGATATATCTATATGTAATATGTACGTGTTTCATGTTTTTTTTAAATATTTATACACCACCAAGGGTAAGGCTATATTTAGCATATAATTAAGCTGCAAAATGTTAAGAATAACCTGGAAATTGTCAGTGTGAGCACTGTGCAGAGTGAAACTAAATGCATCTACTATGTGAACAATAGTACTTACTGTTAATAATAATAATGCTTATTAAACATACAGTTAAAATAGCTGAAAAATAACTGCTTATCCAAAGTTAAACAGTGCAATACACTGCCAAGGCAGCTGTCGACAGACCCTCAATGATTCACTTTACAATGATTTCAGTTTAAGACTTGTCTCGCTACAGTTGATTCCAATACATCCTACTATAAAAAGGTCAAGTCTGCTTTTATGTCTTATGAATATATCAAGGACAGTGTGATGAAAGATTATTGGATTAGCATTAGTCGATGCCGGTTTTATTTGGGTCAACTCATGGAATTAGCTGAATAATTCCATGAATGAAAATCAATAATTGTCCTCGAGTGGATTTCACAGTCCATGGACTGAATTCCTTAAGCAGACTGATCTGAAATGGAGTTGACCTCTGCTTTCCAGCGGCCAGATAACAGAAACTGATTAACTGTAATGCCACTTCTGAGGTTGTACTCTGAGCTTGGAGAGACACACTGCTCCTCTGGGGATGAATTCCTTTATAGAATGGTCACATTTGTTTGGGTTTCATCTTAGGCCTGGTAAAGATGAAATCCAAATTTCGATCCAAATCCAGGGACGGTAACACCGGAACACCTTGAGGAGCCGAACATTTAGGGAATGTGTTTTCAAATATAGACAAGTTGCTAGCTGGTAATAAATGATAAGCAAATGATGTAATTAGGCTTGTGCGATATTGATTTTTTATTTTTTTTTCCCCGATTGCGATTTTCCACTTTAAAATACTGCGATAAATGATTTAATCGCACAGAACAGATGGCCTCCACAAAATCAGAAAATTGAGCATTTCCACTAGGTCAGGTTTAAGGAGAGTATAGGAGTGCACAATAATCTGCATAATAACATGCAGGTGGAAACTCCAGCAATTGCAAAAACTCAGCTGGACGGCACACTTTTAAGTGATTAAAAAAAGAAACCATGTAACAGTGCAGTTTCAATGTAATCCTGTTACAAATCAGTCATATAATGTCCACATGGCCGAGATTTTTACTGCTGCTGCTGCTCTGCGAGTATCTGCAGCGATCAGTGAGAGCACAGAGGGGGAAAAAAAAAAACATCATGTTAATCACTTTCTAATCATCACCACCATTCACTTGGTGTTAGATTTGACACTTCGTTTTAGGCCTATTTAATCTTTTTTGGGTCTTGCTCCTTTTATCCCCCTCTTTCTGAGAAAAAACAGAGAGTCATTTTTTGATCATTTTCGGCTGACATTTTTTTGGTGGTATCCTTAATAAATATAGTTAACTGATGTTAAATATATACTTGTCTAAAGTTAGATAAGTTGAACGTACTCAAACAGATTTTATTTCAAGTTAATGAACTCAAGATATTTTCCAGTTCCCTTGACATGACGCGAGAAAGCCTACGTGAGTCGCGGGCACTTGAGATGAGGCGAGGGGGCGGGGCTTTCAGGAAGTGTCGGTTAATACTGGAGAGGTCAAAACACCTGAGCAGGTCATTCCAGATTCACATGTGGCTTGTCTTCCGGTTTATTAGGGTGAAAAGTACCGCTGTTTCAGAGTACGCTTGAGTGACGGCATACTCAAACTGTTAAATAGCGGAGCATAAAGGTAGGCAGGCATGGTAATATAATATAATTGGAATAAACGTCACTGAATAACGGGAGAATGCAACATCACATAGGAATGATGATAACATTATATTGCACAAGCCTAGATTCAACCCTTGTTTCTTTGTGCTCACTTGTATACTGTAGCTTAGGCTACATTCACACAGACGGCAAAAGTGGCCCAAATCCGATCTTTTTCTTCAAACGTGACATGGATTTGTTACTTGCGCGGCTTTGTGGACAACAAAGAACACAACGAATCCGACATTCTCCATTCCCATTTGGGCCACTTTCATATGTGGTCCTGAAATCTGATACATAGCTTCTGTATCGACTTCTGTCTGAACAAGCAGATCGGAATTCGTGCGACTTTTACGTCAATCCAACTTGACGTTCGTCATAATTTCATGGTACCAGGAAGGAAAGATGGAGGATAATAGTGAAGGGGGATTTCAGTGGCAGGATAGTGAGGTAGTGGACATCATAGACATTTGGGATGATGTTGCCATACAAGCAAAATTAGAAGGCGCATACCACAGCCGCTCCGTGTTTGAATAGATCTCGTTTTGCCTACTGTGTGAACGTAGCTTATACACACATATATATATATATATACACAATCGATTGCAAGTTTGTCTCCATATTGTAATATGTTTGTTTTTATAACTACACCATGATTTTAGGTTCTATCTAGCACTTATAAGAGTTTTTGGGTTAAGTGCCCCTAAGGAAGGATGCCACAGGGGGTGTTATTACAGGAAAATAATCAACAAGCGGGTGGTGATGCCATTACTACACCTAAACTGATGAACAGTGTGTCAAGTGTTTTATTCCTCTAATACCACACCAATTACTTAGCAAATTATTACAGATTTGTTTATTTATTAATGAATGCCATGTGATACTTTTTGTCAGTTTAGAGTTAGATTTCTTTTTGCAGAACGTCTGCATGACACTAGGTGGTTCCTGTTGTAACAGCTAACAGTAATTTCCTCACTAGCCTTTTTATTTCTTTCCCTTGAAATTAATAATACTAAATAAATTGCCTGTAATGGTACTGAGAAACTGCACAATGTAAAGTCCTCTTTCCTGAAGACTTTATCGTGGTGGAAAACTTAAAAGAACAGCTTTGCCCAGTACAAAGTGCTGACACTGGAGACTCCTTCCATAATATTCCATATCAAATAAAAGTCTCCGAGCTTCATCATAGCAACTATTCTGCACAATTATTGCTAAATTACAGCACACTCGTGAATCTGTTTATTATAAGAATTAGGTAGAGTGAAGAGTCTGCCATGCTAAAGTCCCTGTGAATTGGCTGCTACTACAAAAATAAAAATGTATTAGTGTGAGTGAATGAATATAGACCTGTGCGTTGCCTTGTAGCCATCACTACTGTCAGAGCTGCTATTATAGAAATCCGATCAAACAGATTCAAGAACTCAACAGCGCTGTGGTATAGAGCATTTTATACAGCTAGAATCGTTAGCCACCCACCGAACCCCTGAGGCAAACCTTTTTCCTAACAGTGTAGGGTTTGTGGTAGCAGAGTATTAGGGTCTCTCCAGCCACCATGTTTAACTGCAGATTTCTGTGTTCTTCCTACAAATATCTTGCACTTGCTTCTGGTCAGCTTATATCAATATCCACTCCTTTAACAGCTCCATGCTAGGATTGGATTCTACTTCACTGTGATTTTTTTTTTTTTTTATCTGTCAAATTAGATAGGTAAAGTTTGTCATGACAAACTTTGATGTTGGTTTGACGAAGCCAGTCTGAAAGTTTGCAACTGTTTCATAAGCTTGAAGATAGTTTGAAGTTGAAAGAAAAAAAAGAAAGGGTGACAGACAAACAGAAAGACAGACAGTTAGTTACTGCTAGAAAGATAGATGACAAAGAGTGATACAAGTAGAAAGTCAGATGGTGTGAGAGAGTGACAAGTAGATAGATGGAGCGAGTGTTATTAGTAGAAAGAAGAAGTGAGAGAGTGATACAGGTAGCTTGATAGAACAAAATATGGGGAGAGGGAGAGAGAGAGAGAGAGAGAGAGAGAGAGAGACAGAGAGAAAGAGCTACTGGTAGATTGATAGAGAGATGGATGGAGAGTGTGTGGCATAGATAGAGAGAGAGATGAAATGAGAGTCTCTGTTACAGGTACACTGAGAGACTGAGAGGGAGAGGAGAGGGGTTTCAGGCAGTGTGCACACAGGTGTGTGTGTGTGAGTTTTAACAGTTGGAGTTTGAAATACTGAACACTCTGAACCAGGCTCTGAACTTTCCTTCAGTGTAAGTGAATGGGAGTTTTTGGGATTTTTAGATCGTCAGCTATGGGAAACCCGTAACTCAGAACAGCCTGAAAGGCTGAGTTTGGCGAATGTAGCCTGAAAGGTTTAGGAGTTACAACAGTCCATGGAAGTCAGTGGGAATTTTGACCACTTTGCGCTTCCGTAACGGGAAAATCATAATTCCGATCAGTTAAAGACATACCACACTAAATCAGAACAGGCTGAAGGTCTGGCGAGTTTGGTGCATGTAGCTTGTACGCTCTAGGAGGAGTAGGGTTTCGAAATCTTGGGTCTCAGAACAATAGTAATAACTAGAATTTACATTTTCTGGAGAAATTGTGAGTGGTGCTTGACCGTGCATAATTCGACACGGACATGCAGGTGCACACGCCGGTCAGTAGGGGGAGCTAATGTCCATACACGTTTGTTGAAGCGTAACTAATTTGACCTGTATCAGTAGCTGTAATGAGTGTATGTAACTCAAGTTTTTAATATAATAGGCTTAATGGCAGTCTGCCTCATGTGCATGTGACATTATTAGAATACCGATTATGCAATTCTCTTCACTGAGCCGAGCATTTTAGTGCATCACATGTTCATGTTGCGGTAGTTTAGTGATTCCACTTATTTTGGGGGTAATTTTGACGTGCATGTGACGTCAATAAAACACCCATAACGCAATTCTCCTCAATCAGCCAAGTGTTGTGATATGTCATATGTCTATGGTATGTAAATACCAGTAGTTTTGTGGTGACATGCAGGTGACGCCATGTGACCCATAATGCAATTCTGCACATTGAGTCGAGGGTAGTGTCATCCCCCATAATGCAATTTGCCTCACTGAGCCGTTTTGAGATGTACATCGTTTTGATGTATGACATGGCTGCAGTAGTTTGGTGATTACACTCAGTTTATGGCCTGTTAGGCCCTGCTACTGATTTCTCAACGAGTGTGTAGGGGGAAAATTTGATCGGGAATTTCACAACACATATGTGGGAACGGCGAGAAAACTAGTTAGGCGCCAAATATTTCCTATGGAGACAGTAAACCTAAAGAGTGTCTTTGTTTGCCTGTTTGTTCCTCTAGACTCATTTTACATTAATGAGTATTGTGAATCCCGATGGGAATTTCCACATAACCTGCACGTGGGATAAATTCCCAAATGGGATTTCCTGATTCTCTGGACCAAGCCGAACACTCCGACATGTCATTCATGTCTGTGTCACTGACGATGGGGGATATGATATTGTCTATGGGCCCGGAATAACGACATTTTCCATACACTTCTGGCAAAAATTCCAAAACGCGATGTATATATGCCAGGTCTACTCCCTAATAGGTACGAGAGGATACGTGAAACGAGCATGTCAACTGAACGATGTCTGGGCTGTGACACCCGTGTTTCATTCTCCATTCATTATGAGACGAAAGCTGCAGTTTTTGGCCACATGCACAAAAAGTGCACAAGGGAACGCTGAGAAAAGTAATAGCACACATGTCCCAATGGGGCTGCACATTTGATGTATGTGTCTTGTTGGTGGGGAGAAAACTGAGGGATTATTTACGTGCCGAAAAAGTGTCCAGAAACTAGAAGAAGAAGAAGAAACTATATAATAGTAATGGTTGCACTGCATAGCAAGCACCACTAATAATAAGCTTAAACAGCAGAACTGAATGTTGGCTTTGTCAAGCCAACATAATGAGTAAATGCAAACATGGAATTCAAATATTATTAGAAAGTTATGATGCAAAGTCATTGAATGGACACTGGCTAATAATCCTCTCACTTACTGTGTTCCTTTCTAGCTTTTGCTGTAACAACTGATATCCCACTCTACTCTCAGGTGAAACTGTGTCACTCATAAGGGTTTTGAATAGACACTGTCACCTCTAGATGCATATCATCTAACTCTAACCTAGCATTACACCTCAAACTGTACTTAAGCTAAATCGTACACCTGACTTGTTGAGAGTGCTGTTTACACACCAGCAGCTTGTGCAATCAACTGTTGGATCAATTTGCTTCATTGCTCATGCAGTATACCCCTTTTCTTTCCATGTATTATACTTGGTATTTCTTGATTCAAGGAATTTTCAGTCTTTAAATAAGATAACTGAGTTGCGGTTAGAGTTATTGTTAAAGTTACATTCCTTTTTCCATTCCCATTTTCTAGAACACCTGATAAAACACAACAAGGCTTACAGACTCTCTGCTTCCTTGTTTCTAAGATGTTTGAACTCCATTTCCTGAACATTTAGCCAGGAAAATGATTTATACCAAAAACAAGCAAAGTATCCCAAAAAAGCAAGTAATGTCTCCAAGATAAAGCCTTATTCACCTTGAGTTTATGCTGCTGAATACTCTATTATTAAAAAGATCCTTGATGAAAATTTCATGTTAAAAACAAAAACTCCGCAAACGGCGCCGAAACTAACAGAGTGGATATGTTTAAACTGGGATTTTTTTTTTTACGGATTGTTTTTCATCCGTTACTGTTGTGAGCTGTTTTAAGATTTTTACTGCACTACACCTGTAGAAAGCCTTCCAAGAAAGTGGAGGATGTTATAGCTACAAAGTGGAAGTGAATACATATTAAAGTCCATGGTTTTGGAATGGGATGCCCAACAAGCTCATATCAGTGTGACGCTCAGGTGTCCGCATATTTTTGGCCATATAGTGTCTATTTTGTTTTGTTTCCGCAAGTATTCTTTAAAAAAAAATTTAAAAAATTTAAAAAGATGAGTACCACTTAAAATGCAGGGTTAATAAACTAAAAAAAATGTCTAAAAAGTGTTTAATTAAACTTGTCTTATTAATTATATAATAAGCATATTATTTGGTGATTACTATGAATTATTCTGTAACTAGAGCTGAATAGGAAAGGTGTGTAGACTGAGGAGTGCAAGGCCGAGTGTTTAAGGTGTTAACAGGAGCAATAATGCAGGTAAAAATAGTAATTCTGATTCCACCAACATTTCATTTCACTTACGATGACTTCTCGGTCGATTTCTGCCTGGGCCTTGTAGTCATTTCATCATTCGGGCAATATTATCATATGAGATTAGGGAATGACTCCATCATAATCTATCCTAATCGACTTTAAATAGTAAGATATCGTCAAAAAAATAGTAGCATGCAGTTGTTTCTGTTACTAACTGAATGTGCTGTGTGTTTAGCTGACACAGGAATAGGGGTGTTACAATCTACCTGTATGACAGTTATACAATGATAAGTATGTAAATCTCACGTAGCTATACTGTCATCATATTCATATAAGAGAAAAGATTACACAAAATGTTATTTCCAGTCCTCTGGACTATGCAACAATGACTTTTAAAGAGAATTCTCTACTTTTCAAAGAAAACTGTTTTTTCTACTTTGTTCCCGAAAGGTCCATTTTATAAATCTCTAAAATATAATCTAATACTTACAAATGGAAAATAAACTGCAAATAGATACTCTGATAGACTGATATTCGTGTTCTTGTTTTGTGCAGGTATCTTACCATGAATCTTTTATACCTTTCCACCTGACTGAATAATTCCTGTCTATTCCTGAGCAGGTTAGGTATGAGTGTATGATCATGACGTACAGTAACGATGAGGTGATCTGCGGTCAGGCCGGACGTATATACCGGTGATGTAACAGTTCGCTGAAGAGGTATAAAGAGCCTGCATGGTGTCTGAGTTTAAAAGCAAAACGTGCCATGATCTGAAGGTGTACTTACTTAATCACAGACTATGGAAATGCTGGATTTGAAAGATGAAGATGGAGCTGTCAGTCAGGCTGTGACATGCGATGATGGTGACCTACAAAAACACACACACACACACACACACACACACACACACACACACACCTCGTCCTCAGTGCAGGAACTAGAGCCTAATGAAGTACACAGCGTCGGTCAGCGACATTTTAAGAGGACATTTCACCTCGCTGTGTGTGTGAGTGAGTGAGTGTGTGTGAGTGTGAGAGAGAGAGAGCATTGCAGCGACCAGGCTACTAACTAGGGCTGGTTTGTTCATTTAATTGTCGATGAATCGTAAAGTTGAATCCCGGAATCGGTTCATTACCCGCTCGCTGTGTGATTGGATGATTGGATGATTGGATGAACCGGACGATGAACCACTGTTTAGTTTTGCAGGTAGACACCGGTGCAAGCCAAGTGCCCTCGAGATCAGCCTATCAACCGAGAAGTACACGAAAAAGCCCCACATATCACCCATATTTGCTAGATTTCCCCCATCTGAGGCATTACTGAGGCCGACTGAGTCCTAGTCAAAGCGTGCTCAGTTTTACATCTCGGTGCAAAATGTCGTTCTGGGGTCTGACAAGACAGACAAGCCAGAGAGAGTCCATCTTGCTTTAGGGAAATCGAAGCAGAAATCTCTCTCCTGTCAAACTCCTGACGGGGAAATCTCTCCGAGAAATAACTGCGAAATCCCGCCAGCACTTGCGTGGTTTTGCTACTTAAAAGGAGTTTTGAGGGAAGACTTTTGTGCCAAGGCGGCCTCGACAGCGCTGTGCAACTGAGTTAGAGCGACTAAAAGTAGCTCGCTAGCTAGCTTAGCTCACTGATGCGAACTGCTGCTCCGCTCAACGAACGTGTCATGAGCAGATCTCGAGTAAAAGCCCCTGCTCACTTCTGCCTCGACATCCTGCCACTTTTCTAACTCAAACTTTTTTTGCCAGATTGGCCATTTTGATGATTAGGACACGCGTGCTCGCCGGTATTTTTGTGGAAGCTGGCGAGATGAGGGGAAGTGCCCTGTTCTGTGGCTCTGATGAGAGTAAATAAGCTGCTTCTCGGCTTGTGTCGTACATGTCGCCCGTGTGCTTCTTCTGCACGGTCGAGTTCACATCACACGCTTGCTCTAATTGCGATGTTTTTGTGCTCTTGAGTGACAAAACAGCAAACGCGATGTGTCTATCACTGAAGCGGCTGGAGGAAATGGTGTTAAGTCGCGAAGCTGTCTTGCGCCGCACGGTGCAACAAACTGACACGAAATTTCGCAGCGAATCGCCGCGAGCTGCCAATAAATCCGCACTGACGCTGTTTAGCAGGAAAATACATCCGAGTTTTCTGTCATGACGGCGTCGAAAAACGGAAACTTACCCCATGAAGGCGAGCCCAAACACCAAGGCCTTGTCATTCCAACCTCCGTCCACCTTAAACTTACTGACACATCCTTCTGCACTGGCCGTACAGTAGACTAGAGCACACACACTCTCATACACACACTTCAAGCGCCTGCTGCTTTGAACCGGATGGACGTCGGCGTGAACGCTGCAGTCTGACCTCGAAGTCGACAAAAAGTGAAGAGAAACAGTGTGTAAATCGTCTAAACGAGTCGGGATGAGGAGAAACGAGGTGCTGGAGCAGTACTTTCGGTTCAGTCGAACAGTTTTTTCTCTGCATGTTTTTCTCCAGCCCTCCCCCTTAACCGCGTCCCCACTAAGTGCATGGAGTAGTGTGTTTCTGTGTGTGTATGTGGATGTCCAGAGCTTTGTGTAGACTGGCCTAGCTATACTTATTAAATAACAGCATCATCATGTCGGCCTAGCGTCAACTTTTCGCATTTGAGGCTGACAAATGAGCTAAATTGCATGTAGGCAGCAGACCACCAAGCCTGTGAGAGTGTGTGTGTGTGTGTGTGTGTGTGAGAGAGAGAGACAGAGACACAGAGACAGAGAGAGAGAGTAATGCTTCCTGGGTGTTGTATGAGAGAAATGGTCACTGAAGTGTTTGTGATATGAGTGCTCTCAGGCGCTTACCTGAAACAAACCCGGGCACTTTAAAGTGACTCGGCGGACACAGTGTTGCTCTAATAGTATCGTTATCCACCTCTGTCACCTTCCCGACACACACTATGTATCTCTCTGTTCACTTTTTTTTTTTTTTTTTTTTTTTTGCTACTGTACACAGAGTAAGTGAATGTGTGTTTTGTATGGCCAGCCGCGATTGGCCGTGCACTTGAGAGGCAGCGACACGCAGCCACCCAGAGAGCAGAGAGCTTCCCATTTCCCCGCCCACCCGAAACATACATTAATCCAACATCTAAATGTCTTGCTTATACACTCACACTACTGTACATACACGACAATATGGTCTTGTTCGGCGGTTAAGGAGGAAATGTTCATTCGGTGTGAATAGTAACGACATGGAAGCTCCCCATTCGCTTGAGAGCACTGTGCCAATGTCACACACCTAGCGCTTTATTTTATTTTATTTCATCGAGTCAAAACACAAAAGCACTATTCCTCTATACTCGAGCGTGCTGAGGTGAAACGGGCTAGTGGCTTGCTAATCTCAATTTCCGTGTAAAAAGAGTCTTGTTAAAAGCCTAGTCTAGCTTCCATGCACTGGTTCCCTGTCTCACACACACACACACACACACACTAACACGCACACGTTCCTCGTTCCTTTTTATCAACAGCACTTTGCTGTCTAACCTGTAATCTCTTTTTTCATCTCCTTAACAAGCCCACAGCTTGTAGCTAACAAAACAAAAGGCAAGATGAGGTGATGAGGTGAAGAGCACGAGTAAATGATGATTAGGTCAGTTATAGCCTACTGTATACAGTAGCTGGTGGTGTTTTGGCTTCTATAAACTAACACTTGATATCCTGGTGACTCGTTTTATTCATTCATGTATATTCTCTTATTCAGACACAGTGGGCTGTTATATACATACAGTCGAGCTGCTTACTAATGTACCTAAGTCTTATTCACTACAAAGCCACTGTTAAAGCTTTACACTGATGCAATGGCTAGTCCAGCCTTTTGGATTTCTGGCCATTTATACCTCTAATCACTCAAAAGGACCAACTCTACGGACTATGCATACTAAGAAACCATCAGATAACCATAGACAAGATACTGTCAATTAATTCAGTGTAATTTAGTCACAAATGACAGTGCTATGCACTCTCAGAAAAAAGGGCTACTAAACTGTACCTTTCTTTCCTTGTCGCTGATGTGGGACCCTTATCTTTTCTACCTTTATGTAGCTTTTATCTTAAAAAAAACATTTAAGGTACACAATTGGACTGTAATTACCTTTTATTGTAAAGCTTTAAAGGTACACTAGTGTACACGCACCTTTCTAGGTAAAAAACACATACTAAAGGAACAGTAGGTGTATTTATGAGGTACCAGCCCAGTGACAAGGAAAGGTACAGGTTAGTACAGTACAGTACCTTTTTTTTTTTTTGTCGAGTGTCAAGCCGGTGGTTGGAAAGGTTGTAATTTGCTGTTATCAAGAGTGTAGATTTTTCTGTGACTTCTCTGACCAAATTAATTTTGACCCTTTAGTAACATCACTGAGCAAAGCTGACTAATTGAATTGGCTTTTGCACTCCATCTTTTGCTATGCACAATTTGTCAGTTCCCCTTTGCCCCATCCATCAGTGGAAAGGGATCACCTCTTAGGACCACCACTGATGAGATAATATGCGAGAGGTCGAGCAATTGCAGTGAAGCAGGGACACCAAAGTACTAGTGGCATTGTAGTGTGTGTGTTGCACTGGTACGAGTGCATTAGGTGCATAAGTGTTGCTGTGATTTATAAACATCTCAGTGTCACTGCTGGATTGAGAGCAGTGTGCCAGCCAGTAAATAGTTTACTGAGAACATGCCTTTTATTCTGAAACTGACCTCTGATAAAGGGCAACACAGTGATGAGCTACAATTTCTATATATATCGTACACGTATAATGTGGTATAACAAGGTACGTGTGTCTAATAAGTGTATACAGTGAGTAAAAACACAAGCACCATGTACTGCTGTACCTGCTGATACACTTATACCAGCACCACATACTCATTATCATTATATACAATTGGTCCACCACCCAATATCTGGTTAGCGGTGGTCCTACAATGGTTGCCATCCATTATTCCATATTGTGTAGTATGTGCGTGTGTGTGTGTGTGTGTGTTTAGGGGGTTGGATTGTCAGAGGGCGGGGTATTTTCTGACAAACTGCGCAAAGCAACAGATGGGCCACAGTCAGTAATTAAGTACCTACAAAGTTCACCTATATTGTAGGTGTACCTAATAAGCTTCCAACTGAGTGTATGTTGCTCTTCATAAGTATATGTGGCTATGATGCTATGTGTGTATTAATGTCCCATTTAGATGCCAAGAAGAATTGTAAATTACAAAACACATTCATATAAACGTGTTTTTATAGTATTTTACAGTATATGTGGATTTTATGTGGCAGGCCTGATATGTCATTGGATCCCCTGAATGGCCATTGACTCTATGCTTCTGACCCTTCTGATGTTAAATGATAGCAATTAGCAATATAGCTACTCATCGTTATATCTGTTTGTAGAAAATGACTTGTTTAGTATAGAAAACCAACAGGCATAATGAAATGATTGCTACACTGATGAACAGTACTCCATCCTTATTAGCCATGAGCAATTGGTAACACTATTGAAAGTCCATCACTTGTGTCCTTCATCTTCAGCATCCTGATTAAACATGCAAGGTACTTACTATATTCCGAAGTACACTATATGGCCAAAAGTAAGTGGACACCTGATCATCACACCCGTATGTGGGCCTTCCTCAAACTGTTGCCTTAAAGTTGGAGGCACACTTGTTTAGAATGTCTTTGTATACTGAAGCATTATAAGTTCCCTTCACTGGAACTAAGGGGTCCAAACCTGTTCCAGCATGACAACGCCCCTGTGCACAGAGCAAGGTCCATAAAGCCATGGTTTGTCAAGGTTGGGGTGGAAATTCTTGAGTGACCTCAACCCCACTGAACACCTTTGGGTTGAAATGGAATGCCAACTACATGCCAGGCCTCCTCACCCAACATCAGTGCCTGACCTCACTAATGCTCTTGTGACTGAATGGACAAATCCCCACAGCCACACACCAAAATGTCAGTAATATTGTATTGTGGTTAGTGAACTGTTAAAGGCCTAGGTAAAAGTTGTCTAGTATTTTTAGCTGATTAAAATGCTGGAAATAAATAAATATTTAAATAAATATTCTTTGATATTTTGTATATATTTAAAGTAATCCAAGTACTAGATTAGTAATTGGGGTGGACTCAACATTAATTGGTTATAAAAAAATAATAAAAATTACAGTTACAGCTCTGTAATGTTTATATTTTGAGCCCCCATTTTGTTTAATTTTAATTATAAATTTACCTTCAGAAAAGAGCACAAACAAAAGCAAAAAACATTAGCAAAAACATGGACAAAGATTTTGTTTAATTCAACAACTTGAAATAGCAAATTTAAATTGTAAACTCAATTTAATACATCTATCAGGCTGGAGTTTTCCCATATGTGTCTATAAAAAAAATATTGCACAAGTAAGGCAGAATATAAACCAAGCATCTGTATTTTGAGGTGGTGAGAGATGTACATAGTACCAACTGGTCACACAGTCCCTGCCAACACACAACAGGGGTGGAAAAATCACTAGCCCGGTGTGCGGTGCAAGCAGATTGTATCTGGGCTGTTAGGTTTTTTATTCATATTTGCCTGATGGACCAATTGCCAAGCAAGAGTTAGTAGGTGTAATTAATAGCTATATAGTCAGATTTTGAGAAAGCGGTTACCAGCCTCTTTTCTCCAATCAGAAAGAGATATTGATATTCACAAGGCAATTTGTTACTTACGTATGTTTCTATGATGGAATGACACACTACTAGTGTGCACTACTCACGTCAAACAAGGATGTATTCTGGTCATTGGTAGGAATTTGATAAATTAACTTGTATGAAGGAAATGGTGAACTGGTGATGAACCCAAGCAAAATACAGAACAGTGCAGTGGAAAATGATCATATTGTACATCTCTGCTAATAGTATATCAGGCAAAAATAAAGATGCAACCATCAAAGATAATGGGTCTTATTTATCAAGCTGGATACAATCGTAAATCATTCGTACCAGCATTTAAACAAGAAATTCGGTATTCATTAAACCAAAACCATAACCATAACATTAAAACCATTGACAGGTGACATGAGGTACTAACAAGTGCATACCAGAAAAATCCCACAAGACCTGCCGTTTTGGAGATGCTCTGACCTAGTCTTCTAGCCATCACAATTAGGCCCTTGTCAAAGTCGTTCAGATCCTTACGCTTGCCCATTGTTCCTGCTTCCAACACATCAACTTCGAGACCTGACTGTTCACTTGCTGCCTAATATATCCCACCCCTTAACAAGTGCCCTTGTAAAGAGATAATCTCTGTTATTCACGTCATATCAATGGTTTTAATATTAAGACTGTTCAGTGTATATATAGATTATACTGTCAAGTATAAATAGTTTGTGTATTTCATATTTACACCCACATTTAATGAAAATATTGTGTAAGACAGTAATTTCATATTAATGGCATTAACTAAAAATTAAATAGGAAAAATAAAATAAGAAATCAAGCCAACATTAATCCATAAAATTAAGACAAATAAGTCATTCAGAATTAAGAATGGCGCTGTATAAAAAGAGGACGGGTTCAAGCAGTTCCTTTTGCCACAGCATCTTCTTTTAATGCTATGCAACACTTCATTAGAGCCAGCACGAAGTCACTAATAAGTGACTGATCTGGTGTGTCTCAAGTTGCAATGTGCCATGTACTTCCTAGTGTGCTGTGTACCAAAATGACTTCCTCTGGGTACTTTGGTTTCCTCCCACTGCTAAAACATGCTATTTGGTGGATTGGCTAAGATAAATTGCCCCAGCTGTGAATTAATGTGTGAATATGTGTGAGCATGGTGGCCTTGGATATTAATAAGATTATTTTTGCAAGCTGGTAGTCCAGTCAGCAGACAGCTGAGTTGAGGTATGAGATGACAGATACCTGAACACATAACAGGTACAAGTACAGTAAGCTCTTCATGATGTTACACACAAAATATACAAGATCAGGAGACCATTGCAAAGTGGTCTCGTAAGACAAGCTGGTAATTTACTGTTACCCCAATCTTGACAACAAGCAACAAGAAATAATACATTTTGATACTCAATCAAAATAAAGCAATATCCTGTTGAAAGTCTACACTTCAGATGCCAAACGCTTTTGTCAGCCGCAGCAATGTCTGAGACAGTGGAGACTGTCTAGCCCAATTTATCAGCTATCATATTTTTCAAAGGAAACAGCAGGATTATGATCTGCTAATTATGTGAACCAAAACCAGTGTAGGTATTGCCATTTCAAATGACTGTGGATCATGTGTAAACAGCATCTTTGCCAGATAGCATATGTTAGATAGCATATGTAACTAATATGTAGTTAGAAACATGTATTAACATGAGTTAGCTAGCTAGCTAATGAACCTAACAAGCTACTGAAACCCCAACAGCATTTAGCTAAGTTAGCTAGCCAGCTAATATTACATTATCAACATTGTTGATAATCAAGGTGGTGTTCACTTCAGTATAGCTCACTTGGTTAATTAACATAAGGACAGAATAGAAAATGGAACATTTTCAGTTTAGTTGTAGCAAAGTTGTTGTTCCTATTTCCGCTGCTCCTGTTAGGGGTCACCGCAGCGGATCATTGGTCTGGGTATTTGATTTGGCATAGTTTTTATGCCGGATGCCCTTCCTGACGCAACCCTCCCAGAGAGTACTGTTGCATGCAACCCCAGTGGCTGGGGATGGTTCCCTGGTTGGGAGTTGAATCCAGGCCGCAGCAGTGAGAGCGCTGTGGCCTAACCACTAGTCCTCCAGGGACCCCAGGTGTAGCAAAGTAATCTGTAAAATAATTACTCAGTAGTAGTTTTTCACTAGATGAATTCTTAATGTTTACTTGAGTAATTTCTACTCAGATAAATTATTATTACATTAGCAGTACTTTTACTAAAGTCAGTATGTTATGAAGACTGAGAAGGGTGTTGAACATGGAGAACATTTTATGTGTTGCTGTAGTGATGTTAATATTATCCTTGTAATTTAGCAGCTGTAACAGTGCAAGAAGAGAAGATAGCTGCTCACATTTGTGGGGTCTTTTGACCTGTATCTGTAGTTCTGTAGTTCTGGATCTGTAGAGACCACCAGAAAGCCAGGCCTTAGAAGATACTGCGTGCACTGATTAGGATTGGAGAGTACAGAGGCTATCAAGGCAAATGGTTAAAGGAGAGCAAAGAGTGACTGGATTTGTTTACTTAAAGAGAACAGAACTTCTAGGGAAGGGGTAGGCTTAAGGAAATCAGGGAGGAGAAGTAGGTTTGTAGAGCGGGAACTGAGCTTATGATGGATTGAAACATGTAGAGGGGAGGTTTTTTGGGGCTTGATAGTGGGAGGATAGTGAACTGTATGTAAAAGTATTCAGATATGCGAGTGGGAGGGTGAAGTAAACTGAAACAGCCTACCACTACCACATCAGGTGTGTTCCCTCTATCACAGTTTTTAAATCCAGGCTGAAAACATACTTTTATAAATTAGCTTTTTTTAATCATTGTGGATGGGTCATGTATTGTTTGTCCTCTTACTAGTGTTTTATATGTTCTCAGTTTTGTTTTTCTACATTTATAGTATACACAGACGCGGACAAATTTGGTGGTACACTTCCACGAAAAAAGAAGAACCCACAATTTTCTCTGAAATAACGTGAAACTGACAAAAGTAATTGGCATCCATGATTGTTTATTCCATATGTAATAAAAATCAGACTTTGCTTTTGATTTTTGATTTAACAGAGTATTTTAAATAATAAAACAAATTAAAATGGCATGGACAAAAATTATGGGACCCTTAACCTAATATTTTGTTGCACACCCTTTAGAGTTTCTGTAGCTGTCAATGAGAATTCTGCACCTGTCGACAGGTAGTTTGTCCCACTCTTCCTGAGCAAACTGCTCCAGCTGTCTCAGGTTTGAAGTGTGCCTTCTCCAGACTGCATGTTTCAGCTCTTTCCATAGATGTTCGATAGGATTCAGATCAGGGCTCATAGAAGGCCATTTCAGAATAGTCCAATGTTTTGTTCTTAGCCATTCTTGGATGCTTTTAGCTGTGGGTTTTGGGTCATTATCCTGTTGGAGGACCCATGACCTGCAACTGAGACAGAGCTTTCTGACACCGGGCAGTGCGTTTTGCTCCAGAATACCTTGATAGTCTTGAGATCCCATTGTGCCCTGATTCAAGGCATCCTGTGCCAGACACAGCAAAGTAGCCCCATAACATAACTGAGCTTCCTCCTTGTTTCACAGTAGGTATGGTGTTCTTTTCTTTGAAAGCTTCATTTTTTTTCATCTGTGAACATAGAGCTGATGTGACTTGCCAAAAAGCTCCAGTTTTGTCTCATCTGTCCAAAGGATATTCTCCCAGAAGCATTGTGGCTTGGCAATATGCATTTAATAAATTCCAGACTGGCTTTTTTATGTTTTTCTTTCAGTAGTAGAGTCCTCCTGGGTCTTCTTCCATTGAGCCCACTGTTGCTCAAAAAGCGATGGATGGTGCGATCAGACACTGATGTACCTTGACTTTGGAATTCAGCTTGGCTCTTTGTCTACCTTTTGCACTATCTTTCTGTTCAATCTGGGGATGATTTTCCTCCCGCGACCACATCCAGGGACATTGGCTACAGTCCCACGGACCTTAAACTTCTTAATAATATTTGTGACTGTAGTCACAGGAACATCAGGCTACTTGGAGATGGTCTATGCCTTATAGCCTATGCCTTTAACATGCTTGTCTATAATTTTCTTTCTGATCTCCTCAGACAACAGTCTCCTTTGCTTTCTCTGGTCCATGTTCAATGTGCACACGATGATACCAAACAGCAGAGTGACTACTGTTCTCCATTTAAATAAGCTGAATGACTGATTCTAAGATTGAAGACATGTGTGATACTAATTAAAGAAAACAGTTTTAATTATCACAATAATCTAATTATTTATAATCTTCTAGGGGTACCAGAAATGTGACGTTACTCTATGACATACCAAAGGCATGTTGCTTTTAATTTCATCACTTTTCAGGAGGAATGAAGCATTCTTTCAATGAGCTGTAAGGGCACCAACAAATTTGTCCACATCTGTATGTTCTGAACTATGTACAACACTTTGGTCAATTTTCATTGCTATAGATAATAACCATGTGCACTTTAATAAGACCAGCAACAAGGATTTTATGATTTGTAGATGTGAATTTCTACCTTTTCGAAATCAATCATGTGTACCCCACTTCAGTTGGTCCAGCAGAAACTTTGAGTGTACAGTTGAGGCCAAAAGTTTATACACATCTAGGCTAAAGACATTCAACATCCACACATTTCATCTTACCTTACATGTACTATGTTAAGTCACTTAGGGTGTCTTCTTTATTTCCATTTTAAAATAATAGCTAAGAGAAGGATTTATTTCAGCTTTTATTTCCTATTTCAGATTTTCAATGGGTATTTGGTGGCTTTACCTTTTATTTGCTTGAACTTTTATCAAACACTTAGGGTAGCCTTCCACAAGCTTCTCGCTGATCCCTCCTGACAGAACTGGTGTAACTTAGTCAGGTTTGTGGGCCTCCTTGCTCAGTCTACAAATTTTCTGTGAGATTCAGGGCTTTGTGATAGTCACTCCAATACTTTCACTCTGTTGTCTTTAAGCCATTTTGTTATGTAGGTGGTATGCTTAGGATCATTGTCCTGCTGGAAGACCCAGTTACGACTGAGTTTTAACTTTCTGGCTGATGGCTTGCAATTTACTCTGATGTGAACAACGTAGTGACCCTAACTGACTTGCCAAAAGAAATGTATGGTAACAAGAAATATGTGGAGTTGTGAAAAACTGAGATCAAATATCTTTAGCCTAGGTGTATGTAAACTTTTGACCTCAACTGTAATTGAAGTTACCATACTAGGGATGTAATGCAGTGCCAATATCTGTATCTGTATCTGTATCTGTTTTGCGCTCTAAATATCTGTCTATTTGGATTTAATCAAAGTTTTTTTTTTATTTATTAAATGTGAACCCTACAAACTAGTCTCCTGGAAACACTGGAAAACAGTGAGAGAAAAAAAACAGCACTAGAAGTACAAGCACTGTCACTATAAGTCTGTGAATTCTGGCTCTGACAGCTCCTCAACCTCATATCACTCAAGATCTCTGCACAGGACTGTTTTTAATCCTGCTCATGTCATTTCCTAATGATAGGTAGTTGGTATAGTTGGTTCTATTTTCCAAAATATAAAGAAAGTAGCAGCCTATATCTTCAACTTACTAGCACACACCGGAAGGTTTTGCACTAAAATCGACTGGTATTTGTAGCTATTCATGATTCCGTGCACCTGAAAAAAGCCCCAGTTCTGGCTGAAGATAAGCAGCCCTAAAGCATGCTGCCAGCACCATGCTTCACCATGGGTATGGTGTTGTTCTGGTGATGCGCTTTTTGTACCAAACATACCTTTTGGAATTAGGAAAGTATTACACCTTTTGAAATTGGTCTCATCAGACCATAACACATTTTGTTATGGTGATTTAGTTGAGTTTGGATGTTTTTAGTGAGAAAGGGCTTCCGTCCAGCCACCCTACCCCATAGCCCAGACATGTAAAGAATAAGAGAGATTGTTGTCACGTGCAGAGAGTAATCAGTACCTGTCAAATATTCCTGGAGCTCCTTTAATGTTCCCATAGGTCTCTTGCCAGTGTCCCTGGCAAGTTTTTATCTTTTCCTTTTGTACATTTTGGAGGGATGACCTGTTCTTGGTGATGTCATTGTGGTGCCCCATTTTCTCCACTTGTTGATGATGGCCTACACAGTGTTCCATGGTACATCTAACATTTTGGAAATTGGAAATTATATCCCTCTCCTGATCAATACCTTTCAATACGTGAGATACCGTACATGCTTTGTGAGCTCTTTGCAGACCATGGCTTCAGCAGTAAGATGAAACCAAGAGGGTGTCAAGAAAATCCTACAGAATCAGCTGGTCTTTATTTTATGGTTAATCAGAATAATTTCACTGTTAACAGCTGTATGATAATTACTAATGAACATGAGATTGAATGTGAGTGGTTCAATTATAAAATTATATATATTATAAAAGGGTGTGCAGACTTACACAACCAGGTTATTGCAATTTTTTTTTCCTGTTTTTCCCTAAAACATTTTTGACTGTTTTTCTGATTGTTTTTTTTTTTTTATATATATATATATATGTTGTAATTTTGCATTGAGATTGAAAAAGGTTCTGACATGTTTTACCTTGATTCATTTTTTCACAAAAACCTGCCACTTTAACAGGGTTGTGTAGACTTTTTTTTATCCATTGTAGCTGCTTTAGCTTTAATGTTTTGGGCACTAAAAATGGAGCCTTCCTATGCAGATCTCTGTTGGATTTATTGAGCAAAACTATGTATGTATGACATGTATTCAAATTCAAATTTTATTGGTCGCATACACGACCATACACGGTACAACATGCAGTGATCTGCAGGTATCTGCACTATTCCTTAGGTACATTGGCAACATCCATGGAATCACTACCTGCACATTTGGAGAACTTTATGCAGCTGTTATGCAGATGTTTATTTATTCCTTCTTCGCATTTTACCCAGCCCTGATCTATACTGTACATGGAGTATCATGCGCCCTAGCTCAAGCACAACCTTTTTGGACATGTCAGAAGATTCTTATTTGAAAACCACCATCTACAGTATTACTCCACCAACTTACAGATTCTCATTCTTACATACAGTACAACTCTTCCCATCCCAAGTACTACAAAACATTTAATTCCTTTTTATGACCTCTACAGAATCCACCACCAGGACAGAGAGAATTCCTTTGGCACTCACTTATCATCCTGCCAATAAAAAAATGCTCCAGGATGATCCTGAGACTGCTTTCATTTTTTAAGGAACCTCCAGTCATTTCCTGCAGACGAGATAAAAACATCAAAGATGTCAGGAGTGAATTAAATCAGGATAAGAGTAACTGCATGCAACTGTTCAAGATGTTCCACTTGCAAATCTATTATCACAGCCACTAAAATCACAGGCCCTAAAGGATTCGTTTTTCTCACCCATCACTTCCCATGCATCACTGCAGGAGTTGCTTATTGTCGTTCTTGTAATAGGTGCAATCAGCTGTAGACTGGAGAAACCAAGAGGAGACTGGATGATCATGTTTTCGATTTCTCCATTCTCAATCTATCTATCTGTCTATCTATTAACGATGTAACCGAATATGAATGCATTATTAGGAATAACAGATAATGTGTTCTAAACTGATGCAAGTACAGATACGCAGAGGTGTGCACCAAGACTAGGATCCTGCTGGAAAAAAGTTGCAGGAGTAGGAGGTTTGGTTGGTTATTTGAGTTACTGTATCCCTCCTGTCAGCTCCAACCAGTCTGGCCATTCTTTTCTGACTTCTCTCATTAACAGGGTGTTTCTGCCTGCAGAACTGCTGCTCACTGGAAGTGTTTTTTTTTCTTTTTTCGGTTGTTGTTTTTCACACCATTCTGTGTAAATTGTAGACTGTTGTGTGTGAAATTCCCAGGGGATCAACAGTTTTTGAAATACTCAAACCTGCCTGTCTGGCAGAAGCAACCATGCCATGGCCAAATTAATTGAGAACACATTTTTCCCCATTCTGATGCTTGATGTGGACATTAACTGATGATTTTATGTATTGCGCTGCATGAACGAGCAGGTGCACAGGTGTTCCTGGATGTAGTAAAAGTTGAGCGTAGTACTCAGAGTTGTCAGAGAAACAGGAAATTACAGAGAAATGTCACAACAGTCTAGAATTATAAGGATAAGGACATTTCAGAGAAATGTCCTCATCAGCTGTGCAAGCCAAGTCCTTATATAGTATATACTACATCAGAAGGAACAGACATTTTTTACAGTTAGTTTGTTCCTGCTCAGAGACCCAATTTTAGAAATTAGAGTAAAAGTAAAACCACAGCAGACAACAGCAGATGACGCACAGTTAGGGCACACAGCAAATTCTAGTATACAGTACATGATTGACATAATTGTCCCAGATTAAAGCGACAAGTAACTATTAAACTGGCAAGTGAGTAAAAATTAGGTAAAGCAGTTACAGTACTAAGAGTAAAATACTGCAGTATAATGTATAAGCGCAAACTACTGCCTATTGAGCAACCTGGTGACTGGAAGTATCTGTTTCTGGATCTTCAGGTCCAAGTGATTTGTACCTTCGCCCAGATGATAAAAATGTGAACAGCGCATGTGCTTACTTCATCTGTGTCCTTCCTGACGCGTGTCACCTTGCTGCTGTAACTGAAGTACTGACAGTGCCCTCCATTGTGAGAAGTTCTGATGATTCTCCGGGCCAGGCTCCTTCCCCTGTCTGCAGAGCTATGATGTCTTGTGCTGAGCACTTGTAATGACATTGTGTGTGTGTGTGTGTGTGGGGGGGTTTAGCCTGAAAGGAGCGACTCCATGTAGAAATTTGTGAGCCCTGTTCATGACATTACTGCCCTTGCCATCATCTGAGGAAGTAAAAGTACTGGAGAGGAGGAGACATTTGTTTTCATATGCACTTGAGCCCAATTATCTGAGTTCATGACAAAGAACTCATTACCTATCAAAAACTATGAAAATATGAAATGAAACCAAATGTCTAACAGAAAGGGTAACACATGTTCTTATTAACTGGAATAAGACAACAGTGCATAGAGCTGTACTTGAATCAATATCTGGTGTTAATGCAGTGGTTCTCAACCTGAAAACAAGCCTTTCAGGTAGCATACTTTAATACTTTATCTGCGTAAATTAGTCAGCTATTAACAAGTAGTACTAATATATTATAGTTTGACACAGTATTCATATAATTGGGATGCTTAACTGTTTTTCAAAATGTTTCAAAACTGTAAATGTAATATTATATATACAGTATATAAAAAATTGTTTTTGTACGATGAAGGCCACACTTCCATATATCACAGGCTGCAGTTTGAAAACCAAAAGAAAACATTTAACACTGACTCCTTTCAACCAGAACACTTTTCTGTGTTTATTAAATGATTCAAACAGTATTTTTTTTTAAAGGTTACATTTTGCTGGCTTTACTGCAGCCACAAAAGGTATTGATTCATCTCTTAAGGACTCATGTTCTCTTATTAAAAAGCCCTAAACTAAATCCGCCCTGTTTATATGCAATGTGTAGTTTTTCAGTTGGTGCGATACTTTTTGTTGTTATGTTCCTGTCATTTGCTTATTAGTGTTGTGAGAGAGTAATATAAAATTACAAATTCTGGATGATATTATCTGTTGGAAACTAATAAAAACAAACATTACTTGACCTACATTATATATAACGTTGGAGAAATCGCAGTACTTTCTAGTATTGACAATTCATGCTCATACCCAGCAGTAATTTCTTGACTGAAACAAGCCACCATTTTGTACACAACACTAATGTCAGGAATTCAAATTTCTTTAGAGTACACTACAGTAATAACAGGCCTGTTTGATAGCAGGCTTCATGTGCAGCCTGTGGACTTACAGAATGGTGGCACTATTTACTGGACCAGGGAGAAATGAAGACTTAAATGTATGGCACACATAATTACACAAGAAAATAAAAATCATAGCCTGCAAACATACTTGGCAGGTTTTATACTACAGTACTGTGCAAAAGTCTTAGGCTCCCTATTTTTTTAGTACAAACTTTGTTATAGATTTTTATTTTATGACTTCTACATTATTGATTCAGTACAAAAACCTTTTAGATTTCCCGAACATTAGTTTTCCAGCACAAAATTAAATGTTACAGAAAAATGTTTGTATGTCAGTAAAGAAAGCAGCAGATTACATAAGAGACACTTTTCAGCCAAAAAAACATAATGAAGGCTGCTGGCTTTTGCTGCAAAAATAAGAAGCAAGTGTGACAGTCAAAGTCTCCAGAAGAGCTGTGGCTGGTTCTGCAAGATGCTCAGTAACACTTACAGCTCATTTCCTTATAAAACTGCACACACTGTACCTGAGACTACTATTTCTTTTAAAAAAGTGAAGGAACGTCACACCAAATATTGCCTTTTTTCATTTATTACTGTTTACTGCTCTTTATAGTATTTTTTTTTTATGTATAAACATTTAATTTCATTATTTTTGAAGGCACCTTTGCGCTACAGGATTTCTTTGCATGTGCCTAAGACTTTTGCACAGAACTGTACATTTAGAATAATTTACAGCATGATAGTATTTCTAGCATATTAAATGAACCCCTTGAATAATGAAAGTTCATGTGATAATAGAAGCCTGAATCTAGCTTTGCACTTAAACTTTGGATTAAAAGTATATATCTTTGGCATGTTTACTTTGTTGTAAGGGGCCTTTGTTTGAAGGGACCATTGTTCTGACCCCTCGCTCCCTTTCTAATTAAATCTTACTGAGTATTGTGCTGATGGTCACACCTTTGTAGAGCATTATCACACCGGTTAGAGATAGGATTTTCTACTTTGACAGGCTTTAATATAAAAGGTGTAACCTTGGGTTGACATCCCAAAGTATTAATCAGAACATCAAAGATAATTCAGCAAAGACTGGAATTCTAGGTAATTTAGCGCATATGAAAAGTGTGTCTGAAACAATGCAATGCAGTTTCTTTTACGCTGATGTAAGATATTAATTTTAATCTTTGTAAATGACACAGGGAAGAGCACTTAAAAATGTAACCATTCAATCAGCATTCAATCAGCTGTGTTAACCTGTGCCATGATACAAGGACATAAGAGACAGTACACTTTGGGAAAGATGAAGGAAGGGTGCCACGGCAAGTTATAATAGAACTAATGGAACACACGTTTTCTAACATATAACATGTTTTAAAATGTACATAAAGATTATAGGTGAAGGGAATAGCAAGCAGTGGTATACTCTTAGAAAAACTTCAAATCTGCAACTCTTGAAGGGTTTTTCATAGACCCTCTGGAATTAGTAGTTAGTTCTATGCTGAACAGCTGAATGTTTCCCTATCAGAATGGGATTCAAGTAGAACGTTGTTAGTAAACAAATATAAACCAGTGACTATCCAGAGAACCTGTAAAGACACTGGTTCTTTTTTCTGAGAGTAGGAAGATAAGTGCAAAAGTCTGCTCTTTGCCTTTAGACTGGAAGAGCAGGGAACTGAAGTGGTCCTTGATCTCCAGCTGATTCAAGAAGACCCCATGTGGCGCTTCTACACACTCACTGGTGAGAGAGCTGATGTGTTCTTCACCTCAGTGAATGGTATTGACGGGTACGTTGGCACTCTCTAGTGTGGGCTTCAGAAACAGGCTATGAGGGCTGCTCCACTCTGCAGCCCCCTACTGGTTCATCTGGATAAATGTGCCTGTTTCACCCTAGTGGTCATTTTCAGGAACTGACGATCCAAGCTATGAAATAGGATGCAGTAGGGAAAATTCATTCATTAATTTTTGGACATGGAGGAAACCCACAAGAATAGGTGGAGAACATGCAAAACTCAAGATCGGACCCCGGGACCCTGGAGCCGTGAGGCAGCAACACTACCAGCTGCACCACCGTGCTAATATACTAATTAATATAAAATGACATGCTGAGCAAAAAGTCAATTAAGACACTGAGCATACAAAATGATCCATATTAGAGTGGCTTGTTATTCAAGACCCATTACTAATCTGCACACAGGTAACGATAAAGCGAGGAAGCAAAAGGAAAGTGTTAAAAAGAAATACAGGAAAGAGAAGGAGTTGACACAGTTAAAAAGCACTGCAAGAGGTGAATGTATCTGTGTGTCTGTGTGTGATTGGCTGGCTGGGGATTTCTAGGTTAGTGCTCTAGGCTCAGAAATCTCTGAGACAGTGAAAGATGGAGAGTGAGAGAGTGAGATGACAGAGTGTCATGGCTCTTATAGGCTACAGAGATCTCTATAATCTACAGCCATCCGTCAACTCAAACCCAGTACAAGAATCTATTTTACCAGGTATACTAGAATAGTGGGACACCACTTAAAATGAGCCTGTTAGTTAGTATAACTGCATAATAATGACACTGAGTCAGACTAAATGACTCCTTGGTACCCTTGTTGTGCCAAATCTCTCTGGCATGTCCCTTAGGCCAAGTAACGGATGGAGCAGGCACACCATGAGTGGCATGCCTCGTTAGCATAAAAAAGAGGGGATTACATGTTAATTGTCTTAGTGAGAAAAAGCAGCCTATTTTAGCAAATGGGAGAGGGGTCAATTTTCCAGTTTCATTCGATGCTGCATTTTCTGTTAATGAGCAAAGTGGAGCCTTTGCACAGAACATCATCAATCACAGCAGGATGCTGCTGGCATTTGGAGTCAGTATTTCATTTCTGTCTCTTTCTCTCCCTTCATCTCCTAGTCTGTCTGTCTCTACCTTTCAATATCTCCCCTGCACACATTTATCACAACTAATGAGTCAGGATGTCAGTAATAGTAACAGCAAACAACACTGTGGTTAAGCAGTCCTTAAGCAACTTCAGACAAATACTGACACTTCTCGGCTATGACTATGTATTAGACATTAGGGGTAGAAACTAACTTGACTTCGATTTATTGTTGGCACTGAAAACACTACTGAAGAATCCAGCTTGGTCTGACCAGCTACCAGCTCCCGAAGCACAGCCTGAGCTGGTCAAAGTGGTAGACCTTTTTTTGCTAGATAGAAAGTGCTGATAGACAGGAGACATGTTCTCAATTAGCGCTACTAATGCTGCACAACAGTCAGTCAATTAGAAAATCTCAAATATTTAATTTAATAAGGAAGCTGGAAAAAAAAAAACTTACCAGCTGGCAAAGATGGTCTACCAGGATTATGTTTTGGCAGCTACACTGCAAAAAATGTTATATTAGCAAGTGAGGGTGTCTTGAATGACGAGAATTTATCTAATAGTTCTCATTGAGATGATTATGTAAAAAATATAAGACCATTAACCTACCTACTAGTTATTCTATTGGCAGATAATTTTACTTCTTTCTAGAAATAATCTAATGAGAAATATTAGTTGAATTAGCAGTGATGATCCAGTAACAGGTGCTTTTCACACACAATTACAACTAGAGTTACACTGATGCTTGGCAAAGTTCTGCCGTTGAATTTTGTGGCTTGCTTTCAGCATTAGCTGTGCCATAGTACTCCAGCCAGGCCTATTTGTTATTTCTAACTACATAAGTAGCTAGCTACAGGACTAGCAATGCCTGTCGGTCTGTGTTAAGCTGGTTGTGTCATTTGCTCAGATGTAGTTTAGCTTTTAATCCGACCACCTCCACACTCAGCTAACTCTACAAATTTAATTAGCATTGACATTGCTTGGTTTCTTAACCCTAAATCAGATATGTACCTGCTTGCTTGGAACAAAGGTGCATGGTTCATTAAATGATCACAATATAAGTGTTCTTAAATGTTCTTCCCTTGTCTGTGTGGGTTTCCTATAGGTTCTCCCACCTCCCAAAAACATGCCTGTAGACAGATTGGCTACACTATGTTGCTCTTATATATGAAAGTGTGTATGCATGGGGCCTTGTGACAGTTATCCTTGGAGAGGCTGCAGCCCTGACCAGGATAAAGCTGTTAATGAAGAATGAATGAATGGTCATGGCCTACTTCTGCCAAAGCTACATCCTCCAGAGTGAGAACTTTGAAGGGTTCCTCTGTAAGGAATAAAGTATTGGCCATTCTGAATGACCTTTAACAGGAGCAAGTGCTTGAATGCGTGTACATGATGGCATCCTGGGCAGGGTGTGGCCACACCTCACGCCCAATGATCCTGGAATAGGCAACAGTTCAACCACAAACCTGACCAAGGTACCCTGCTGGTAGTTACAGCAGTGAGTAATGAGAAGAAATAGAGCTTATGCAGTAAAAGGTTTTATCCACAAGGAGGCAGTAGACACCATGATTTGAGTAAGCACACACCTTTCAGGCTTAGATCAAGCACGATTTTCAGCATATATACATTTTAACTGAAACACATTGTAAGATTGAGAACCTGTCACATTTATTCACTTTAAGGATTTTTCAGCTAAAATAAAGTTTAGGTTCTGGTGAAAGCAGGAATGCATGCCATATGACATTTAGATCAAAAGCACCAGCATCTCTCTCTCTCTCTCTCTCTCTCTCTTTGAGATGGATGTCCCAGCAGGCAGGCTGGAACAGTGAGCGCCCCAGGCCTGATGGAAATGGAGAGATAATATGTTTAGCATCAGATCTTATGGGGAGGAAGAGCTGCATCAGGCCGATTCGATTAGACATTTCCTAAACAATCCCATTGATCAGAGTCATTATCTTAACTCAGATTTATGTTAACCAACAGGAAGCCATTACGTTGGATCAGTGGTGCGCGCCCAGTGAGATTCGGCACTGTCTCATATCCTATTCCTGATGATGAAAAGACAGTGAGTACATGAATGATGCCATAGGGGAAAAAAAAAATTCAGTTCACCCTGTGATATCAGGTAGCAACCTTTTCTGGAAAAGAGCAGTTTGATCATGAACACAGAATTGTAAAATGAAGCAAAACTCAATAAATTAATTATGTAGACCTCCATTATGGCAGTATTACAGAATTTAATAGATAACTAATAAATATGTATTTGAAAAAGGGTATTGTACAAGTTGTACTTTTGGTACATACAAAAAGCAGCTTATCATTTTTTTTTTACAGTGTTTAATTTCTATAAAGGTCTGCAACATTCAACACATCTAAATCCAAAAGGAAATGTATTTCATAATAAAGGTGGAGTTCAGTGATCTTTAAGACAGAATAATTTAGTTCTCCTCATGGGGCGACATGGAGGTGCAGTGGGTAGTGTTGCCACCTCACAGCTCCACTGTCCTCAGTTCGATCCTGAACTCCAGTTACTATGTGTGTCAGCGTGGATTTCCTCCAGGTTCGGCGGTTTTCTCCCACCTCCCAAAATCATGCCAGTAGGTAGATTGGCTAAGATAAATTGCCCCTAGTTGTGAATGAGTTTGTGAATGTGTGTGTATGTGCATGGAGCCCTGTGATGGAACGGTGTCCTGTCCAGGGTGTATTCCCACCTCACGCCCAGTCTTCCGGAGACAGGATCCAGATCCACTGCCACCCTGACCATGATAAAGCTGTTACTGAAATTGAGTGAGTGAGTTCTCCTCACATTCCGGAAACTGTCAATAAGATATCTGCTCATAGAATAATCATCGCCTCTCTAGCTGCCACAGGCCGTGTAAACAGGAGAAAGACAAACGGCCAGCAACATCCAACAAGGAGACAACGAGGCGTCTATAGTTGCCAGTCACTCATGTTGCCTGCATGTTTAGAGTTCTCCTCATCTTGCACCAGATGCTGTAGCCTAGCTAGCTATTTTGTGGGCATGGCTATGGGGGGAACACTGAAGGAAGGCGCTTTATTTATTTGATTATGACATTGAGACCTGTATGAGACAGGAAACATCAATTGCAATTGTGTCACTGTTTTGAGGTAGGACTACATTTCTTTGCTTCTGTATCCACTATATATATTATTTATTTACAAATAATTGCTCAGGTCTAAAGAGTCACTTAATGTACAGCTCTTTCTCACAGTGAAGACCTTTGATAATTCTCTACATACAGTTGTTATTACTCTGTACCATACTTTCTGGGCGAAATGTAGCTATACTAAAAAAAAAAGTGCTGTAAAAGTCATATTAATGTAGCAGACTATTTATTTTACAGCATTACAATTTACTGATAGAATAGCAAACCTACAGTGTTGCATGTCTATCTATTTTAATTTATCTTTTTGTTTGTCTCCTGAAAAAAGAGGTTTCCATCTAGGATAGAGTTTGACAGTAAGGCCAATATTCAGATGCTCCATCCCTTTGCTTTTTTTTTTTTTTTTTTAGACTTAAGGGGTTGGTGTGGGGGGGGATCCAATCTCGATATAAGAAGTAAATTATAACATGCAGCGCAGCTCATTTCGAGGTGATCATGGTTATACATGGTGGCATGGTGGTGCACCACCTCACAGTTCCAGAGTCCCTGGTTTGATCCTTGGTTTCTGACTTTGTGGAGTTTCACATGTTCTCCCTGTGTCTGCATGGGTTTTTCTCCCAGTTCCCCTCAAAAACGGTGATAGGTGGACTGCATCTAGATGTAAATGAGTGTGTGAATGTGTGTATGCATGGTGCCCAGCGGTGGACCATCCAAGGTGTATTCCCACCTCATGACCAGTGTTTGCCATGACCCTGGCTGGTCTAAAGTGGTTACTGAAGATGAATGAGCAGTTCTGTCCTACTCCTGCGAACGCTACACCCTCCAGAGTGAGAAATTTAAAGGGTTCCTCTATACGGATTAAAGATTAAAGGATTTATGATTTATAAATGTCCTTGTAAATTTCCCCAAGAATCATTAAGCTGCGTGCTTCATGTGTCGTGTATGCACACGTGTTTTCAGATAAAGATTCCAGCCCTAGATTTCATCTCAAATCTGCTCCTTACAAGAACGAATGATAACAGCTGTTTTTGTTTACCAGCATTATAATTAGTGCGGTGTGTAATTTCACTTCACTATCAGTTGGTGTTAATGCTTGTATCTGTAAGTTATAGAAATGAGCAGATGGCAACAGGCTAATGCAAAAATTATAACATACGGTCAACTCCAGAATTATTGGCACCCTTCATGGAAAAAAATAATAAATGAATAATAAAACTATAAAAATGAATAATGCATGAAATTAGTTAAATTTTAGGCTTAACCATTTGGTGGTGCTGCAGAATTTTATATTCAACCATATAAAATTAGTACAACTTTTAGGACAATAAAAGTGCAGTTTCTCCCTTGTTTTTTTTTTTTTTTTTTTACATCTGGGGGAAAGCAGATATTAAAATGCTAGAACCAGTGGCAGTCATTGATGGGGCAGGAGGGGCACCAAAAACATCAGCATTTCAACAAATATTAATCTTCATAAAGTAACTGAAAAAAAATGTTCCTCACTGATAGGTATAAACTGTTCCGCTGATTTTTTTTTTTTTGCTTTTATAGATGTTGTGCAATCATAGGAAAGTGCGCTCACTGCCCCATTTAGCTTCCTTAGTTATCATTGCACCTAGTGGTCAAATGTGGGAACTGCAACAAACACTAAAAGAGGCCCATTGGGGCAGGAATCGTGCTGCCCCATGTTCAGGGGAGGAGCAGAAAACAGGACAGTTAAAACAGGTGTTTTATAGCAAATAATCAGAATTAAAGAGGCAAAATGTCTGTAAGTGCAGACATTTTGTCAACGATGTACAGAAGCATTTTTGTTGTAAGAAATAGGGAAAGGGGAATTATCGAGTGGATAATGTCCATACATCAGAAATGAGCGTGCACCACGGTGACCTTGCTTCCCTCGCAAAAGCTAAGAAAAAGAAGAATGGGTCTTCCTTTTCCAATGCCTGAATTTTTTGGGCTAGTTTCAGGTCTTTTGTGTGATATTGGGCTGGAAATTTTGCTGAAACTTGCCAACCCTGGTTAATGATATCAGCTCTTCTGTGTGCTTCTGTGTGCTACTGTATCAAACAGTTGAACAAAGTGACATCTAAAACCTCTCAGAATGAGCTGCTAGACTGGATGCTGGATGGCTGTATGTTCTCGACTCTCAACTGCCTATTACAGGGTTACTCTAAAAATTCACTAGATAGTAGCCTATAGCGTAATTCATGTGTGATAGGCTCTCAATTTTTTTTTCTTGAGGTTATGGTGTTATTAATGCTGCCCTGCCCCACCAAAATCACCAAGGTCATGAGACACTGCTGGCTAGAACTTTACGTCTGGTTAAGATACATGCAAGAAAGAAACCTATTTCAGTTTAGGAAACTTTGTAGCTTTTAGAACTAAATATATACAGTAGAAAATGTTGACATTTCACCATGTCAACGGTTTTCCCAGGCCACCACACATGTATTCAGACAAACTACTGGAATTTTTGTGGGCCTCTAGAATTATGTGTTATGATATGGTAGAGTAATGTGAAAAGTACCATGTTTTAGGGCAGTGAGAGACAAAATTGGAGGTGTGTGAGCGTAAGCTGACCATTCATGCTGGCAGCTCTGGGGTCAGCGGGTCTGTGAGACTTCACGTCTGGGGTGCGTGTGTGTGTGTGTGTGTTGAGTCACTCACAGTGTTACTCACTGTGGCCAGCTTTGATGGCTGACATGTCTGGGATTGGTGATGTGCACAGGAAATGCAGCCTGGAGGAGTCTTTGTTGTCCCACAGCAAGTGGGCAGGCTGAATCATGTTTAACTGCAGAGGAATCCCCTTACACACACACACACACACACACACAATACTGATCACCTTAGATTCTACTGAAAATCAGCAATGCTTGAGTCAGACGCAGATGTGGGATCTACATCCTGTGATCCTTGAAATCTAGGCCCACTTACTCACAACACACACATACACACACATGCATGCAAGCACGTACACATACACATGTTTGTATTACTATCCTTGTGGGAACCTTCCACTGATAATTATCAATGTCTATATTAATTAGTTATTAATGAACTATTAATGAACTATTATTAATTATTATTATTACAACTAACATAAGCCCTAACTTTAACACCCCCCCCCCCACACACACACACACATACACTACTATTTTGATAGATAACACGAAAAACATCGAAAGGTAAATAGTATATTAAAATAAACATTATAGTATTGCAACCAAAAATGTAAAAGTAAAATAAAATGCAGTCTTTTGTATTTAGATCAGTAGCACCATTGTTAAGGATAATGTTAGCATCCAGTGATGATAGGTAACACTAGCAACATTTATCCTTCACAAACCACATATAGTGGACTGCACTAATCATTATGTATCAATTAATAATTTGATTTCCATAAACTGTAAAAATATAAGCTGCTGTTATATATGATTTGCCTATTATATATTTTTCTCCTAGCTCTAGCTAAAAATATTACTGATGTGTAGTGGCATGGGTAGCTTCTCACAGAGTCCCTGGTTCGATCCTGAGCTTGGGTTACTGTCTGTGTGGAGTCTCACAACAGATTTCCTCTGGGTTCTTTTTCTTCCCACCTCCTAAAAAAGATGCCAATGGTCCAGTGTGTATTATTACCTTACTCCCAGTGTTTCCAGGATAGGCACCGGCTTCACTGTAACCCTGACCAGGATAAAGCACTTACAAAAGATGAATGAATGAATACTACCGATCATGTGAAATCTTTTAAAAGCTTAACTATTAAAGTATAAGACTGATTCCGCAACAGAAACGAGTCATTCGACTAGTCAGTTAGGTGTTTGGAAGCTGCTGCATGATCTGTTCCCAAACACATGAAACGTCCACCAGAAATTCTACTAGGTATTTCAGAATCCATGTATCAGAACTGCTGCTCATCTCGGCACACGGTTAGCGCAGCTGTGGAGAATAAGTGCATGCTCTTTTGTTCAGCCTGCTCTCCTGGCACTCTTAAAGATGTCTAATGCTTTAGGCAACAGCTACAGCTCAAAACAGACAGCATGCAGTACTGCCATTTCTCATCAGTGCATTCTGTTACAATCTTACTATACGTGTTAACGTAAAAGGTTCTCAGAGAAGTAAAGTATTTAAAGTGAGGGAGAAAAGAAATACAGATCGCCAGATAATGAAGCAGAGGGACAGAGGAGGCATGCTGAAACACTTTCAACTGAAGATAAAATTTTTCCTTAACACATCACTTGGGTGTTCAGGCAGATTAATAGCCCATTAAATCTCAAAATTATTATGCACTAATTGTATTGTGCAGGAATGTGTCAGATTGTTCTGTGTAATGAAATCATTAAACTACTGAACTGCGACTGGAAGAGAATGTCATATAAACCCAGCTCAACATGTTCAATCTGAGTCACTGCTATACTCTTATGCCCCATAGATGGCAATATTGTAAAAGTGAGTGAAATCATATTCACACATACACGCATATACACAAATACAGATTGGTGTGTGTGTGTGTGTGTGTGTGTGTGTGTGTGTCTACATTTAAGAAATCTGCACAAGAGTAGATGGAATCTTTTTCGCAGATTAAACTATTGCACTCTCAACTTTTGGCAGGGAAATAACACCATAACTGCGTAAATGCTTAACTCTGGAAAGCAGTTTCTTTCTGTGACAGGCAGACATTTCTTTTGGGAGAGAAACAGCGTGACAAAGACTAAGTGAATAAAAGGCTGAGTGGGTGAGAGAGAAAGAGAGCAGTGATATCTGATCACAGAAGACAGTTATCAGCCAACTCATGGTCTTCTGTTTTTCATTTCCCTCCCCCATTTTCTTATTACCTGCCTCTTCTCCATGTCACAGTCCTGCTTTCATCTTTGCATGGGGTCAAGGGGCATGTGTTGTAATCCTGATCTTGGATGTATGTTCTTGTGTTCTCTGCAGTCTGTGTGTGTGTGTGTGTGTGTGAGTGATAGATCTCAAGGCAGTATCTGCGGTTTGTTGGCAACCGCCATCTCCCCTTTCAGCCTTGAAGCACTCGAGTCTTTGGCCACTCAGCAAAAATGGCTGACAGAAAAATGTCACCTTGCGGAAATTCTGACGAATCACAGTGACTCAGGCAAATTCCCAGGGCTATTATTGGGCCTTGATCAAGACCAGGATGAGCAGCAGAAAAGAAATGATTTTGTCTGATCTGTTTCTATCTAAATCCCTTTATAAGGTTCCATGCAAGGTTTCTGAGTATGATGAATGCGATGTGTTCAAATCCTGCCGCAGTGCTATTGCTCCTGCTAGAGCCATTTATTATTTCTTTTGCAGAACTCTGCGATACAGTTTCCTGTGTAGGAGGCTGATCTGAAACTTGCTTTTTATGGATCAATAAAGTGTAACCATAACCAAACCTCTATTGTGTCCCTTCAGCTCTAATGTAACAGTCTACTCCTCATCTGCTTTGATGATCATTTAAATGATGAAAGCGGGCCTTTTATATAAACACTTTCATTAGCTTACAGCAGTGAGGTCTGTGAAGCATAGACAAGGGCTCTTTGATTTTTAAAGTTTTGTTACAGCTGTGGAAATCACAACAATCACAATTGAGTTCTTAAAGTTATTACCCAGTTTACGTGGTCACTTCAACCGAATGGATTGAATCCAAACCTCAAGGGCTCAAAAACAGGTCAGTCTATAAATACTGTCAACTTGTGTTCTGTCCACTGCAAAAAAAAAGACACCTTAACGCATGAAAATATCTTGAATATAATCCAATATGTCTAGTATTTCTTATTATAAGATTACAATAAACCACATACAGTATATGATTATTAAACCTATTTATAGCATGCATAAATATAGCAAGGATTATGCCATTAACTCCAGAGTATGCAGTCATTTTCTGTATGAATAAACATTTACACTTTATCAGTACATTCTGCTGCACAGTAAAACTCCCATGATAGATGAGGGTCCGGTGATTTTACCGCACACACACACACTTGGGCATGAGGCCAGGGTCACCTTAGATGAAAAAGATGAAAACACATGTTAAATGTTACTCAACACAACAAATGGCTGGGGTCTGATACAGTAGCCAAGAGGAAATCCGGCTGAATGGCACAGTCTGATTTCACTACACAGAGCTAAAGGGGTATTTTTAAAATGTAAGGAAAATTTCCACTCATCCCATTTCCTGTAGTGAAAACATATAGCCCGTTTTAATACCACTTTTTTTTTTTTTTGAAATCTTCTAAATGCAGAGCTCATGGCAGAGTGCCACCCCAGCCTCTATATCATCTAATTATTCTTATTTTCTAGACGAAAGATGAGAGCCTAGGGAAATTTTAAAATGGAGCCCCTTTGACATTTGGGCATAACCTCAATAACAGAAGTGAAATGAGCATACAAGTTAGTGAATGAATGTGACAAGTCATTTTCTAACAGTTTATTGTAATACCGAAACTGCGTTCACAATTAATTGTATGTGTTAAAATAAATAAAGCCCATTGTACAATGAGTCTACATTGCATTACCGACTACACTGTACAGTCTGACTACATTACTATATTACCAAAGGCTATTGTGTATTCATTGTAGTGTTTTAAGCCAGAAGTCTAGCTATCGCTAGAGATTAGTAATATCGTAAGTCAGGATGACCAAGAATACCACAGGAAAAAGCCTTTCATTGGCATTAATAACAAGCTTCAGACCATTGTTTTACATATGGCACTAGATAGTACAATAGAAACAGACCTGAAAATACCGTGTTCTGCTACAGCCTTGCAATAGGAGCCTAACGAGTAGACAGTCTGTGGCCCTGAGTATTGATGGGGACCCTGAAAGGTAATCACTTTAATCCACAGAAGTCATATGTCAATAAAAAAAGGGCACCATCTTGTTAGCACATTAGCATGACTTGCACAGGTTTATTAAATAAATGTGTGTGGTGTCGTT
This sequence comes from Pangasius djambal, assembly GCA_022985145.1. Classification (NCBI taxonomy): domain Eukaryota; kingdom Metazoa; phylum Chordata; class Actinopteri; order Siluriformes; family Pangasiidae; genus Pangasius; species Pangasius djambal. The sequence goes on from CM040991.1 coordinate 11,151,382, forward strand.
GTGAAAGGCGATTGTTACCTATCAGGAAGTCAAAAGCGAAAGAGTAGCTGAATAGAGAAGGAAAAGAGGAAGAAGGATAGTGGTAAATGTTGTGTTGTGATGAGTATAGATGAATGATTTGCACTGGTGAGCTAAAAAGCTCAGCTAATGTTTGAAGTATTAATAAGTTAGCTTTCTTGGCAGAATTTGTTATTTTACCGTCAGTTTCCCATTCTGTATTGTTAACTCAGCATTTTAGAGCGCGTTTAGTATTGTAACAGCTAAAATGCTAGCAAATGTTTTAATAATAATAAAATAACAGAACTCGTTTGCTAGTAGTTTTCCGATGTGGCTACTTGCGATCAGCAGTATGGATGTGTTTGCTACCCTTGACTAGAGATATTAAAATAGTAGTAGAAGTGAAATTAATTATAGACATTATATGTGTAGGTCTACTATAAGACTCCAATAAAAAAAAGAAGTATATATTTATACTATAAAAGTACACTCACTGGCCACTTTAATAGAAACACCTGTAGCCCTGTTCATTCATGTAATATTCCAATCGTGTGGCAGCAGCACAATGCAAAAAATAATGCGGATACAGGTCAAGAGAGGATAAGGGAAAACTATGATCTCAGTGAGTTTGATTGTAGCCTGGTTATTTTTGCCAGACGGGTTGGTTTGAGTATTTCAGAAACTGCTGATCTCCTGGGATTTTCATGCACATAATCGCTAGAATTGTGTGAATGAAAAGCAACAGTTCCACAGGCAGAAAAGTCTTTTTCCAATCTTTAACTATCCAGTTTCAGTAAGTCTGTGCCCATTGTAGCCTCAGATTCTTGTTCTTGCTTGACAGGAGTGGAACCCAGTATGGTCTTCTGCTGTTGTAGCCCATCCACTTCAAGGTTCAATGTGTTGTTTGTTCTGAGATGCTTTTCTGCTCACCACGGTCATAAAGAGTGGTTAGTTGAGTTACTGTAGACTTCAGGTCAACTTGAATTAGTCTGGCCATTCTCCTCTGACCTCTCTTAACAACAGCATGTTTCTGCCTGCAGAACTGCTGCTCACTGGATGTTTTTTTTTTTATTTTGCACAACATTATGTGTAAGCTCATCTGTTCTAGAAGTGAAAATCCCAACGAGATCAGCAGTTTCTGAAAGTAATGCAACCAGCCCGTCTGGCACCAACAATCATGCCACAGTCAAAGTTACTGAGGTCACATTTTTTTCCCCATTCTGATGTTTGATATGAAAATGAGCTGAAGTTCTTGGCCTGTATCTGCATGATTTTAAGCATTGTGCCGCTGCCACATGATTGGCATGGATGAGCAGGTGTACAGGCGTTCCTTTTAAAGTTGCCAGTGAATGAAAATAATTATTACTATTACTACCATGCAGAATTCTAACATAATGGAAAATAAAAAATCTGTCAGGGAAAAACAAGATTTTTTATTGCTCTATGTATCTGCTCTAAGACTCAAAAAGTGCCAAAAGGAACCTTTTTATTGCAGTTAGTATATCTCGCTCTGAAACATAGGCATAATTTATGCTGTGGACACTGGAGACTTGTCACCACCACTTTTGGTAAAGTAGTGCTTTTAAAAATCTTATATAAGAACTTACAGCAGAAACTGATGAAAAACAGCTTCTAGAAATATTAGTTTTGCCCTATTTATGCTTTAGGTGATGTTTTGTAATAAAACATCTCCTCTGTGATAAAACTCTCACATTCAGACAGCTTTATATTAACAGCATGAGCAAGTTTCTATCAGGTTTCTTTTCCTGCATTTCATGTTTGTGAAATGTATAGTAACATGTTCACATAAATCTGTTTGCAGAAATCTACGATCATGATATTGTGGCATATGTGAATAAAGCTGTCATTATAATGGCCAATTTAATCATCCTACAGGTTTGCACTCTTTTGTTTACTTTCTTTTTTTTCTAACAGGCTCCCAGTTCAACACGCTGTGGCTGATGTAAACCATAGCAACAAAAGTTTAAAAGGATTTTAAAGCATCCATTGTTGAGGATTGCTAGAGTTATTTCGAAAAAGCTGTGGATTTATAGAGTAGTTAATGATGCTTTATACAGACAAGTAAAAAGGCTTCAGAAACACTGTCAGTGCTGATAGACTTGGTTTCTATTCAACCACATTCATCATCTTCATTTTTGTCCCAAGAGCACTTTTCAAAAGAACATGCTCTGAAAGTTTGGTGTTCAAACGTTTGAATTTCTGTTTGACTTATTTACAGAAACAAAATGGTGTGTGGTGGTGCATATACATGGAAGTGTTAATAATCAATAAGACTGTAGCTGACAATCATTTGATAGTTATGGCTAGAGTGTACAATACTTTCATATAATATATGGTCCAGGGGCAGAGATTACAGCTGTGTTTTAAGTTTATTACTTGTCAAACTGTACTAGATGATCCCAATAAAATCTTGGCTGAATTCTATAACAGACTGCGCAATGATGTGTTTTCCATGCCAGATTATGTGATGAAGAGCCTCTAATGCTAGACCTGTGATTAAAGAAAATTACTACATTCTGATTACATCATCAGTTAGCACAATCCGGGCTTGTACAGAAAACTTTGTATTTGTAGCTGTCCCGTGAGTTTTGGGTAATCTTATGCCATCTTCCTATTCATGGCTTTTAGCATCAGAAGTTTCTGACACTGCCATTGGTTGAAATGGCACTAAATCTGTCATGAATTCCTCCTCTCAGTGGGAGATGGGGTTCTGACTACGATAAGCCCTGTTTTGATGTTTCGTTTTGAGTCATGTCTTGTTTATATAGCTATGTGCTCTTTGTTTTCATTCCGTCTTTGTCTCCGCCCCTGTCCTGTCATTGGTCGTTTCCCCTATTTTGTTCACCTGCTTTGTGTTAATTACTGTGTATTTAAACCCTGCTGTTTCAGTGTCTGTTTGCAAAGTCTCACTGCTGTTTTTGTGCGTTACTAAGCCTTTGTTTCCTGTGTTGCAGCTACGTCATGGTTTTGACCCTTGCCTGTTTTGTCATCTTTGATTATGGATTATGCTTGTCTTTTACTGTCTACCTGTTTCTGACCCCTGCAGCAGATTTTAATGAAGACGGATGTGGCCTAATAAATATAATGTTGATCTTACACACTTGCATCCTTCCTCTAACTTACACTGCATGTTATACAATCTGTCATGGATATTATTTTATGATGTGTTTTTATGCAGCAGCAAAATCAGACTGGAAATTGTACACTGTAAACCTGGGTTAAGTCTAGCTTCACTTGAAATTGTTAGTGTAGATTTGCATCTAAACAATACACGTTTGTTGCTTTTTTGTAGAAGCCATTTCCATTTCAAATTAGCTACCAACTGCATCCATGACACCAAGCCTTAGCAGCAAACAAAAATAGGGAGATGAGACAAACCTTTGTAGCTTTGCAAAATACAGCACCACACACCAACCAAACATCTACAACCCAGTATAGCATTACGTTCTCTTACATGGTCTCTCCATGATTGTTCAGTTTTGCCATGACTTATTAAAGAAATAAATGACATAAGGACAAATTAAACGAGTCAAGGACAACACTTTCCATCAACCGTCTGAGTAACAAGTCAGGTTTTGACGTGGTTTTGGGATGTGTTCTGGTCCGTCAAGCAGACGTTTGTAATACCACAATCTCCCAGAACTTCTCAGCACTCCCTGTTCCATTAGACTAAACCCCACAGAACTCACCAGCGCCAGGATTGCTCACAACTGGAGCGACCTAATATCTCTCCCTTTCCCACTAGCCTTATTAATCATCACTGGCTTAGCCAAATATTACACTCTTTGTGTATCACACGTTCCAAGAGTCTGTTTAGACGACTGACACTTTGTTTAAAAAGAATATATGTATTAATGTGTAATGTGTTGTGTTGATTATAACCAGAGAGCTGTGCAGTATTCATCACATTTTCATCACAACTAAAGAAATGAGAAGAGCCTTGGCTGTGCTTGGAAAGTTTGGTGCAGAATGCGTGGTTGAGTGTAGGAGGAGAGAGAGAGAGAGAGAGAGAGAGAGAGAGTTGAGGTGACAGGCATGAAAAAGGAGCTCTCTTTGAACCAAATAACACCCACATCCCACCCATTCTCTGCACTTCACAGAAATGCAGACATACCACAGATGAAATGATATGGCAAAAATGTGCATTTAATCTACTCATATTCTAATAAACCAATTATAAGTATGCTTCCAATGAAATATTAACAAAAGAGAATAAAGAAACAGTAGTAATATATTATTTATTGAATAATAGAATGCCTCAGTTTAAAAAACAATGTAGATCTCTGCAAAGCTCTAAGCTGCTTTAATCTGGTTTTATTTTATTTTATGGTTTATATTCTGTGATCTGACACCAATTCCATGTTTCTGTCTCAAGAGTGTGCAGTATTTCTCCAGACTATGGTTCTAACCATCCACATCCATTTTCCAACCATTTTCCATGCCACAGACCGCCCCCTCTGTCTGACCCCCTTCCTTTTGGCCTTACGGAACAATGTATCATTCAGCGGGAGGACGCTAGCCTTCGTCTGGCCAGGGCAACACTGTTCCTCTGGAAAGTCCGGAAAGCGCACATACTACTAGGAGATTTAGAAGTAGGTATTTTTTGTACCTTTTTTTTCACCCCTGTGTCTGTGGATGCTGATGTGGCACCTGCAAATGTTCCAGAGGAGGAACATTGCATCTGTTTCCGGATACACTTTCCCAGATACTAGTACTAATACTACTAATTCTTTCCTGGATACTTCTGTATTCCAGTCTCCAATGGCTGACCTAAAGTACCTCTTACATCAGCTTAGAGAATGGACAACTCACACAACATTTGGGCAATGAGTTTATTAACCATACCAGATCTGCCATCCTGTCCTTGCAAGATTTAAGATCCAAGTGTTTACTGTCATACGTCTGTTACATAATACAATTAAATTCTTAATCTGCGAATCCTTCCAGCAACCTCTGACATAATTTAAACAGGACGAATGGAAAACACAAAAAGATAGTGCAAGAAAAAACATATATACACATATGTACATACGTACATTTGAAGGAAAAAGTGTATATGTGCAATGTAAACATGGAAGACGTGCATTTGTAAAGGCCTGCAGAGGTAGGCTCAGGAGTGGTCCATGATGTTGTTCTCATTTGTAAATGTGTGTGTGCGTGTGTGTGTGTGTGTGTGTGTGTGTGTGTGTTTGGCACCTCTCAAGATCAGAGGGCAAATTGTGTCTGCAGTGTTGGGGGGAGGGTCAGTGGATGAGAGTCATTCACAAGCCTGATGTCCTGTGGGTAAAAATTGTTTTTCAGCCTTTTGCAGTACAGTAACATCTGCCTTATGGTAGGAGTGTGAATAGGCTATGTTTGGGGTGGCAGTTGTCCTTAATGATATGGGCCCTCTTGATGACCCTGGCCTGGTAGAGGCTCTCCTGCATTGGAAACGCTGTTCCAGAGATGGATTGGGCAGCTCTCATCACCCGCTGTAGAGCCTTATGGTCCTGAGCTGCGCAGCTTCCAAATCAGACTGTGATGGAGCTGGTGAGGTTGCTCTCGATAGTACACCTGTAGAAGCTGCTGAGGATTCTGCATAGCGTGCCAAATTTCCTCCGCCTTCTCAAGAAGTGTAGACGCTCTCGATATTTCTTCACCAGGTGTGTAGTGTTGTGAGACCAGGTGAGATCCTCAGTGATGTGAACACCAAGGAATTTGAAAGTGCTCACTCTTTCCACCTGTGTCTTGCCAATGTGCAATGCTGAGTGCTGCTCCCTCCTCCTCCGTAGATCTACAGTCATCTCCTTTGTTTTATTAACATTTAGAGAACGATTCAGCCACTTCCCTCCTGTCATATCATCAGCAAATTTGATGATGCTGTTGTTGTTCTTGGAGGCCTCACAGTCGTGGGTGAAGAGCGTGTAGAGCACGGGGCTCAGCATGCAGCCCTGTGGAGTTATTGTTCCTGTGTTTATAGTTATTGTCCTGGATGTGTGTTTCCCTATTCTAACAGACTGGAGTCTGCCCGTTAGAAAGTCCAAAACCCAGTTGCAGAGGGTGGGTGGCACACCAAGAGTGGAAAGCTTGCTGATGAGCTTAGATGGTATCACTGTGTTGAATGCTGAGCTATAGTCAATAAACAGCATTTGAACCTAGCTGTTTCTTGTGCGTTTACAGCATCACACAGAATCCTAAGTTAAAATGGAAGATAAAGGGGCCTTCATTTCACTAATAAAAGTTCTGCTTCACTCGAGCAGTGTTTACTGATGATGTGAGCACCACCGATTGTTAATATAGATGCAGGTTCCCCCACCTTTGTGTTTTCCAGACACCACTGTACGGTTTCCGCTGAACCGCTGAGTCCGGTGTGTTGTCCGATAGACAGGTTTCTGTGAAAATGAGCGCGCAGCAGTCTCTAATTTCTCGCTGTGATATGATTTTGGTTCTAAGTTCATCCAGCTTGTTTTTGAGGGATCGAACATTCACTAGCAGTAGGCTAGGTAGAGGCAGTCGGTTTGCTCTAGCCTTTAGCCTAGCATGTAGCCCACCTCTCTTGCCTCGTCACTGCTCTTTCACACGGCTGCACTGATCACTCGATACCGGTAACGACTAAACAAACAAAAATAATCGACAAATAACGACGGCTACAGTCGGAGTACACAGAGACGTCTGCCAAGGTGGGAGCCATCTTGATTTTTTTGCAGTGGTGTAACCAGGAATTATTTCGGGGGGGATGAGGAATTATGTTAAATAAAATCACTGCATGATCTGTACAAATAAATTGATGAGATGCAGTGTGCTCATGCATTTTGGGTGGATGCCAGACAGTAGCAGAAGCATGATCTACCATCAACCCATCCTGCCATATTAATAATGTTAACAGGCCTATAAAATAAAATGTCTTTATAACAGTTCCACTGAAAATTCTTAAAGTAATATGCTAGTAATAGGGGAAAATGAAGTTCTTACTTTATAAAACTAGATCTTTCCTTCTTTTTCTCCTGCTGCAGTAGACCTTCAGTATTTTATTGGCTGTCATTTTGATATGCTTAGGCTCAGAGTGTAGCCAGCTGGCTAGTAGCTTTCTAAACAGAAATGGAAAAATGCATGCTCCTGATTGGTTGATCCTGTTTCTTATCGTAGCAGCTGGTAGCCAATTAAATGTGATTAAACAAAGTAAGGGAAGTGTCCATTTTACATCTGGTGCAGTTAAATACAAACATTTATGAACATAATTATCGCACAGTTATTGTGCATAAATGTCCTTTGATGTGTATATGTGTTCTATGTTATGGTAACCACCCACAAATAAGCATTTGAATTAATTTGACGTAAAATATTTCAGAAGGGGTCCAAACCTGAAATCGACCCCCAGATATGTGTTTACATGTCCTCTTTACAGTGCCATTCCTTTTTAATATTTTGAGTGAGAGAGAGATGCGGTTTGGCTACTCTGAAACTAGAGACCATATGGGCCATTTTGTTTTGTCATCAAATTCCTGTGCAGATTTGTTGATAAAACCATATAGTTTGTTACTTGCTCTAAGGTTTTGTATGTAGATCCACTTTCATCCATCATCCATTTTGTTGGTGATGTATACAACAGCAAATTTTAGGATCTTTTGGTAGGCCGCATCCAGTGTGCAAAGTATTCATTGGCATTCACGTGAGTTAGCTGTGCAGGGATTCTCGCTGCATAAGTCAGATGCATAAATCTTTTTTAATGAGTCTAGGCTAGTAAACAGAGTTACAAATAATTGCCTATATGTTTAGATTTCTTTGTACTGAATGCATATATAATGAGGGAGTTAAGCTTGAGGAAGTGTTTAGAAATGGTATGGCCCCCTGTAGGGGTGTGCATATGTTTTTCTGACTGAGGAAACAAGTTTTAGTATTTACTGTTAATAATATTAAATATATATATTTTAAATGCCTCCCCCTTTTTAACCCCTTGCTTTTATGGCTCCATATATTTTTCAGCCATTGAGCATTAGTGTTCATTTACTTAGCTGAGGTCGTGTTAAATATTTTTTGTCACGATAAAAATTCAACATTCAGAGGAATAAAAAGCGAGAGTGAAAAGGGTGTAATGTAGGACCGGATGAGTTGATGCTATCATACCAGGTCAGCTTCTGTTTCAAACATTCCTGTATACTGCCTGTGCATTTACTGAGAAGTTGCAGTTTTTGCATTTCTGAGACCAATACAGAGCTATTCATTCCCTGTGTGCCGACCTATTGTCCCCGTGTTCTGAAGCTCTTTTGAGGCCACAATATAAAGTACTTGTTGCCTACCCAAACGCATTCAGTTACCAGAAGCGATACTCTGAGGGAAAAGAAAATGCTGCTGTTTTGATGACCTTCCTCAGCTAATTGAGAACACACAATCACTAGTGTTTCAAATCAAGGCAAAGAAACCTTAATAGCCTTGAGTCCCTCTTTCATCTCATACACAGCTTTTCTAAATCAACCCTTCCCCATAAAGTATGAGTGAACTTAGCAATGCTGATGTGAGGTTGCTGTGGGACTTTCATGTCACAAATCCATGGCTGACCTAATTCAAAGATTGTTCTTCTGGCTTCTTTGTTGAAGAACTTATTTCTATATAATGAAAGCCAGGACCCCCCTTTTCAGCTTCACTCAGTTACATGCCTTTGTAGTTAAACCCAGATTGATCTTGTTTTTTTTTCCCCCAACAAAATGGACTCATTAACACAGGTTTAATTAATTAGTAGTATATGGTCCATTAGGAACGCCAGGAAACGCATAGTAAAATTATAGTTTCACACTTTCATATAGCAAACTGTGTGGTTGTTTGTTTGCATGTCAGCTGCTACATATAAGATTCATGTGTGACTTGTTAAAATTCAGATTAGCAATCACTGGTTCAGGCAGATTTTTTAAATGTTTTTTTTTTTTTTGGTACTTTTTGATTTTTGATACTTTCTTTGCACAGAATTACCCAGATTTCTGCATCAATTTCTTATAAAATCTACAATTATATTTTTCATGTCTTTATTGCGAACCAAAGAGTAATTAATTATAGTCCTAGCAGGAAAAATTATGTGATCTCTTGTATTTAATTACTGGAAGAGCATCAATAAGCCGCACCAGCCTGTAGTTGAATTCTATATCATTCCTCCATAAAACAAATTTCAATTCATCAATATTCCTGAAATTCCTTGCATGAACAGACACTGACCTGGCCATTCCAAAACACAAACTGAATTCTTTTGAAATCATTCTGTCATTGATTTACTCATAATTCTGCTCATTATGTGGACCACTACCCTGATATTCTCCTGTAAAATTTCATGATACAAATTTGAATTTGTTGTTCCTTCAGTGATGGCAAGCTGTCCAGGCCCTGAGGTATAAAAGCAGCTCCACACTTTAATGCTCCCTTCACCATGCTTCACAGAAGGAGGTCTTTCCAAGTGCTTCCAAACCTTTCCTTGCAACTCTATTAACCCCAGGACATGCTCTTTTCATCCATGGGAATCTGAAATACAGTACTGTGCAAAGGTCTTAGGCACATGCAAAGAAATGCTGTAGAGCAAAGATGCCTTCAAAAATAATGAAACTAAATACTATAAAGAGCAGTAAACAGTAATAAATGAAACAAAGTCAGTATTTGGTGTGATGATCCTTCGCTTTAAAAAAAATAGTAGTCTCAGGTACAATTAGTGCAGTTTTAGAAGGAAATGAGCTGTAAGTGTTACTGAGCATCTTGCAGAAGCAGCCACAGCTCTTCTGGAGACTTTGACTGTCGTACTTGCTTCTTATTTTTGCAGCAAAAGCCAGCAGCCTTCATTATGTTTTTTTTGTCTGAAAAGTGGCCTCTTATGTAATCTGCTGCTTTCTTTACTGACATACAAACATTTTTCTGTAACATTTAATTTTGTGCTGGAAAACTAATGTTTGGAATCTATAATGTTTTTGTACTGAATCAATAATGTAGAAGTCATAAAATAAAAATCTATAACAAAGTTTGTACTAAAAAAATAGGGAGCCTGAGACTTTTGCACAGTACTGTACATGTCAGATTTACACTGGCTGGTCATCTACTTTGTTTTGATGCATCAGGTGGCTGATCTACAGCTTATGTACTTGATATTTATCCAATGATTAATTATAGAAATAGTAAAGTGCTCTTGTTACCATTTCACCCCTTCACAGACGTACTGACTCCAACTCGAAACTCATCAACCAAATTCACACTTCTAAAACTTTAAAATCCCCGTGGGGTTTGTAAGACCATTCAAGAACGTCAGTTAATGCCATCACATTAGGATTCTAGATATCTGCCAGATTTAAGCCCTGATTTGGAGGGTGGGGCCAAGCAAGTGTCAAGTTTCACAACAAAGCCAGAGGCCATGGTTGGGAATGCTGGAATAAAGCACTGCTTCCTTTTAAGGCCGACAGAGACACAGGGCGTCCCCCCACCCCTCCTCCTCTTCACAAGACGCTTTTTCCTGAGAACTCACATTCCTCTGGCTTCTGATTCAGAAAGGATTAAATACGAAACCAGTGATGCAAGGGTCGGCAGTCTGCACATCCTCCCAGTATCAGTACCATTTCCTCTGGCCCTAAGGAGAGGAGGAACTGGAGGTTCAAGCATAGTTAAAGTCCTGACTAATATTAGCCCTGACTACAGTTAGTACTTAATACTGGTTAGGGTTGCGGTGAATCTGGAACCTATTCCAGGAATATCGGGATTGAGGCAGGAATACAGCCTGTATTGAACACCAGTCCATAGCAGGGTACCATGCATACACAGATTCATACCTAGGGGCAATTTAGCATAGCTAATCCACCTACTGGTATGTGTTTGGGAGGTGGGAGGAAGCTGGAGGAAACCCATATATGAGTAAAATACAGACAGTAAGGCAAGCTCAGGATCGAATCGGGTATCCTGGAGGTGTGAGGCAGCAAGGCTACCCGTTGCACAACCAAATATTGGCACTGTTTCCGCTATTCATTTTTCACAGGGTCTTTAACAGCCTTCTTTTATGTCATGTCTCCATTTCCTTCTGGGTGATTCATATAAGTTTTATGTGAGCTATGATCTTTATATGAACACTTTCACAAGCTCAGGACTTGTGCTGGTGATAGAACACTGATTCACTCTACTCATTTTCAGTAACTTACACTTACACAGTAACGCCTTATGATCATAAGGTAAAGATTACTGCACTGACAAGCTCTGGAGGATAAAGGTGCAGAAAGAGGGGGAGAGAGAGAGCGTATGTAATCTGTGTGTGCGTGTGTGTGTGTACTTGCCTCAAAGCCATCTGCAGCTCAGATTAAATGTGGTGTGGCTTTTCTGTTTTGCCGGATTGTTTCTCATCTTCAGCAGCTTCCTCTCTGACAACTCTTAAGCTTTATCAGAGTGCCACACACTTTCCCGAACTCTTTATATAGCCCCGTTGCCATGGCCGTCGCTCTGGATACGTAATGGAGGGAGTAAGAGTGAGCGAGGGCAGTATAAGAAAGAGTACGAGTGTGAGTGCAAGCATCTGAAAAAAAAAAACCTCATGCCTTTATCTAACATTAAAAGGCCATATCCATTACTGTTCATGCTTTACAGCACATGCACGTAGATTGCTTTAAGGGGAAGCAGGTTGTACCATGACTACTGATTGTGGCCTCAGGAAACTCTATTGTCATGGTGAATACAGCAGGGTAGTGGTCAGAATCCCCTCTCTGGGCCTGTAGGCTGTATGGCCGGATATTTGTGTTTGTTTGCTGGGCCTTTGTTTACTCGGCAGAACCCGCACATACATGCCTGCCATAGCGTGGGAGCCTTCGGAACTACAACAAAGTCGAAACACTCCAAGGAGAAGAGAGAAGAAGGTAGATCCAACCTAAACCACACCCCTGATTTATCACACAGTGTGCAAGTCATGAAGAAAGAAGAGTTTCTACTCTTAAGAAGTTGAAATAGAAAGGTATGTTAAGAGGTCTATTAAGCTGGGTAGATATAGAGGAGAGAGAGAGAAGCACATCACTCATAGCACTTAGTGTACAGGCATGGATGGAGGTATTGGAAACCATCCAGATGTTTGATAGAATGCTGAAAGGACACTGAGAGAGGTAGTATTATCCACTACTCAACCCACTGCTATTCTTTGTGCCGTTACCTCTGCCAAACAATAATTTACCACACAAGCACATGCAATTATATTACCACACACATCGTATTCCTACAACTCAACTCATTTTTTTTTTATTAATATGTCCCTTTGAGAGTGTGTGAAAATGATCCGCAACACAGATCATTTTTTTTTTATTTTAGCGACACAGCTGAAGGTCTCGTTGGAAAATCTTACTACTGAATACGTGATGAGTTTTACTGAGTCATAACATATTACAGTGTGTCATGTTCCAATATGCAAATGACTTCATCTATTTTACCCCTTTATCGGGGGACAGGGGGCGAGCATGTGTCAGGTTAATGGGGCTTTTTAAAAAAATTTTCATACCAATAAAATCTGGATTTCTTAATGAGGGTAAAAGTGTAGGCGCTTCTGTGTTTTTTTCATGGTGTCTAAATAGTTTTTTGTTATAACCGCCATGTGAAGCTATTTACAGTTCATAACAAATTCAATAAATATTGTTCATTTCAAATCAGGTAGAATAGGCTTTTAACCAAGTTACGTTTACCTTTAAATGCAAAAGAAAGAAATATAAATCAGCTAGATTTTTGTGAAGCCGCTTTTTTTTTTTAAGTTCTGACGTTCTGAAAAGCTTGTTTATCTACATTTCCCCAGAGCTTGTGGTTCGCACCCCAACTCCACTGATCCCTATCTGCCCCGTCATATGTTATATGAGAAATGTCTTTTAAACCTTTATTATTTTTTATTTTTATTATAATTATTATTATCATATAATAATAATAATATTATTGTTATAGTTGTTGTTTCTTATATTTAATATACCCTGTTATAAAATATTGCTTGCCAATGTATGCTTACAAATCTTATTTTAAATTAACTTGTAACTGTAATAAGTAATTTACAAAATCATTGTGTTTTTAATAGAAACCTTGACCAAAGCTGCTTAAATTCTCTCATTTTAATGAGTGATCATTATTTATGTGTCACCTCACTTCCAAAAATACGATTGTCTCATTTCCATGACCAGATGGTAAGTAGTAATTATAGTGCACTCATGTTATCAGTCAATCATGTGCTCATACATCATGGATATGGAGGAAAAAGGCAGCTGACTTTGTTGTCTTAAATTAGTAAGCAAAGTTTAAGATGTTAAATAAAGCAAGGTAGGTGTTGTTTCTGTTTCTGAAACTTGCTGGCCCACCACTCAGAAAAATTCAACCCTATGTGCATTTTCGCATTTCTAAAGGACACCAAACTGCTACAGATGAGCAGAGCAAATCACAACATGGGGAGATTGTAGGTTACATGACTGTCTTGTGAAGTAATTTGGGTAATTAGGCAAGCTAAGACGATCTTTTGTCATTGATATTAGTATTCATGTTATTATATGTTGTTTAAAGGGCATGAAGTACAGTACTGTGCAAAAATCTTAGGTAAAAACTTTGTTATGGATTTTTATTTTATGACTTCTACATTACTGATTCAGTACGAAAAACATTTTAGATTTCCAAACATTAGTTTTCCAGCACAAAATCTATTGTTACAGAAAAATGTTTGTATGTCAGTAAGGAAAGCAGCAGATTACATAAGAGACACTTTTCAGACAAAAAAACATAATGAAGGCTGCTGGGTTTCGCTGAAAAATTAGAAGCAAGTGTGACAGTCAAAGTTTGCAGAAGATCTGCAAGATACGCAGTAAAACTTACCAGTTAACTTCCTCATAAAACTGCGTATATTGCACCTGAGACTAATATTTTTTAAGCAAAGGGTCGTCACACCAAATATTGACTTTGTTTCATTTATTACTGTTTGCTGCTCTTTATAGTTTTTTATGTAGAAACATTTAATTTCATTATTTTTGAAGGCATCTTTACTCTACAGCATTTCTTTGCATGTGCCTAAGACTTTTGCACCGAACTGTACATGATGTAAAGTGTTTGTTATGAGGTTGAGCACGTATTGTGATGAGGACTCCAGTCCTCTTTCTGCATCACTGTTAGGGTTGCAATCACTCATGGGATCATGGTCATCATACCTCTGCTATTAGCCTTAGGTCTATGATCTTATTCAACACTCCTGTATTAAGTGAAGCACTTCAAGCACTGATGTGTCTGTACATTCTGGGACCTTTTCCCTTCCTGTCCTCTTGCTGGATCAATGGGTGACAGGTTCAAACTAATCACTTTTTCTCTCTGGTAGGTTTAATCACATGTTACTATTGGCTTTTTGGGGTCATTTTTCTAACTCACACTCTCACTCATCTTCTTGTTCACTGCTTTATCCTAGTCAGGGTCATGGTGTATCCAGAGCCTGTCCCGGGTGTGAGGCAGGAATACACTCTGGATGGGATGCCAGTCCATTGCAAGGCATCATACACACATACTCACACATTCATTCACACCTATGGGCAATTTTAGCACGGCCAATCCACCTATCAACTTGTAATTTTACAGTGGGAGAAAACCAGAGAATTAGATGGAAACCCATGCTGACATGGGGAGAACATGCACAGAAACTCCAACTCAAGATTGAGCCGGGGACCCTGGAGCTGTGAGGTGGCAATACTACCTGCTGCATCACTCTGCCGCCCACGTTATTCAGTAAATAAAAACTATTCAGTTACTACAATGAAACTAATAGGAATGTTAGTGTGGACCTGCTGACAGGTTCTGTATGCAGCTTAGTAGCAGCAAGAAATCTTCTGTGGGCCAAAGTTTATAGGGAAAGTGCTGACATGTTGCCTGAAAGTTTCCATGTATTACCAGAAAACACGTGCATCTGGGTAGATATTGAATCATCACAAACATTGAACTTTTTTTTTTTTTTTTTTTTTTTTTTTTTGCAACAACAGGAATTCAGTTTGGCAAAACATGTTGTAGTGGTTATGGAATGATGAATTCTAAACTGTGCAAAGCTTTGGCCCCTTCAGCAGGACTTCATTTACTCTAAAAATGCTCTATCGGCATTGTTTGCATACTCAGTGAATACTCGGCGTGGTTCCCAAACAGGCAAATAGCCTCAAACTTCCTGTCAAATGCTTTAAAAGCACCATTCGCTCCTGTTAAACACTGGCTTAGTCACTGCAGCCACGCATGACTCATACGAATGTCAGCGATACTGATCATCACATTTCAGCGCACAGCCTAGGCCTCGGTTCTCCACTACGTGACGCAGAGACAGGAAAGGCGGTTTGTAAATTGTTACATTTCAACAAGCAGATTTTGACTAACCTCGGATGTTTCTAAATAGTTCAGCTAGAAAATGCAACATTAATGCCTGCTTGTATAAGAGCTGTAAAACTTTGTGGTTTGACGAGATCAACACATTTACCGCAACTCTTATCCCTCGCTCATTTACCATAACATAGCAGAGTTTACCATAGAAGTCCTGCAGAATGGAAAACCACACCAAGAGATCTTTATGCTCTTTATCTGTGTGATTCTCTCTCTGTCTCTCTCTCTCTCTGAGCCATTACGATATGTTTGACCTCTGCAAGTCAGAAAAGGGGAAGGAGTGTCACATGCCAGTGGAGAAGACACAAACCTATTCTGCTGATTATCTGGGCTTTTAAATAGCAAATCAGCAGTTCCTAACTATCTCAAATCAGCAATTCTCTCTGACCCATTCTTTTTTTCCTTATGGAGTTCCTTCCTTAATCATATTTGCACTTCTGTTAAGCTTTGCAGCAATGCAACTCTGTATGTGGCCCTTGTGTATACAACAAAGACCCTAATGACCCTAAGATCTCCCTAATGATCTCTCTCTGTCCCTCCATTCTTTCTTTGATGAAAGCCATGCACACGAGGCCCCAGAGCACATGGATCTGTTGGCAGTGTTGAGTGTGAGGGCGGTGAGCCTGAGAGCGGGCTAGTTTAATAAGAGCGTCGCTGTATCAGATGACCCACCAGTCAAGTCCTGTGGGGCTTCAGTTCACTGCCAGCATCATGACTGTTACGTGTATGTAGGCAAGGCTTACTCTGCTGACTAAGGATTCAAGCTGAAATCGCTCATGAATCGATGAGTAACATGTCCGCTGGTTGCAAATATTCCAAATTGTTCACTGCAAAGTCAGAGAGGCTGGGAATGAACCAAATGATCTGCTAACAGGATTTCGAAACAAGCCATGACTGTGTTCAGCATGGTTCTCATTTGGATGAATCAGTGCGCTCGTGTCCAAAAGTGTTGCACAGCAATAAGACTGATGCTATATTGGCCCTTCTTCCACACACTGACACACATATGAGAATAGCCTCAAAGGTATGTTTTATTATCTGCAAATTAGTGCATACTTGAAATTCTTATTGAAATTTACTGAAATCACTGAAATTCTTACTGACATTTACATTTTAGTAAATGTAATGCTGTAAAAGGCTCCATGGCTCCAGTAAATAGCCAAAATTGTATTTCAATTAAAATAATGACTGATAGGTGATAGTTGTTTATGAAATAAACCTGCCCTTGCTCTAGATAGTTCATTTTACAAAGTACATTCCAAGGATCTTTTTTTAGCCAAGGATTCTTATTCCAAGGATTTTTTTTAGCCTATTGGGCTGATATTGTTATCTCCTCCTTAATAAGATAAGAAGAGAATCTCACCATTCTCTCACCATGATGCATTTGACCATGAGTTTTCATAGTCTTGCAGAAAATTATTCTCAGTCACATGCTCATTCTCTCTGTGTCATACAATAGATGGGCTTCTCTATTTTATAAACCACTGTGTTGATGTGCAGGAATAGTGCGGCAATAGAATTGTGCAGGGACAAATTCGAAGCGAGTGCTCTGGATTGCGTGAGAAGTGTTGGCGGTGTGTGTGTTTACTTTAAAAAAGGGGGGCACATTGCTAAGGGTGTTAACATTTCACAGAGTTTTGAAGCCTTTTTCTCAGATTCAGTTAGGCTAGTTTACAAAGTAGCATCAACTGGCAAACCTGGTTAAGTAATGGAGTCAATAATGCAATAAACAGTGTTGAAGAACAATGATTAGCTTGATCCTCCTCATGTAACCCTACTTTCATGCTAGAAAGTGCCAAAGCGACAGGTGACCATTCATATTCTATGTATGTGCGTGACACAGAGCTACGATGGAGATGAGCGACAAAGCAACAGGGTATCAAGCGTCATTTCAATTGAGATTTGCCCAATTCTAGTAATAAATATGTGGGCTCTCATTAAATGCATATAGAGACATTACAAAGATAAATGAAGCTTAGAAGGAACTAGCAGAGATTGTTGGTGCCTTTGGTGCATGTATGTAGCTGTACAGTTAACTTGCTTGGCTAATGTGCCAATGAAGCTAGTATGAAGCCTAGCAACACATATAACACATAAATCAACCAATTTTTTGTACTGATTATTGCATTATTTCATTTTGCTGAACTAGTTAACTTTAGAAGCATTTAGGGTACTAATATTTTAACTAAAAAAAAAAAAAAAAAAAAAGCTTGACAGTGCAAGCCCATAAGCGACACCAGGCATGGTTGGTACATGCCCACAAGAGACAAACTACATGTGACACAAGTGACTGTAGGGTAAATCTGACTCATCACAGTTCATCAATCTCCCATGTCGCATGAAGACGCCCAACATCATTTGTTTCCAACATAAAACAATTATAAGATTTTTCCAAAAAAAAAAAAATCTACATATTCATACATAACCACCTTTAAATAAAACGTTTCCAAAAAACCTACATATTCATACATAACCGCCCACAAATAAGATCTTTCCAAAAAAAATAATAATCTACATGTTCATACATACACACCCACAAATTAGTCGTTTGTGAATGGTTATATATGAATACATAGATTTTTTTTTTCTTTTGAAAAATTTTATAACTGTTTTATATAATTGTACATCACCATTTTATGAGTCATTGTGTGAATATTAAGTATATACTTTATCACTCGCCTGCGATTGGCTGGAACGGAGGCTTTATTTACATAACCCCACCCCTCAAGGCGAGCTCCAGCCGTAGCCCCGCCCCGCGCTGCTGTTGGGAGGGAGCGGAGCGGGACGCAGCCCGTGCACGGCTTTTAAAGCGTACTGATTTGGAAACGAGCTGCGTTACCCAGCCACCATATCGAGGAAAACAAGATTTAAACTAGCCTGTTTTTTAATTTCTGTTTTACGGAAGGATTCACGGAATAATGTGGTTTACTGACACAACAGTGGGATAGATGTGTTTGTGTTGTTTTTGTCGCCTTTTTATTTAGTCGCTGGGAAATCTCTGCGCTTCAACTCGGGAAGTCTGCGCTGACATTCCCTCTCTCGGCTCTTCCTCTGCTTTTGCCGCAGTAAGTCTGGAGTTTATGGGAGGACCAGAAAACACAATGTATCAGGCAGAACCAGTGAACGCACCCTGCTAGTCGTGTAGCGACCGAGTAGCACAGATGTTGTTGAACGTTGCGTTGTGGTTTGGTGTAAATACTGAAACACAGACAACGCTGGAAGTTTAACAGTGTAAGGAAACAGTGTTCTCAGGTAAAATGTCATGACTGAAAGAAAGCTGAAAGGAAAAATAAGCAATTAAAGTTCTTTATGTGTATTCAGCCAGTCTGTATATGTGTACATTAACACGGGTTATATTGTAGAGTTCGTACACTATCCCAACTGTTAAAAGAAGTTCAGGTACAAAGTTTGGCGAATGTTTGTGAAGCTAGCTGTTTTTTGTTTTGTTTTTTTTGTTCCTCTGAAGTCAGAGTGGCTACGTCCTAAACCACTACAGCCCTCAAACACTAAACAGTGTGTCAAAATAGTAGCCTATATTTAATATGTAGCTTTTTGTGCTGGACTTTGTTAGCCATGCTATTTAGTAGTGTGTGGTTTCGGACCTAGCCACTGTGAGCTCGCGCTTTCTATTATGATGAAGCTGTTGGTCATTTTGCTCGCGCTCAAAGCTTTTCCCTCTTTCACAGTGAGGAGGAAATGGCAACCGCACTCGGTGGTCGGAGTGTGGGCGCGCGCGCCCCGAACCCCAGGAAAGGGCGCATTTTGGGAATAATCGACGCCATTCAGGACGCGGTGGGACCCCCGAAACAGGCCGCGGCCGACCGGCGAGCTGTGGAAAAAACATGGAAACTCATGGACAAAGTGGTAAAAGCGTGTGGCTTGTGCTTCCGGCTCCACTCGCGATGACGCAATCGCTTTATCCTGCCCTAACTAAACCCAAAGTAGTTTACACGGTCGCCAGCTTGGATCGTATTTCCATCCCAGTAGCGGTTTAAAGCCCTAAAAATATTATCAACCCATCCACAAAAGTCATTTTTTCTCTTCCCACCCACTCTTCCACCCCCCTGCACCCCAAAAAAATAAAAAAATTCCAGCCTAAGGCAGTTTTTCCATAAGCTAACAGAGCGTGAAAAGGTCCAATCTGGCAACACAATCCTCATAAGAGCTTTGTGGATGTAGTTTAACAGCCTATCAATAAACAAATGCCTTTTAGAAGTAGGATTCTTGCGCAAGTCTAGAAAGCCTGGAAAAGTTTAAAGGCAAATTAAAGCATGTTTTGGAAAACTATTGATGGACCAGTTGTTTCAGTAATCTACAATGAAGACACTGTGGATATGACAACAGATTTGAGACATTCCCTAATTCACAGCCTCTCCTGCAGATCACATTTTCCCCCCTTTTTATAGTACAGTAAATTAGAATGAAAATAGCATCAGTCCTGAATATAGAGAGTAGAAATCTGGCAAGAACCCTGGGATAAACGTTGGAGCTTAACATTCATCTATTCGTAGCAGGTATACACATACCCTCTCAGAAATAAAGGTACTGCTGTACTTTTCTTTGTTTTGTCGGGTTGTAGTAATCAAAAACATCTTTTCTGAGTTAAATTTCACCTGGCGAGGTGCAAAGTTGGTACTTTTACGTAGGTCCTTAAGGCCCAATTATGTACCTTAAATTATTTTTAAAGGTAGACTCTGTTCATGGTTCCAGCTCCAAGCTTGTGTGTGATTTCCTATTGTGTGAACTATTGCTAACCCTGGTGGAATGTGTGTATGCTGAAAGTTTAAGCTGTCTAAACCTGTTTTCCAGCGTGTGCAGCATCCCTATACATTTTAACCTAGCTTTTATGTCACTAATGACACACAATAGACATAGATGTGATTGAATGCACAAATTCAGATTGTGCTTTTCTTCTAGGTGAGGCTGTGTCAGAATCCCAGGCTCCAGCTGAAAAACAGCCCTCCTTACATCCTGGACATCCTGCCGGACACGTACCAGCACCTGAGGATGATCCTGTGCAAGTACGAGGAGAACCAGAAACTCGCACAGCTCAGCGAGAACGACTACTTTAAAGTCTACATCGACAGCCTGATGAAGAAATCGAAAAGGGCAATCCGCCTCTTTAAAGAGGGCAAGGAGAGGATGTACGAGGAGCAATCCCAGGACAGGTAGGCTCTATAGCTATACTATAAATGTAATTAAAACAAAGTTTTATCCCTCAGATATGTCTTTGCAGGCTTGAATACAAAGAGGAATCTAGCAAGCAGTGTTGTGAGAATGTGGTGTGCGTGTGTTTGCAGTTTTTTCATACAGTCCTGTACAGTTTGCACTTCCTCTGTGTGTCGAGTGTTTTGATGCTGACAGGTACTTGGGTGTTAACATGGTTTTCATGTCTAATCCCTGGATGATCTCGTTCCTTTTTGATGGTGCCTCCAGGAGGAAGGAGGTTGAAAAGAGGTCAGATCATGTGACTTATTCTTATTCCGTGCATTAACTGTGCTCTGGTGTTTAATGCTAGCGTGAAGAACTGTTAATTACCGTA
This sequence comes from Pangasius djambal, assembly GCA_022985145.1. Classification (NCBI taxonomy): domain Eukaryota; kingdom Metazoa; phylum Chordata; class Actinopteri; order Siluriformes; family Pangasiidae; genus Pangasius; species Pangasius djambal. Next base: position 11,172,275 of record CM040991.1, read on the forward strand.
GAAATCCAGGTCTGACAGACAAAGCAAATCCACATTAAAAGAGTCAGGCTTCTGCTTTTCGTATATAAACGTATAGGGTCAAAGGGCAATTCCATCTCGCTGCTCATGCTTTGCATACTCCTTGATATACATATGAATGTCTTCCTTGTGGGAAGCCTTGGGCCGTCATTCTCTCCTTCTTTGACATATGGCTTTAAGGTGCAGTTTGTATTGTTGAAGTTTTTACAGACCTATAACTATTACTGTTTTAAAAATGCCATAGTAAAGCTTCTTCACACACTAATTCACTTTTTTTTTTTTTAAATATATACACTGGTTAATTTATTGTAGGGTTCTGTTTTCATTATGAGCTCTTTAACTCGGCATAACAAAGTCGCTCAGCCATTTCTCTCAGAAAGCACCTCGCAAAGCAGTCGGAGGGAAGAAGAAAGCTTGTCAGTGTCCTCACTGCTTTTGCAGTTCACCCAAAAATGACAAACTTTTTCTCTAACCGAAAAGGAAAATCTGGTTTCTCGATAGCCAAATGTAATTTCCAATATCTGGTTTAAAGAACAGTGTCATATTTAGAGTTATTCTTCATTTTGGCATTTTGAAAAGGCATAGCAAGTCCTCAGATGTTGCCAGGAAATATTGGCATTTTCCCAGTGTTTCCTCCGTGTGAATGCTCGATGAGGATTGTGGAAGAGCTCTTGGTGTTTCATTTGGGTGAACTGACAGTTCCGATCCCTCACCCTGACTTCACAGTCCTCTGTCTCAGGGTGTGCGTGTGTTTGGGGGAGCTGTGATGGAGAAAACAGGCTTGCGGGTGAAGAGCTGCCTGTGTGTTTAAAGTAATGGAGATAAGAAAAAAATGGGCCAGTGGGTGAGAGTCTGGTGGTGTGTGTGTGTGTGTGTGTGTGTGTGTGTGTGTGTGTTGTTATTATTATGTGTGTGTCTGTTGGGGTTGAGGAAGAGAAGCATTTGCTAGCCTGAGGTCTCAGGCTGGCAGGCTGTCGCGACAAACTGCTGTACTCAGTGTCTGTGACACTCTGCGTGTTCACAGCATAGGTTTACGCTGATAGTCTGTCACTTCTGCCGTGTGTGTGTGTGTGTGTGTGTGTGTGTGTGTGTGTGTGTGTGTGAACCCCCCCCCAGCAGTAGATACACTCCGCTGCCCTCCAGGCCTCACTGCACAAAGAGAACACCTCCCACTGGAGACAAAAGAAGAAGAGAGGACAGACATGTTTTTTTTTTTTACTGTGTCTGTGTTTGAGGGAAAATTTAAAAGGTGGCATGATGAGTGAAAAGATGATGGCGGCACTGCCACCTCCAGCCTCCGTGAATGTTCTTTTTCTCTCTCCCATGTTGTTATCTGTCAGCTCTTTGTACGCACTTGTGTCCATCTGTATTATGTATAATTTTTTGTGAAGCATACTTTACCGTCGGAGCCATGCTGTATAAGTGAAACTTACTAGTAAGAGCAAAGATGCGATGCTGGAACATATCAGCATGCTGCAGAGGACATCACATGTGCTTTTGTAATTACGCTACACCTCCTGATCCCAACCATGTGTATGTGCTGTAAATATCATTCCTGCCATGCAGCCTCACACTCACTTTATTTGGAGAAATAGGCAATCGGCAACAGACAGCAGGAAACATTCATGGTTCATGCGAGGAAATAATTGCAATCTGCCTACGCATAGCAAGCCTCGGCTTTTATATGCACTATAATTTCTATTTATAATTCTATTCAAGTTACTGCATATGCACCCAGATTGTCCTAGTGTCCCAGGTACATTAGTAAACTGACATTATTCTAATATATAAAATATAATCTCATTTGCACTCGCTGAATCTCTTCCTGCTCTGGAGGGTATTTCATTAATCTTACCTAATGCTAATTAAGTTTAAAGAGTAGCCTAGGTTCTGTGCCCAGGCGAGGCAATTAGATTTAGATTGAAATTAGCTGGACCAAGAGCACGGATTATGTTTTTATACTTTAAAACGAACACATTCGTCTTGGGTTGATTGTAAACTTTTGTTGCTCTTGTCAGCAAATTTGCCATATGAGATAAATATCTAAAGTGTAAAATGCTGATGGTGTCTGACGGTTTATAGAGGTTACCCCCACCCCCTCCGCATTTGATGTGATCAACCTTACTAAGCTGGCAGTGTGTGTTGTGCAGCATTAACCATTATTGGCTGACTTTCTACATACCTCTCTGACTCAGATGGTCTACATGCATTAGCACCAATTAGTCCTGGAAAAAACAAAGCACTGATCTAACAGCACTCACAGCTCGAGACGGACGAAGACAGCAGGACTTATTGGATAAACATGTAGCTTTCAGCATTACTTGCAAATCTCAGTTCCTAGTCTTTTTTTTTTTTTTTTTTCCCCCCCAAATGACTTTTGTTTGTCGTTCTCGTGCTAATCTAGGGACTGCACAGGAAGGACACGTCCCTGCTGAAATCAGGGATAACACACTGGCTACAAGACTCGACAGGAAATGCACTAATTAAGTTTACTGCTGCCCACTTCAGCTTAATTCAGTTAATTGAATCTGATTTTTACTTTTAATCTAGCTCTGCATCGGCGCACACGGATATCAAGTTTAGACAGCCAGTCAGTGCTTATTATGTCTATATTCTGTCTATATTCAGAAGTCTGATTCTGATGTGTAAACATGCAAACATGCAGTAAAGGCACGTTGTTAGCTTGTTATGGACAGACTGAGGAAAACAAGCTTGTTTTCTTGCTCCTGTTAGCTCGCTGTCAGAAAGTGCTACGAAATGCATAAAGGTTGCTGTGGCTTTGAGGTGAGCTCGGCTGAGAGAAGCTGAATATTCACTCAGATACAAAAGTTCATTCTAACACTTGAGCTTACGCAGCCGAATGAGCGAGGTTTGACTTTTATGAAAGCAAGCGATAGCAGAGAATGGGCTCCGTCTTGCGTTTGCGATTTTTGTCGGCTCGCAACAGGCCTAGATTAGCTCTGAAATGGAGCACAGATGTACACTGAGAGCAGATAATGGAAGGACAGACGTGTCCAGGTCCTCTCTCTGGCCTCTGTCAGCAAGGCAAGTGCAGAGGGAGGATGGGATTATTCAGCCACCGAGATGGCTAATGTACACTGCTGGCTGCCATCCGTTTCTGTCCACTTTGCTGTAAATTCCACTTCCTTCGCTTAAGACTGATTAGATGTGTGCTTGCTGAGGCAGGGTACATTTCTTGAAGTCTTTGTGAAAAGGCTCGGGAGGTTTTCACGCGTCTTTTTCGACACCACCCTCATATTTCCGTGTCAGTCGTATAGTTTGTTCCTGACCACAAGTGTTCCTTTAAACGAGGACTGTATGATGAGATTGAAAAGAGCATGACAGCTGAAATATTTTTGCGAACATGTCAGATACTTTTGCAGTCAGCTTTATCATAACAGTCTTGAAATAATTAACATAAAGCCTTCAGTTTACCGCTGATCACAGCATTTCATCAGCTTGTCTGTGCAAGTAGGCGTGTGTTAAGTGAGCTTGAGGCAGGCTTCAGCCCTGTCAGCACAGATAAACACAGCGGCGGTTGTTTAGAGCTGCCCGCCTTTCAGCCCTCTGCCATCTGCTGTGAGTAAACAGCAAAGGGTCGACACATTGCAAAACCTGGAGCTTCATCATCATCACCCACCACCTCTCAGCGTACAGCAACTCGAGCACATTAGACAGAGGATTGCACTGAGTTTTATGCTACTACAGGTGTAGTTATTACTGTGAAAACTGGTGGCTTTTATACATGTTGCAGTCGTATATGTAAAAACGTATATGTAAAACTCGCTGTAGAAGTGTTCCTGGATGATTTATTGTTTCCAAATGAAGTGCATCAGACTGAGCTCGCATTATAGGCTTTATAGTCTCTGCACTATATATATTTTACATTTTGACATGTCACGCATTTGTTTTTGAAATATTTCTATATAACCCTAATAGGACACCCTGTGTAAAAATATAAAAACTTTTTCAGATTTAAGCTGATTTATGTGGTCAGTTATTTTTGTTTTCCAGTTTATTGCCCGGGAGTAATGCTTATATTTAGCTTTGTATATGCATGTGTCGGTCTAACTATAATATATATGTGTGTGTGTGTGTGTGTGTGTGTGTGTGTGTGTGTGTGTGTGTGTGTGTGTGTGTGTGTGTGTGTGTGTGTGTGTGTGTGTGTGTGTGTGTGTGTGTGTGTGTATATGTATATATATGTGTATATGTATGTATGTATGTATGTATGTATGTAAAGCTAAATATAAGCATTACTTCCAGTAAACTGGAAACAAAAATAATTGACCACATAAATCAAATTAAATCTGAAAATGTTATTGATTTATATTTTTATAATTGTCCTATTAATTAGAGTTGTCTTTTAATCAGATTACACAGAAAAAATCTAACAAACAAATTAAACACAGTGAGGCACTTTCAGCAATCTCTCTTATTTTCTATTTTGTTAAATTGTTTGTTTGTTTGACTGACATTGGAAATTGCTGATTTCTGTTATTATAGCTATTTACCACAACCATTAAAAAAATAATTTCACTTAATGATCAGAATATTCATAACGAAGTATCAGTAGTAATAATAATAAAAAAATTTACTTCTAAATGCTCTATTAATGGTAGTACATCCATATTTTAGAAATGTTTTTTTTTTTTTAAATAATTTTCATGTTTTTTTTATTTATTTATTTTTTAATATAAGTAAATAGCACTGTGTTGGTATGCTAAAATAATGTGTTTACACTTGCCTCTTGACAATAATGCTAAAGCCGGGCTTAAACCTGGGCAGTTAGAAGTTAATGTGTTTTGGGCAGGCAGATCTTGGCACAAACATTCCTAAAATGATTCTTAATTAACTGAATTATTTTGCTAAGGAGCAATTAGTGCACACCCAACAGCTTATGTCATTTGCCTCCTAGGAATTGGGATTGCATTATTTAAATTGTGTTTTGTTGCTATTATACATGCAAACACACCAGATGTTTTTACCTCAGATATTTTATAAGGCAGTACATTGTGTTTTGTTCTGCTGAACATTATCACAAGCCACCTCACTGTGCGGCGATGTGTTTGGAAATATACAGGAATTAAGAATGTGTTATATTTAAGAATTTATCTTAACTTTCCCAGGTGAACAGATAAAGAAATGTGAAACTTTCCTGGCTTAGCTAAACAAGCTGACATTACGATAGGATCAAAAATCTAGGGGGGACCCTGCCTTTTTCTATACTGTTTTCCCTCTGCACTGTCGCCGAACAGCCGTTGAAATCTTTTTTGCACCCAAGTGCTTCTCTGTCTGACTCAATGCTGAAGATGAAACGAAAGTGCAGATAGGACTGGAAAAAGAAACCGGTGGATGTGAAACTCTACAAATAAGGCACTTGGAGAGATGAGCTTGGCTTTTTTTTTTTTTTTCCTCTGACCTCGAGAGACAAAAAGCCAAAAGGGACAGCAGTGCAATAACCAAATGTCAAAGGCCTCCCTCCTTATGAATAAGGAGTACACACTGATCTAAACTGCGTGCATGTAACACTTGCCAAAATGTTATTTGAAGTCATTCTTTTTGAAAATGTGAAGCTGTACCATGATTAAAAACAATATTGGGTTGTATAGTGAATGTTATTTTATTGTGAATTTTTTCATGTTCGTTTACTTCTTTATAAAAGGCCTTGTAAATATCCTGCTCATTTACTAATACTGGTAAAACTGCTTTGAAAGCAAAATCCTTGCCCACATGATAATATGTGACCTAAGCTTAGCGTAGTGTCACACTAATGAACAGACAACATGAAGTGACAGCGATCTGGACATATTTAGCCTTACATTATATGGCCAAAGGTTTGTGGACACCTGATCATCACCCATATGTAGATCTTCCCCAAACTGTTGCCACAAACTTGGAAGCACACCATTGTATAGAATGTCTTTGTCTGCTGTAGCATTACAATTTCCCTTCATCGGAACTAATGGGCCCAAGCCTGTTCCAGCATGAGGACGCCCCTGTGCACCATAGTGAGCTGCATAAAGACATGGTTTGCTAAGGTTGGAGTGGAAGGACTGAAGTGGCCTGCACAGAGCCCTGACCTCAACCCCACTGAACACCTTTTGAGATGAACTGGAACTGCAACCCAGGTCTCCTCAGCCAACATCAGTGCCAGACCTCACTAATGCTCTTGTGGCTGAATGAGCACAAATCCCTCACAGCCACACTTCAGAATCTAGTGGAAAGCCTTCCCTGAAGGGAAGTTCAAAGTGCATATGGTGTGATGGTTAAGATATCTGTACCAGTGTGTTGTTCTTGAATACTAGGGATTGTGATGCAGTGTAAACTAAAATGTCCTTACAGCTATTCAGACGCACCCTTCCAAAGTGCAACACTTCTCGATCTGAGGTGGCTAATTTAGCTCGCAGATGCACTTTGTTTAAAAACAAATAACTGAGGTTATAAAGAACGAGCCTAGTAGCATATGTCTGTGCATTTCATGGCCACTATTTAGTCCAGGGGAAACATAAACAGCGCTGAATAAAATGTTCCATGATGCCCCTGATTGCTTAATACTAAGTAGGTTACTCATTTAGGTATCATTATCGGTAACGAGTGCCGAAGACCTGTATTTATACTTGTATTCCATCTGAAAAAAATGTCCTGACCCACCCTAGATTTTTTCAGGGAGCCAAACTGCTCATTGCTCATTTTTAGTTATTTACAGACTAAAGTCCCAAGACCTTTAAAGTTAATGACCCCAGAAGGGATGAAAGGAAAGAATGTCCTCCCTCATCTAAGGGCCTGTGTCCCAAATGGGCCCTCTCACTGCTATTTGCCCATCTCCACACACCCCTACGCGCTACCCCAGCCCCCTTACAGCTGCATCTAAAAAGCGCACACACACACACACTAGCTCAGTGAAGTTCAAACGACACTGGAGCAGGGGCCCGGTGACCAGATGTTCCAGTCTATAAGGGGGCTCTGCCCTGTCCTATTTTTCTCTTTCTTTGTCTCTGAAGGTTTTCAGTCATCCAGATCATGTTGAACATAGTATTTTAGTAACTGGAGTTGTGTTTCAGGCATCAAAGCTGTTTCACCATTCAAGGCACTTCTTCCGGTCCAGCGAATGGTCGGAAAATCTGTTTAAACACCGTCTGTGATCAACACTCAGGACATCATGAGATTGATGTGACACCAGGGTCTGGAGCTGTGAACTGACATAAACCCGCTGGGGTTAACATGTCAGGGCGGCATTATCAGTGTGTCATAAGTGGCGTCTCAGAGACGAGTTGTTTTCACTGTCCATTATGTGTACAATGTGTCCTCAGAAAGGGGGTCCTTTGTGCTGAAATGTCTTTCTGACTGAAACAAACCGTCCTAAAATAAGACCTTCTCTTTTTTCACTTTCCTTCACCTCCTCATATACATGCTGCTCACATGTTCTTGCATGCCGAGGGCCAGATTTGCCTTTTTTTCCCCTCCCCTCAGTGATGTTATTGCTGTGTTTATTCAACACTGTGTCCTGTTTAAGTAATTCTATAATTACCCTTTAGCGTGCTTACGATCAGCTGCCGCACATGATGAATTTTCTTTGCTATCTACTCTTTCTACATGTTACCGCTCTTCCTGTTTGTACAGTGTATTAAAAAAAAAAAAAAGTGACATTTCGAGTCCTTAAGATAGAAAGTTCATGAAAATCGTGTTGTGCTGCTTGGAGTCTAAGAGAGTAGAATTGGCTGCGTTCATGCTGGGTGGGAAGACTGGCTTGGTTTCTACTTCTTGCGTCTTGCTATTAGTCCAGAGTGGTTCTAGAAAAATGGGCATCTGTAGGACATAAATTGAGAATAAAGGCAGCTGTCTACTTTAGTCATAAGTCAAATTTACCATCTAGCACACTAAAAGCTTCTTTTGGTTTGTCCATCTGCCAAAACATCTTAAAGGTTTTCTTTAGAAACATACAATAGAAGGTTTCCTCTTTATAAAATGTCTTGATACTTAGGAAGAACCTGCTGTACATTTTTCTAGAGCGCTTCACACTTCTACGGGCACAGAATGAGTTTGGGGTTGAATTCATGACATGAAACGGAGGGCCACCATGTGACAGACAGAGCGAGGTCTCACAACAAAAGGCAAGCTCATCTTTAACCAAGGCTTTTTTTTGGGGGGGGGGGGTTGAATTGAGCCCTGGTGTTTTCCTCTGTGGTGTGATTTCTTTGTGCAAGTGAAAACCTAGCAATCACACCCCGGTGTGGACCAAAACAACCCGAGACCGTCTGAGCAATGTGGTGTCAACTCTGATTCGATGGCAGTGGAAAAAAGGCGATTCAATTCAGAATCAGATCCAACCCACAGGAAGTGAAGCAAACATGATGTGTATTTTTGCTCACAAGCAGTTTTTTTCTGTCGATGTGACCTATGTGGATCCACTACTGCAAATTCTGTGCAGTGTGGAACTAAAACAAAATATCAAACCAACCAAAAGAACCAATTTTGTCTAATTTGGCCTTGGCAAACAGGCTAATAGGTGTGAAAGTCAGAGAGCACTTTCCTAAAATCGCATTCATCTGCTCTGTGATTTCGAAAAGACTTGGGTGTCTGCTTCACATATAATGGAGGACCTTGTGCTTATTTCACCCTCACGTTCCCATTTCGGGGGTTCAAGCCGTGTAACATCTGCTACTGAGCAAAAAACCTGCGAGCGATGACGATGGTCAGATATTGGATATGACTGGATGTGTTCTTGCTGTATGAATGTCATTATCACTTTAGACCTCAGATCAGGATTCGAGTTTGCAGGTCAGAGATCAGCAGGTGAAAGCCGCTGTAGGCCGGAGTCTCTTTAGAATAGTAGAGCAAGTTGCTCCTTGCTCTCGGCCGGAGGTTAAGTGTTCTGGGAACGGAGCGAGTAAACGCAGGGAGGGGGAAAAACCCAGTGACATCCTGTTCATGTGTTTCCTTTCTACTTATACCCTCTTATTATCACCCCACACACACACATGCTCGCACCGGCACAAACACATACAAACACAAGCGCACACATATCAGGTCCTTAAATCTGCTGCAGCATTGCACAGTCCTCTTAGGGCCACCCATCACCTGAAACACGCACACAGACGCACACAGACGCACAAACACATGCGTCCATCCACTTTAAATCGCATATACAAAGACATACTTGCTACTCTGCTTTTCCGACAAATATCCCCATGAGTAAACTCAGCCATTAGGTCCTGCCTTTCCTCCAAACAGCTGGGGCGGGGGAGGTTTCTCTTCAGCTGATGTCATGTGGAAAAGCTGTGGCATCAAACCCTGAGCGCATGCAGTTTCACAAATGGTGCAGACTTATACGAATACACAGTGCAGCACTTTCCTAATCACAGAGTGGCTTTTATTTGTCTCTGTGTTAAACATCACAACATCTGGTTTCCTCGTTTCCTTTCTCTTTATGTAGTTTCAGGGTCAGTTGTGTCTCTAACATTTAAGTTTCCACTAGCAGCTCTTATATCAGTGTGAATATGCAGCAGTGTGTCTGATATTGGAGCTCCACCTGGAAGCCCGTCTGTCTCGGAGCGTCTCGGTATGTCTCGCTAGCGTCAGCTTTACTCCAACGGAGCAGGTGAGGCATCAAGGCCGATTTGGATTGCCGAGGGCAAAAATCAATAATAAGCTTGACAGCTGGAGTTTGAAGTATAAAATTATATTTAGAGACAGAAAAAAGGGAAGGGGGAGAAAGAAACAGAGCCTTTGTGTTGTTTTTTTTTTTCTTTTTTTTTCTTTTTTTTTTTTAATGAGTCCACCATTTCATGTCGGTGCTTGTGCTATAGGTTGGCCCAGTTCCTGCTGGCAGATGTGCATGTCAGAGTGGGAGTGTTTTTTAAGAAGCGGGGGGTGTGATGATCGTCTGGAGATGTTTTGTCCGTAAGTGATGCGCCTTTGTGGCCTTGGTCCATTGGGAGTCTGGCTGACATGGTTGATTCATTGATATATGTGTGTGTGTGTGCCTGCGCGCGCCTACTTTTCTGCCTTCAGGCTCATATGGCCCCCTCAGTAACCACATGAAGCACACACACGTCAGTCCCAAGTGTGTAGGCTCCACCACATGCACAAACACACACGTACTCGGCTCAGCCTCATGAACAACATTCAAGACCTAAAGACAGGCTCTGGATAAAAAAAACAGCTTGGAGACGGAGCAGTTAAGCACGCAGAAGTCTGGACAGAATAGGAAATTCACACCTTATCCTCACGCATCACTCTCACCATGCTTCTATAACCACTCCATTGCACAGTACAGTTAGCATGCAGAGTGCACAGTTGGTCTGGACTTATCTTATCGTGTGCCGTGGGACTGTCTGGTGATGACTAGGTGATGATGCAAGCACTGTGGAAACCAGGGCCCTTTGGGATCCTGGTGTAACCAAATCTGAGATGATTTTAGCCCACACCTTGAAGTGACACTGAATTCTCCACAGCCTCTGAGTAGAGTGAAGTCCCACCTAACACATGACTAACAGTCACATTAGTCCTACTGTTGCATGTCACTCAAAGTGAAAGAAACGTCTACCACTATAGGCCTGATGCTTAGCTTCCGTACTGCTAAGCTACACACGCACGTCACACAAATGTTGTAGTATCTTTACGAGGACCTTCCATTGGCTATACGCTTAAATCTAACCCTAAACTTAACCTTAGTAACCAAATGGAAATCATTTGGCTCTTTTAGTTTTCTATGCATGTAGGAAGACCAAGATATAAAAACATAACACGCTCACACCCACATGCAGCACTCTCTGAATGTGACTATTTAACTGACCTTAGACCCAAAACAGACCCATTTCCTGTTTCAACCTTCCGGCTACTGACAAAAGAAAATGTGCCTGTATGCGTTTATCTTTAGATTCATCATAATCCTGTGTGAGGCCCCTGATAACTTTGTCCCTAATTAGCTTGATTGCACTGCTATATGCCACAGATGCATTTACTTAAGCTACAGTGCGGAAGTGATCTGACTCGCCCCTCCCTTCTTCTGATGGGGAGAGAGAGAGAGAGAGAGAGAGCGAGAGAGAGATCCTGGAGTAGATCCTTGAGCAGCTCCGCTCTACTGGAGCACATATTGATCTGGGAGCGGCACGCCATAAACAGTTTCATTACCGGAACAGAGAGAATGGAGGAAGAGAGGCAGGAGCTCTCCTCTCACAGCTCCTCTCACATTCTCTCACTTTTCCTCTCTATCTCTCTGTCTCATCACAGCAGGACGAGTCCGAAGAGTGAAAGACTCTTTGCTCATCCGTCAGCAAGCTTTGTCAAGTAACCGTTACTAGACATGTTTGCTCCAGTCACTGTCTGGCTGGAGGGCAAGGTCATGTAAAAATAATCTTTTGCATATTGGGAGATCTTAGTTTCTAAGACCGTAGTTACGATACTCAGATTCGGTGACAACGTGCCAGTGAAAGACTAGCCAGTGCTGCCATCTCTCTTTGCATGCTCAAAAAGTCAGTAGAAGACTGATTAATTTATTCATCATGGTCATTAGCATATCAAATTACAAATATGAGTGGATGAGGAAAGAAGATTTTTGTATAGAATATAACATCAGGCATTATTCACAGCGAATCTGCTCCCTCAACTTGTATATCAGCAGCTGTGATGTGATCTGGAGAGCTGTATCGAGTTCAGGACAGTCACTGATGTCTGCTCAAAAAGTCATTAGATTTGTCTCTTTTTTTTTTTTAATTAAATTCCCTAAAGGGGTCTAAAAAGTCACCAAATTGGCAACACTGATAATAGCAGCATGTCATAAACTAAGGGTGTAGTGTAGGGCTGCAATGAATATTCAGTAATTCTGACAGACTAAAATTAGATTAATTTGAAAATGGGAAAATGGTTTGAGATTTTAACACGTATACGAACACCGTAAACCTTCTTCCATTGCCTGATTGCCCGACCCTGTGTGCTTTTTAAAGCAATAGGATGCAAGTAAAATCTTTTTTTATTCACAGCACTCAGGTTTTTATATTTCACTATAAATAAGTTCTATATCCAGCTGAAAACATGGAGCAAATCATGACGGTTGGTAAAAACGGTGACATTCTGTGTCATGTATGCAAACATGAATTAGCTTGGCACAACAGCACTTGCATGAGGGAGCACCTGAAGAGGAAACATCCCCACGTAGCCCTCAGTAAAACTACTATTAACATGCAAGTTATTCCCCACAGAGTGGTGGAAAATGTGTGAATTAAAACTCATGATCATTAGAATGGAAGTTGATAACATTGTTTGGCATGGATAGTTTTGTTTTTTTCTTTCTTTTTTTTTTTTTTCATAAAAACGTCCGCATCAGTCCTAATCTATAGGCTATTTCAGATTGTAGGAGGTTCTGTGTTCTCACTCCTCAAAGAATAATGAGTGCAAAGACCTGCTGGTTTTCTCTTATTAACTTATCCAACTAAAATCACAAGCTTATACTCAGAATATCGAATATTTGAGACAGTATTTGGCGGAATATAAACCCCCCCCCCCCCACCCAAAAAAAAATAAAAATAAAAAAAACAATAGTTGCTGATTTGTCAGAAAGTGTTGTTTAATTTTCTATAACAGCGTGACTCAGACACTAGCTTCCTTCCTCATGCAAAGTTTATATTAATGCACTGTTAATATATTAAAAACATTAATACATTTTCATTTCTATAGTAACAGCTTACACAGGGACTAAAAAAATCTGATTAAAAAATCTGATTAAATAACTGAGGGCTTTGCAGTTAGTTGGCAACATGACAAGCTGCATTTTTTTTGAGAGGGAAAATAGAAAGGCTGGTGAGGGAACGACTGCTTGTAGCTCTTAACTTCTTTGTGGACGTTCCACAGCGTTAAACGTAACTGTAAGTGTATGATGTGTCACGGTTGTTATAAAAAAAATAAATGAATAAAAGTAATCATTGGCAAATTGCTGTGGTATGAGAGGAATAAAGCACCACAGTGGTATGTTGTTATTGGGAAAGAATCAACTTTGTGATAACTGTGTGATGTGTGGTAACAGTAACTCTGCTTCATGTTGTCAAACCTTGTGGTATTCTTTACATACTACATTGTTTAACCAGGAGAAATGATTGTAATGTCCATGGACCTGCTAGTAACTAGCAATGCTGGCCAAAGAGGCGTATTTTATGTCCTTTATTGCAGTATCATTATGTATAGCCCAACGTTTCTGATCTAGATATGAGAGCTAGAGGACATTTTAGAATCTGAAGTGCCCTTTAGCAATATATTCCAGCTACGTTTCTTTACCATAACATCCGCGTGCGAGGCGTCATGCATCTCATTGTGGCGGTGTTCATACACAATCATGAGAAAAGAGCGCAGCTGCTGCCGCTGTAACTGACTCCTTTTATTTCTGCTTCCTAAAGCGATCAGTGCACAATCAGCCTGCTTTAACAGCACTGTGCCAGGAAACAGGATGCAGGCCTAACAAAGTTATCCGTCCCCTTGTTTACTGCTCACTGTAGATGAACGGCAGGCTCTCACTATATGTCTGCAGCGGGCCTATATGATCTCTAATACACGTGCACGTTCTTTTTTTTTTATGTTGACATTAAGTAGAGTGTATTGACACATCCTGTCATGTGATTGTGACTGTTCAGTTTGGTATGCTGTGCTTGTTTGTATGTGTTATATTTCTGTTGATCATGGCCATGTTAGCTTGTTTGTTGTAGAACAGTCACGTCTTTGTAGTGTGACCAGTATTAACATCATGAATCTGGAAATAATGATGCACTTCACTATTATACCCGCAAAATGTCCCCGCATGATCAAAACTGTCAGATATTCCTATCCTTTTGGGGACATATGGTCTCCACCAAGATATAAAAATGTGCTTACACACACACCCACACACACACACACACACACACACACACACACAGTTATTCTGCATGGCATGCAGAAAGTAGTTTCCTCCCAGAGAAATCTTACTCGCACTCCGTTCTGAGTGCATGCAGATTTTATCGCTGTGGACACCGACACTTGTACAGGAAGTAACCATGTCGCAGTGTCCTTCACACGACCGTGATGTCACTCTGCTTCCTCGACTTCCTGGCAGAAGTGTGTGTGTCTGAGCTCCGTCTGAGGCCACAAACCACAGACTCAGCTTTTTTTTTTTTTCTTTTTTTCTTATTTGCAGTAAGAAAACTAATATTGGAATAGATCAGGTTCCTCTCAGGGTGATGACCTTAGTCACTGTTGGCTTTGGGAGCTTGAACAGCACAGGCTACGTTCTGAAAATTTGGATGTGATCCTAGTGAATGAGTGGGGGGGTGGGGGGGGGGTGAATCAGGGTCAGGGAAAACCCTTATCCTGGATTTTTTCCAGCACACACACAGGAAGGCATGTGTCATTGGTCAGACATCGCTGACGTTGGGGGCAGGAGATGATGATGTTCAACGGGAAAAGTGATGATGCGTATTGCACAGATATAGCAGAAAATATTACAGAAAATAGGACACGATAAATGGTGGTTTTCCCAGAGAGCTCACCTCTGAGCTGCAGAAAAGACACAATCAGTCTCCACCAACCCTATGCAGAATTCCATCAGCGAATAAAGTGTCTAGGGGGCAATGCATGTAAAGTCTAATATCGGACAAAATGAATATTTCCGAGGCAGCAGGCTAACGTTGTTGCCTCACAGCTCCAGGATCCCCTGTTCGATCCTGAGCTCAGGTTACTGACTGTGTGCAGTTTCACATGTTCTCCTTGAGTCTTTGTGGGTTTCCTCTGGTCTCATCCTACCTCCTGAAAATGCTACTCTGCATTTCCCGTAGGTGTTGAATGAATGAATATTTCATTAGATGCAGATATTTTGCAGTCATTTTAATTATGTGTCTAGTAACTGTTTTAAAGGCATCTAATCATAAACCTAACTGGGGAAAAAAAATAACAAATGCTATTAATTCAGCTACAAATTCCATTATTAGAGACCGCTGCCTCAGCATCATCATGCATCATAACCTTCCCATTACATTTGTTTATTCACTGTCCCACTGTAGTTCTTCAGCCTAACATGACGAAAGAATAAAACTAGACTACTGGTCACTGAATGACCCAGTTTGATTTTTGATCAACTTAATCAGCCAATGTATGGGCATAAATAAAAAGTAATAGCTAGCTACAAGACAAAAATTAACATTACTAGTAGGTCAGACTTTGGTCCTTTATGCTCGTTGAAGCCAGGGTTGCCAGAGGCGTGGTTCTTACACCAAATTGAGCTAGCTTTGGAACAAGGTTGTGTGCGGTGGAAATTTCAGGCAAGTACTTCTGATTAGACCACAACCAGTATTAACTTAGCTATATTGCAAATATTAAGGCCCAGCTTTACAAGTAGTTGTGTTTATGACTGTAAGTTGATGTATGGAGAGTTGATGTATAGAGGCCATGTTTGTTTGGGCCAGTCTTCATAATCAGACATCAAGATTAAGCTGATAACATGGTGTTGAATGAAAAGGCCCATAGGCCTCCGTCAGCTGATTTCCCACGAGCTGTGACTCTTCTGACAGTGATCAGGTTCACACGCAGAGAGTGTCAGTAACCCAAGACATCTGCTGAGGAAGTGAGTGAGCAGTGTCTTCTATTCATGCACACTGAGTAAAGTTGTATGAATAGAGTGAGATACATGATGGGAATGAAAGAGTGAGAGAGATTAGTGACTCCTAGCAGTAAACTGTTACTCAGAGAATAACCAGTTTGTACCCATGACACAGTTGGGGATCACCCAGGAAGCCCCGATTACACATGCACTTCCACACACACACGCGCGCACACACACACACACACACACATAAGCACACAGCTATATGGCATCTATGACAAATTGAGGCAGCTCCCAACCCACATCCACCCCCACTCTATCCTCACCGTCCTTCTTAAGTACTCATGCTGGGAAGCCTGCTCTGTGGTTTCCCTTCTCCTCTCTTGTTCAGCTCATACGCTCGTTAAGAATTTACGGTTCTCTTACGTGTTAAGCACCACATGGACGTGCGCCAAACTCCAAAAGCTTTTGGCTGCAGGTGCGCCAACAGACGCATACAGGAAATTCATCTCAGCAGATCAGCACTGTTTCCTGTACGTCCCCTCCTCTGAGACTGTGGCCACCTCTCATTTCTTTGGGAGTCTGGAGTCCATGTGCTAGGCCGTGACAGAGCGGAAGCAAGCATTGTTGTTGAGGCAGCAGTTCTAGTGATAATGTATCCTTTGTATGTTCCAAGCAGTGCCAGAGAGCGCGTCTGCTCTGTGTGGGCAGAAGCATGTCATCGAGGCTGTTCTATTGGAGACTTTGGAAAGGAAGCAGATACAAATCACTTGAATACATTTCTTATCTGGTATGTTCTGGTAGTGGATTTACTTTAGTAGAGTCTAAAGAAGACTTCTTTCCTATGTTCAGTCTTTTGAAAATGTGTTATTGTTTACTACACTCGGATACACTATAGATTTACTGCAGTAATGGTTAATTTGGTTAGCAAACGGTGAACCAAAATACTGCAGGGGTAGCCAAAGCTAGCCCACCAGGCTAGTGGAAACTCCTGTGCTCACTACACTTAAAAATGGTCGCTAAAGTAATATAATAATGTATTTGCAAGTTAGTTAGCTAGTTATGCCATTAATACAGGGCAGCCATCTTTCTTTTCCTGTTGTGGTAAAGTGTTTTGATGTAGCACATCATTTTTGTGACTTCACCAAAATGTCACCAAAGTCAGCAGCAAATGTTTTGGCTATGAGCTGTGGCATGCTCTTCTTACATAACAAGTAAAAATGTTATTTCAGTCCGGCTGGCTTCTTTATTATCTCTATATGATTAACTGTGAAGTGACTTATCGTGTGATTATTGCTCATTTCATCAGGATTTCCACATACCTACATGTTCCTGGTTCTAGTAGAAATTGTTCACCCGACAGCCGGACTGTGCCCTGGCTGATGTGTGTAGTGCAGCAGGCGACGGGATTCGGAAGCATGCGCTATAGTTACAGCAATAAGGCGTGTCGCACCACTGTGAAGTTTAAACATACCAAGGTTTTTTTTTTTTTTTTTTTTTTTTTTTTTTTTTTTTTTTTTGTGAAGTAAGGTTTCTTTCTTTGGTTGTTGGACATACATGTCCTATGGGAAACTATGAATAGGAAACTAATAGCCAGCAGGAAATGTGTTTGTCCCAGGCACCCAGGCTAATGATTTTGTCCTCCCCTGAACTGTCATAATTTTACTGTGGTACTTTACACTAATTATGGCTAGTACATGTTAATGCTCCCAGTTTTACCACTGTGCTTTATGGTAACAATTCTTGCTACATATTTAGCATTGATATTCCCAAAGGTGGCAACAATGATTTATATTTTTGACCGTGACATTATTATGGCTGTTAGGTTGAAAGACATGGTTGATATTTAACGTGGAAGAAGTTAGCATGGTTTGTACATAATACAAGGCTTGTATTATGAAAAACTACTGAACTGTATAACTGGTCTTGTTACCTTATGAACTTATGTACCTTATGTAACTTTAGCGTTGCGTAGTAAAAAAAAAAAAAATTATTGTAGCCATCGATGCATTTATACATCACACAGTAGACAGTATTCTTATTAAACATTTCTGCAGCTCCACTCGTTTTCTTCAAACTTTAGTCAGTTATAGAGGTAACTATAGTAATAGAAAAACTGTGATAGGCATACCATAATAATTTTCAAACTGGGTTTTTTTTTTTTTTTTTTTGTGTGCTACAAAACCCTGGTACTCTTCTAAAAGGTTTCATATTTACCTTCGTGTTCCTGAGCGGATTCATTTGGAGAATGTGTTATTGTATAAAAACCAGAGCAATGCCGCTACACAAACATGATTGTGCACTTTGTATTGTATTGTATTGTGTATTTTTGTTCATGTGAGCTGATGCAGTCCTGGATTTCAGGAGCTGACAGAAGGCTGTGAATATCATTTCCAGCTAATTTCCTGCAGCGCTTCCTGTCTCCGTGGGAGGGTGAAGAATCACACTGTCTGTTCCCAGTGAATTAGGGATTATACCTTCTTTCTTTCTTCCTCTCCCCTCTCTCTCTCTATCTGCCTGATGCTATATTATTCCTGTTTGTTGGGGTGGAAAAAGTGCAGCTGTGACAGGACCTAGCAAAACTGTCAAGGAAATAATGATAATAGAGCGGTGATGAAGCAATGAGCACCTTTCTTTTGAATATCAGCGTGAAGCCTGACTTGCTGATTGACACTTTATTATTAGAGCGTTCTCGTGCGTGCACCCGGGCACCGATAACGCTACTTTGTATGCATTACATACGTGCGCGTGTGTCAGGGTGTGCAGGTGAGTGTGAGCACATTAGGTACGCACCAATTATGAAACATTCATATCGTTTTTCTGCTGAGGATTTAACAGTTTACTTCTTCACCTGTCTTGTTAGGAGCCATTTTGCAAATGGAGTTATTTCCCTTCCCTCCCTGATATATAAGATATTAGGTAATGTTTAACATATTAGATATTGTTGAATAATAATAATAATAATAATAATAATAATAATAATAATATATTTGAGAATTATTAGAAATGTAGACTGTATTTAAAAATAGACAAATAAAACCACTTCATATTCAATGACATAATGTAAACAGACATAATTAAAATGCCGAGATGTGCATTTTTTTTGTGTGTGTGTGTGTGTGTGTGTGTGTGTGTGTGTGTGTGTGTGTGAAATGCAAGGGTATGAAATTTCATGTTTTAAATATTTTAGCTCATTGCTTTATACATTACTAAAGTAGCTAGTGTTAGCTTGTGCATGAGTTGTCTACAGTTAGTTACTTAAAGGATTGAAAGCTTAGTTAGCTAGCTAAGTTATCAAGCCAATTTCCTAAACAAATATTATCTATCTCCATTAGATTGGATAATCTGACCAATTTTGGTTAAGCAGGTCAGACAGCCTGTATGTATTGGGGGTAGAAAGTCGCCATCACTGCTTCAAGTTTAAAGAAACTACAAGTCCCGGTGCTATTGACTCAGATGATGAGATTTTTCAAATGCAATTCAGCTGATCTATATTAAGATAGATCGAGTGATCGCTGCAGAAAACATAAGCAAAAAAGCTCTCTCAACTCTTTGAGCAAGCTGACCAGCATACACAAACTAGCAGGTTCCGTTTTGTTAGCTAAATTTGATCATGCAGCTACTTGTGGCAACACCTACCCTCTTAACTGCCCGAGAATGGAGGATGGGGGTAGCTGTGTGCCGTTGTGTTCATAATAACAATATCGGGCATGTTGAATATGATGGTATGTTTCGATACTAAATATCAGCACATCTCTGAAGTAGACAGACGGTCTCTCCCTGGAGTGATAAGTGGTGTTGGCTGCGAGAGAGGCAGATTGTATCTGTGTGCTGTGCAGTCCTGCAGCTACCACTGAGAGGGGCCAAGCCACGTACCCCCCAACCCACTCACGCAGAAACAACAACAACAACAAACAAGCAAGCACACGGCCAGATACCAACAAAACGCTGTATTATGACGTTCACATGGTGCAGCATGAATAGTTCCTGCTTCTAGCATTTGTTTCCTGCATGATGATGTTTAACTTCATAAATAATTTAGCTTTGTTTGTGCATTTAGTTTGACAGTGTCTTCTAACTCTATAAAGGTTTATGACGCTAATTGGAAGACATTTTCCCTCTGAAACAATGTCGTATGAGAAAGTATGAGTAATAGTTATGGTATTTGGAGCAATGGTTATGGTATTTTTAGTAATGGAATGAAAATGCTTGCTGAAAATGCTTGTCGAAATTATAAGTCATCTATTTGGTCTTAATTGTATATTAAGTTTACAATAAAATTAGAGCTAAATTAGAACTGTTACCACATCAGGATATGGTCCTATAAGATCTGTGTTTTTTATTTGACATGCAGAAGACATGCAGCATTTCATGTGTTAGGGTGTTATGAAGGATATGAAATACTTCTGCAGTTGGTTTGACAGTAAAGTCAAAACCTGTTTTGAAGACCCATATTTATGTTAATGTAATAAATTGCTCCACGTGGCAGTTCCGCAAATGTGTCATTAGACAACCAAAAAGGGACAGAAGCGTCTAGACTTTCACTCTGATTAAGAGATTCAAGTGATATAAATATGCAAATAGGAAACACCCCCAACCCTACACTCGTCGCCCCTTCTGCTTCACGCATGACTAGCGCTCGCATATACGAACCTCAGAAGCGCTTAGATTTACAGATGCAATGCCATGTGTTCAATACGATTTTTCCAGTGAGATTATTTGTTTCCTTGTTTATTAAAATATTCATATTTTTACCAGTCTGAATTCCCCTGAAAGGATATAATGATGAAAAAAACCATAACGTTCCGGGTGATAAGACGTTATTACAGGCATAGAAATATATTACAGGCCACTGGCAGGGCACGTTTACTCTCTCATTGGTTTTGTCACATACATTGCCTGATTCATATCAGTTTTTCTTCAGATCAGTGTGAGTTTATTCTGGAAAAAAAAACACAAACCACACACATTTGTCACACAGTACTAGGCTTATGAGGACCTTCTATGACTAACATAATTTTTTTAATGCATAACCTAACTTTAATCTTAGCAACCAAAAGGAAACATTTGGTCATTAGTGTTTTTTTTTAAATAAAAGCTGCTGTGTTTATATACATAAAAAAAATCTGTGTGTGGCTTGTGGGGACCAGCCAGATGTCCCCCTAAGGTGAAAACTGTCGGATATTCCTGTGCTTGTGGGAAACTCTGTCCTAACTAAGATATAAAAACACCCATTTAGAACCATGTGGAATGTTAAAAATGTGTCAGATATGGAGTGCGTGCGTGCGTGCCACACTCGAGCCTGTTAATAACAAGGCAGCCATTCATCAGTAATATCAAGAGTTGCTGATTTGAATTTTAAATCATTTTAAATTTTAAATAAAAACATGCACACACGTACACCCCTCTCTGTCAGCACAGCCTGAAGAGTGTCTGATGAAATAATTAGCACAGGCGTTATTACAGTGTAGCACATGGGCACATTACAGATTGAAAGTGGCAGCCTCTGTCTTTCTAGCTCACATAAATATTTATTTGGTCTTTCTGGTGACAAGCCCTGATAAACAGTCTGCTGAGCTGATTAGAGCTTGTCAGATGATATTCAGCACAGAGCAAATTAGAATCAATAAATCCATGCAGTGGTAACAAAGAGATTGATTTTATACAGCCCATCTCCACTGCATCTCTCTGTCTCTCACTTTTCGTGTGTGTGCGTGTGCGCGCGCGTGCGCATCTGCGTGAGGAAACTGTGTGTTCAGTTAATGTGTCGCAGTAGCTGCCAGGGCATGGCACTGAAGTGAAGTGGGGCTGGTGGGGGGCATACACAATCCATTTGACACTGTGAACAGTTGCGTAATGAGAGAGAGGTGGCAGGCGAGCAGGGAAAAGAGGAGAGAAAGCCAATTTATCAATTTAGACAGAGATGGAGGGACTCGTGTGTCCCCACACCTCCTCCTAAATGGCTCCACGCCTCTCCTCCCCTGGCTCCGGCTCCTCTGGGACAGATCTTAATCACGCTGGGGGGCAGATGAGGCAGAAGTGTCCACAGTCTGCTGGAACAGGATGAGCCAGCTTTTACCACACACACACACACACACACACACACACACACACACACACACGTCCGTGAGCCTGCTAGGGTTGTACTCAAAATATTTATAGTGGCTAATAGCAGTAATTGGAGCACAATTTTTTCCCTAAAGTCTGGAACAGTGGAACAGTGTTGTATGAGAACATATGACTAATGCAATGGTTTTTTATATATATATATATATATATATATATATATATATATATATATATTTAGTAATAGAATTGAAACACTAGTTGAAACTAATCTACATTTTATAAGTCTCTCATTTGATATTTGATGGTATATTGGTGGTGTACAATAAATTACACTGTATTCATTACCTGAACGACTTACAGTTGAGCTGAACAGATGAAGGTTAAAGACACTGGACACGAGTCAGCAGTGTCAGTTAGGTGATTCGTGCTCCCAGCTTTTCCCCCAATCTAAAATCTGAAACGGAAAATGTCATGCTTAAGAGTGTACAATTGAACACTTGAATACAACTGAATAGAGAATTCTGTTTTTAAAAGCCAGTCTTGGCTCTAACAAGCTCAAAGCTGAGGAAAAAAAAATGGGCAAAAATGTTAATTTTTCATTAAAAATTAATTTTATGATTTAAATATATGAAATTCATACACTCACTGAGCACTTTATTAGGAACACCTGTAAACCTACTCATTCATGCAATTATCTAATCGGCCAATCATGTGGCAGTGGTGCAGTGCATAAAATCGTGCAGATAAGCGCCAGCAGCTTGAGGTAATGTTCACATCAACGATCAGAATGTGGAAAAAATGTGATTTCAGTGATTTTGACCGTGACATGATGCTGTTGGTGCCAGGCTGGTTTGAGTATTTCTATAATTGTTGATGTCCTGAGATTTTCATGCAAAATAGTCTCTCGAAATTACACAGAATGGTGCAATAAAAAAAAATCCAGGCAGTTCTGCAGACGGAAACGCCTTATTCATGAGAGAGGTTAATGAAGAATGGTCAGACTGCTTCGAGCTGGCAGAAGGGCTACCCAGATAACCACTCTGTACAGTTGTGGTGAGCAGAAAAGCATCTCAGAATGCACAACACGATGAACCTTGAGGGTTCCACTTCTGTCAGACAAGAACAGAAAGCTGAGGCTGCAGTGGGCACAGGCTCACCAAAACTGGACAGCTGAAGACTGGAAAAAGGAATGTTTCCAACATCTTGTGGAATCCATACTACTAAAATGTTTGGTGGGTGTATATTTAAAATAATTTTGTCAGCTTCTGAGCTCCGTAAGGAGGAGGGATCTGTCTTCAACTGCTTTTGCCTGAAAGTTTACCTAGATGTTATTTTAAAATGAATCTAAAAAGTGAATTAATAAAAAGTGAATTAATAGAGAGATTGAATGCTTTTTAGAAATTGACTTTACACTTGCTTCATTTTGAAATTTGAACTTTAATTGCACACTTAAGCATGACATTCAGTTTCAGACTTTAGATTGCTCTTTGAAAATCTCGAAATCTTCAAAACAACATTCAAATTCAGATTTTTGTATTTAAATTCTAATCTCTAATTGCGTGATTCTAACCCCGTCATCTCTATTTTATATGCAGAAGAAATGCAGTGTTTCACGTTATGGTCTTATGATGTACTTGCCAAGAGTCAACACACACACACACACACACACACACACACACACACAGAGTAGTGCTGTTTACTGGAGCTCAGATGGAGTAGGCTGACTTTAATACATGTATTACTGGAGCTTCAAAGGGAATAGATCCTCTCTGATTTCTCTGTGGCACTGTGTATTTTTTGTTAGAGGTGTGACTTTGTATTCAGTTCTCAGTGGGATGGACGTGTGATGCCAGTGAAATATTCACGCTAGTGCTTGTGTGTGTTTGGGGTTCCTCAGGGTTTCAGTCTGAGTCCGTTAGAAGTAGTCTCAGGCTCTGAACTGGACCTTTTGTTAACTCTTACACTGATATGTGTGTGGTGCGGTGTTTTTATATCATCCATAACAGATTTGAACTTGTGGGGACATTTGGCTGGTCCTCGTGGGGAAAATATTTGATTATTGTTATTATTATTATTTGCAGATTTTATTTGATTTTAAAACTGAAACCAAAACTTAAAAAAAATGCAAGGTCCTCACAGGGGTAGTAAGACAAAAAGTGTGTGTGTGTGTGTGTGTGTTGCTCACACATGGGCTGAGAATATACCCACTGGTATTGTTGTCTTAATTGCTGTGATTGCTATGCAACTTGGATTCGCATCTTGCACATTGCGAGTGCTTGCAGTGAATCCTGGGATCTCTCTACAGACCCATTACTGCCAGATTACGGTCCTGAGATTCTCAGTCTTGTGCTACATCTCTGTGTTTATGAGTTTGACAGTAATTACCAGCCAATGTTATTGTTATCTCGGCTATTCAGCTGCTTTCTGTCTATCTACAAATAGCATTTATAGCTTAATAGATGGACTTTTTTTTTTCTTTTTTTTCCCCCCTAACATCAAGTGTGAGACTACAACAATGAGAGAATCAAACGTTGGGCTGCTGTGGTTGCGCTGAAGGGATTTGCATGTTAAATTCCCTTCCGTGGATAAAATAGTTGATTTGAATGAATTCATTTCCATACATTCATTTTCAAGCTGCAAATGTGTTTCTCTTCTAGCTTGTTGGTCAAATTCCTGATCTAATAAAGTCATACAAGCGATGTAAGTATATTTGATCAAAGTCTCACTGTGTCAAAGAAGCTCTTTGCCGCAGACCAACTCAAGGAAGCACTAGCGCAGATCAAATGTGAAGAGACAGATAAGGTTTAAAGACATCTTGTGTGTTCAAAGCCACCAGTTTGCCTTTTGCTTAGCTTTGTCTTTTTTTTTTTTTTTGGGAGATTTTTCCAGAAGCTGTTTATATGTTATAGCGGGTGTGTTTTAGTTTGTGGTAGAGTTTGAAAGGATTTTGGAAATGTGTGATTATTAAGTGCTACATCGTGACAGTCTTTTTTCAATGATGCACGTTTAATTTGGTCTATACCACGTTTGTGAATGTTGAGGAAAAAGGTGAAACATATAGGGAAATATCCTACATATGTTACCTAGACATCATGTTTAAATCAGTCAGCAGCTTCCTCTACAGAAAGCAGTTGCTTTATTTAGCTCAGTGGTTAAAGTTCCTGCTTCTGAACCTAAAACCAATAAAACCCCAAACAGGAAAATTCATTCTGTTTGTGATGATTGTCACAAGTCCAGGGTGTGTTGGTTTTGTTGCTGAACGACTTGTCTTTAGCAGGGCTTTGTGCTGTTTGAGTGCCTCCTGTTATGTTCATTCATTTATTCGTTTATTGCGTAAAGCCGATGCAGTAGTTATTTGTCAGGATGGACAATTGGACATACATGAATCTGACAGCCTGATTCATTTGTCAGCGTGTTAGTCACAATTAGGCAGGAATTAAATCTGGCTAGGAAACAATTCATCTTGTCCAAGTCAGGCCTAATAATGTGCTTTTGCTGTTTGTGTTTGTGTGTCTGAGGGAGGGAGGGAGGGAGAGAGAGAGAGAGAGAGATTGGCATTCCTGCCTCATCCTCCTCTCTTGTTCTTTGTTAAATGAGTACATCAAGGTTTAGCTGACAAGGGAGTGCGTGTGTGTGTGTGTGTGTGTGTGTGTGTGTGTGTGTATGTGTGCGCCACATGTCCTCCCACCAATGTAATGGAAAATTCAGTGGTATTCAGTGGTTTTATAATGTCACTGGTTTTATAATGAGACTACTGCCTGTAGGGGGTACTTATGAAACGTTATCTGTGTTGTGGCCCTGATGTGTTCTACTGCCATTAGGCAGTCTTTTTCTTTAGTGTGTGCATGCGCCTGTGTGTGTATGTGTAGTTTGTGTGTGTTTGTGTGCGCGTGTATGTGTGTGCTTGTCAGTAGATCAGCTGGCTCTCTATGCTGTGTAACAGTCTGGCTGACACCCTTGCTGGCTCTTATCACTCTCTCTCACACACACACACACACACACAGACACACACACAGTGAGCTTGGCTAACAGAGTGCTGCTGTGTGCCAGGTGTTTTACTGATGAGTCCCGCCCCTTCTCTGGTGGGCCAGGTCCTCCAGGGAGCATGTTGATGAAGAAGGAAACAGCACAACAGCAGAGCAAACACTGATGACCTCACCTTACCTCAGAGAGATGCATATCTGTTTATTTATTTGCTTGCTCATCCATTCATGTGGCTACACTGTCAGAACAAATAAAAAGTTCTTTGTTACTGTCCAAGCTACCCTCAGAGTTATAACAGTGATCCTCAATGCGTGTTCTTGTTACTTTCATTTAATTAAAGTTACAGAAAAAAGCCTCACTGACAAATGCTTATATCCTTAGAACCCCACTTGAGTACATTTCTGTTTAAATATGTAGCCAAGACGAGTCTCTCTGATGGCCCATAAGCATTCCCAATACACACACAGAGTTTGGGAGAGTTTTTACTCCTCCCTTTACCTGCAACCTGAATCATAATTACACAGATTTCATGTTTTTTGTGTATCAGCTGATCTTTGATGCGGACTGACTGCAAGCTACACTTGCCAAGTTACGTGACCTTTCAGAGGCGTGATCTTGCCGTGCTTTTAAGGCAAGTTGCATCCTGTGGTTATGAGCACATAAAACTTTTAGCAGCCAACATAACACTTGCCTCACATTCACTAAAGAGTGTGGCCCATTTTGTCAATAAACATGGGCAAGAAGCTCTACTTTGACCGAAAGAGGCAATTTAACTCACACCACCACAGGCCCTTTGCAGTAGCCTGCTGGCAAACATGCAGGTTTATCATCACTAACTGCTTCAAAAAAACCTCTTTTAATAACTTTATTAAGATAGGATTTCATGAATATTTGTAGTGCTCAGTGATCCTGGAATAGGTCCTGGACCCTCTGCGACCCTGAATAGGATAAAGCAGTTGCGGAAGATGGATGGATGAATGAATGAAAGCTCATTGTGTCACAGTATTTAAAAGAAAACCAATCAGATTGCGACCTCCAAGATTCTGAAGCTTGCGACCAGAGGAGTGTACAAAAAAAATGTAGTTGCTCTGTCTGAGCGGACTAACATAACATGGTCAAGACATGAAATGTTTCAGTGAATTAGATTATTCCTACACACATAATGGGAAGTTCTGAACCTGTCTGAAGTAAATTCTGAGTAATATGTAAAAAAAATAATACTGTTCTCATTTCAACACGCTGTGCGCTAGGCCACATTAGTAACATTTATTCAGTCTAGCTTAAATTATATTTTCCTTGTCATGAGTAAACAAGGTTTCATTATGAATAAACTAAACACAATAGGCTATGGTATATCAAATGTAAGCTACATGAACCATAACTAGATGTGAGACTCTACACTGTGTTCCACTTTGGCAGTTCTCAAACCTCAGGTTTTGCAGAACTGATCTTGCTGAATCATGCACCATAAATGTTTTTTGGTCCGTTAGGCAGCAGCGACTCTTGACCATGTATGTTGGTGGAGCAGAACGATATTAATAACAACATGGCCTCAAACAAAATTAAGTCGAGGTTCTCACACACAGCTGAGAGACGACAACATACATTCATCCAGCATCCAGTCTAGCAGCTGATTTTGAGTGGTTTTAGACAGTTCAGTACCGCAGGTGTGTTTCTCATCGCCAGTGGGTTAATATCATTAACCAGAGTTGCAGGGTTGCCCAAAAATGTCCAGCCCAACTGCATCTCATAAACCACACAAAAGACGTGGAACTAGAATTAAAAAAAAAAAAAAAAAAAAAAAAAAAAAAAAAAAAAAAAAAAAAAAAAAAAAAAAAAAAAAAAAAATCAGGCATTGGAAAAGGGAGAATAGTTTTCTTCTTCTTCTCAGCCCTTTGCGTGAGAAACAGGTCACTGTAGTGCACACTCATTTCTGATGTATTCACATTATCCACTCTATAATTCCACTTTCCCTCTCCCAATCTTTGCAATCAAAATGGTTCTGTAAATCATGGACACGGTGCTTACACTTACACTTTCCCATTGTTTGTGGAAATGTAATAGATTTATTATTAGATTGCGATTATTTGCTGTGTTGGTCTCGGCGGCCACTGGGTATTTTTAAACTAGCCAATTCTGTGTGAAAAACGCAACCCTGGCAACTCTATAATTAACTGTCTTGTGCGCTGCTCCTCACCATAACATGGGGCAGTGTGATTCCTGCCTCAGTGGAGCTCCATTAGCACTTCTTTCAGTTCCTATTTTTGACAACTAAGTGCAATAATAATTCTGTGGAGCTAAATACACAGCGGGTGTGCTGCCCCATGATTGCATATATCTAGAAAGATGAGCAAGTCAGTGGAATCTGTCAGATAGGGACATTTTATAAAAAAAAAAAAAAAATTAAATTAAAAAAAATCACCGGTCACTCTAAAGAGCTAATTAATATTTCAGTGGAATTTAAAATGTATGGAGTTGTGAATGAGGATTTCATGAAGATTAACATTAGTTGAAGGCTAATACGTGGACGAGCCGCCACTGCTGTTGGGTAACAGCATCATCCTTTTAGAACCTAATGTCCCTGCAGATGTCAGGAGTTATTCTGGATCGAAACCAAATGATCGAAGAGAGCGGGAGAACGTTGGCGAAGCCATCTGCTATATTAGCAAAATATGGAAATTAGTCCAGTCTGTGTGATCTTTCTGAAATCTATGGTGTAGAACAGAATAATTTAAAATATTATTTGCCTGTTTAGAAATGTACGTGTTTTAATCATGTTCCAAAAAAAGAAAAGCAAGTGAAATTTCCATTTCATTAAAGTCCATTACCTGTTCTTTTACTGCAGTATTTATACACAATTCATGAATAGGACACTTAAATTTCAGTGTTAAATGTTTCCTAAATTTGACATTAAACTTTTTTTTTTTTTTCCTACTCCCCCCCCCTTTCCTTCTCCTCTCTCCCTGGTGCCTGAAGGAGCAGATGTGTCTTGTGCTGGTTTGTTTCCACATCATCTACAGCAGTACTGTACTTTCTCTGGCACACAGCCACTGTAATAATACTCACCACATAATCTTTATGATGGCCTGTGTGTACATTATTGCTGGGTGTGTGTGTGTGTGTGTTTAGGGCAATGTAAGTTACATTGTGAGAGCAGGAGAGAGCACAGGTGTACAGGAAACCATGTGCACGTCACGCAGTCCGTTACACTCGGCAAACAGGTGCCACACACATGTACACACCCAAGAGAATTGTGGGTCAAAGATGAGATCTGTGCTTTTTCTTTGTTTTGTTTTGTTTTTTTGCTATTAAAAACAGTTCATTTTATGCAAAATTGATTAATACACATAAATATCCCATATCACATGATAGCATTTATTTCAATTACTTCTCTGTTGTCTCATAAAGTTGTTGGCATTTACAATAGCTTTAATAGGGTGAGAGTCTGTTAGTAGGGCAGCATACGGTTTTGTCATTCTTGTAGCACACTGCTCTTTTTTTCCTACTTTTCTAACAGCAGTATAACAAGAACAGGTTTTGAGAGGCTTTATATAGTCACATGTCACATTCAGTGGTGCATATGTATTAGAATGGATATGAGCTCTGTCTGGATATGAGCTCTTTCACTCACACTCTCTCTCTCTCTCTCTCTCTCTCTCTCTCTCTCTCTCTCTCTCTCTCACATGCTCGCTCTCTCTTTTTGTGGCTAAATGGTCCAGCTATTAATCAAATCAGTGGTTGCTGTCTGCTGTCTCCACTGGGACAGACAGCATATGCTGCAGCAATACTGTAACCAGAGTATCGAGGTGAATTTATTCCAGCAACCACACAGTTGCACAATCCAGCATTTAGCGTTCTTAACGTGGCTCAGAAAGTCTTCATCTTCCAAGCGGACGCTCCTGGCTTGCAACGTGGAGATAGAATTACGAGGAATGGAAATGATTAGATTGTAAAATAAAAATGCTCTACAACACTACCGAGAAAGCGAGGACTTGAATGCTTTGGTGCATGAAAGGTGTGTGTATTTGTGTGGACTAAGAGGGAATTTCATAATTGGCCATTTTATATGCTATACCAGGGGTCAGCAACTGGTGGACCACAGTCCTGACGTGGACCCAGCAAAGTATTTCAGTGGATCTGTAGTGGAGCAGGTCAACGTATGAGGGGAAAAACTGGCTGTAGTTCAGCGACTCTACTTTTTTTTTTTTTTTTTTTTTCCTCCCCCCCTCCCTCTTCCTTCAACATTAACAGGTAGCAGATCCAGTTGTTATGGCTAATCACATGCTTCTATGTAATTTATTTACCTGAAGGCAGCTCGTGGTAGCACGATGCACCAATGCGAAACAGAACCACTTCAAACTGATGTGTCTAATTGCTAGCAATGAATATATCACGAACAGTTAAGCATTAAAAGGTAACTTCTGTCATTCAGTCATGTTAGCTGCTTATCCTGACCATTAAGCAAAGACATTTTATGTAGCTGGCCCACAAATTTTAATTGAATATCCCAAGTACTATACTGAGGTAAATATTCTAGTGAGTGTATTGTCTCTGTTTTTGCCTGATTAGCATATTGGTGTATTTGAGATGATCTCTCAAAGACAGATCATTAGCTTCTCAGCGTCTGAGTGTGATGATGCATCCATACACGTGAACTAGATAATTACAGCGAGTTGCACTTACACACTTAAAAACTAATCAGCCAGCGTTCTGAAACTTTATCAGCGTATGTCATTTTTAACAAGCTCTCCGTGAGGGTGTTCTGTAATGTTTCAGTCGTCACTCAGGCCTCCCAGTCTTTCATGAGGCTGCTGGTGACAATTCTGATTTAACAGTGAGAGAAATTCTGCACTGACACAGTGAATCTCGGCAGCATTTCACACTGACATCTTCCCCTGTTGTTGTGGTGCCGCATACAGATGTCATTTTGGCTCGGAGCTGAAACATACAACTACTCATGCTTTATTGGAGTGTTTATACACAGGCTAAAATGTGTTCCTGTTCTCTAGTCTACTGTTGGAAATGTCAGCTTGAATATTTGATTTGTGTGCATGGGGGGGTTTTGGATTTTGTGTGGTGTTGCCTCTTAGTTGTGGTGCAAACCTTGAGGGGGCGCTACACGTAATTTGCCTAGGGCACACAGAAGCCACGTGGCAGGGACTGAACACTAACCACTAACTCTCTCACATGTACATATGTTTATGAGAGAGAGAGAGAGAGAGAGAGAGAGAGAGAGAGCATTCTACACTATAGAGATGGATGGATATTGGATGTTGAAACCGGAAAACCACGTAATTGATGGTGGGGAAATCCAGGCAGTGCAGTGTAATTTCATGAAGTCTCCATTTCCTCTGGAGATGAGAAGAGAGGACATCTTAACCCCGTACTCTGCCCTGACCAGCCATTATCGTAAAATAACCCATGTTTCAACACGACACTTTCATACTCTCGTCTTCGGTGATAATAACAATAATAAACGATGACTGTTCTGTCTGGTCTGCTGGCTAAGGCAAAATAAGCTGCGAAACTCTTAGACGTCTGGCTCCTCCCCTGAGAGCTTAATGTGCCCGATTCATCATGTTAAATCTAGATTTCAGTAGATTTCCACCATCTTGATACGCTGATGAGGAGCCAGCGAGTCGTGCTGTCATTGTATCACTGATTTTTTTTTTACACCCTTTAAGCAAATAATCTGTACATCGAATACTCATTCGTAGTTAGCAATCAAATGGCCAAGAAGAGTGTTTAAATGCCGAGCAGAGCGTGCACAGTGGTGTGACATTGAGGGACTATGTCTCTCACCACATACTATCCCACAAAACATTATATCAAAAAAGTACACCACTAGATGTACTGATTAGG
The DNA here is from genome assembly GCA_022985145.1 of Pangasius djambal. Classification (NCBI taxonomy): domain Eukaryota; kingdom Metazoa; phylum Chordata; class Actinopteri; order Siluriformes; family Pangasiidae; genus Pangasius; species Pangasius djambal. The sequence continues at coordinate 11,203,770 of CM040991.1, forward strand.
AGTGGGAGGTACGTCAAAAAAAATCACAATTCTCAAAAACATTTCTATGATACATGATATGTACCATGATAATGGTTTGCGGCATCCGTTTGATGATGATTTAATGTTTGCAGAAATTATAAAATCATTATAAACAAAGAAATAATATATATATATATATATATATATATATATATATATATATATATATATATATATATATATATAATGTGTATATGTATACATATATATATATATAATGTGTATATGTATACATATATATATATATGTGTGTGTGTGTGTATATGGATGTATCTTGGCAATCATGGATATCATCATGGAAATATAATAAAGTGTGTGTGTGTGTGTGTGTGTGCTGTTAAGAACCCTTGAAAAAAGAATGTTTTTTTTCTGAGTATGATGTGTCTTTTGGAGGTATAGGCTTCCTTCCTGTGAGACCCGCTTTTCTTAACCAATTATTCCACGTTTCTAGTTGGAAAAAATATATTCTGTGTGTGAAAACAGGAAAGCATCATTTATTTGAAAAAGTAGTTGACTAACAAGAGCGCATAAGTAACTGTTACACATGCAAACCCACTCACACAGGAACTTTGACTCACAGAGCGATCAATGGCCACGCATGCGCTTTAATGACTCATTGATTCTGTGCTTATTGTGTGATGTGAGAGTGATGGAGGTGTGTGTGCGTGTGTGTGTGTATACTTGTGTGTGTGTGTGTGTGTGTATATATATATATATATATATATATATATATATATATATATATATATATATATATATATATATATATATATATATATATATATATATATATGTGTGTGTGTGTGTGTGTGTATATACACACACATACATATATATAATGTGTGTGTGTGTGTGTTTGTGCATTTGTGCAGATAGTAAGCTTTTCCAGACTTGGCTCCAGAGTCTTCTGTTGCAACACGATTTTCATGTTGACTTTGTAGAGTGAGCCTTCAAGGCTTGGATTTAAAATTAATGGTAGTTTGGAAACAGGCCATAGCTCGTGCTGTGTGTGTGTGTGTGTGTGTGTGTGTGTGTGCTCACTGAACTGTCGCATGGGTGGCTCAGTGGGTAGCGTTAATGCCTCACAGCACCAGGGTCCCTGATGTGATCCTGAGCTCAGGTTACTGTCTGTGTGGAGCTTCACATGTTCTCCATGTGTGGGTTTCATCAGGGCTCTCTGGGTTCCTCCTACTGTCCACAAACATACGTGAAGGCAGAACGGTTATTCTAAATCTTCCCTAGGTGTGAATGAGTGTGTGATACGCTCCGGCTCCACCTCAACTCTTACCAGAGGTGATTGAAGATGAATGTACTGTCACATGATAGCATTAAAGGAGAAGTGAGTGGTCACCTGCTGCTGAATGAGTTGTGAGTCACATACGTTCCTCCACATTTCTTCTGACCACCCAACATGCACTGGTGCAGATCACACAGCATTGGCCTGCTGAGTCATGTTAAGCTGTGTGAGTGGTGCATCTGTCGAGGCACATGGCACAGTGCTAACCTTGGAGGGGAAAAAGACAGAAGGGAGTGAGAGTGCGAGAGATGCACAGAGAGAAAGAGAATGAGGAAAAGACTCCAGCTTTTTTCCAGTGTAATGTTTATTGGCCACATCTGTAGTGTATTTGTGATTACCACCAACAAGAATGTCAACATGTTTCCCTGAACTGTGAAAGTAATGAAAATGCTGTTTACTCAATACTCACTCAAATCTAACTGCATGCATAAAATCATGCAGATACAGGGGAGGAGCTTCAGTTAATGTTCACATCAATTTAAGGAAAATGTGATCTCAGCGATGCCTGTGGCATGGTTGTTGGTGCCAGCCGGGCTGGTTTGAGTATTTCCGAACCTGCTGATCTCCCAGAATTTTCATGCTCAAGAATTTATACAGAATGGTGCGAAACACAAAAAACACCCAGAGAAGTCAGAGGAGAACGGGCAGATTGGTTTGAGCTGACAGCAAGGCTAGAGTTACTCAAATAACTGCTCTTTACAACCATGGTGAACTGAAAAGCATGTCAGAACATACAGTGCAATACAATGCAAATTCAAAATTACAAATCGTCACGCTTTAATGATAAAGGAAGAAACAAACATAAGGGAAAGTCTTACTAAAGCTGTTCTTATGTAGTTCTTTAAAAATTGTTATTATTATTATTATTATTATTATTATTATTATTATTATTATTATTATTATTGCTCCAACACTGGCGCAATGCTTCAAAATCCGGTTGTTTACACTTTCCCTGTGTGGTGTTTACGCACGATCAAGCGTAAACTGAAGTACTTCCCTGTTTACTTGAGCTGTGTTTACCCGAGTTGGCAATGCGTAGGTACAAGTTCATCCGCCTAGAAAAATAATGCCATCTCTAAAAGGGTGAATTATACAGATGAATAATTTAATTTATTTAATTCATGTCTAAAAGAAGTTGAAAAACAATGCAGTTTTTCTTTAAACAGATACTAAAAAAAATATATATTTTTGGTTATAATTTTAGAATATTTTAGTCTAGAACATTTAATCAGTGCAGTGTGTTCTGGTTAGTTATCAGAGTGGGGCTGTGCTTGGAATAATGGGAAGTGTGTATTTGTGTGTGTGTGTGTGTCTGTGTGACAGACAGAATTAATATATAGGATATGCCTGTGTACTGCCATTATTGTGTAGGATTTAATGCAACTTCTCCTTCTTTAGGCTTAATGCTTTGTAGTAGGATTAACACTCGCGCGCGCACACACACACACACACACACGCGCACACAGACAGTCTTCAAAGGATCCTCTGCATATTATCAGTCCATGTCAGGTTTATAGGATTATATAGTAGATGTATTTTTGTGTGTGTTTGTGTGTGTAAAATGATAGAGGTTGGAACACTGTCATAAAAGCAGTGATTACAGCATTGAAATTCATGCATTAACTTCCACGTGTATCCCAGTTTGTGTGTCCCTGCGCTCATGATATCGCTCCTGTACAGACCGGACAGAGGGAGGGTGAGTAAGCGTGAGCGTGACTACGCCATGGCTGTCATCACTGAATTTTCCTTAAGTAGATGCCACAGCACGTGCCCTGTTTGTGCTGAACCGTACCAGAAGCCTCACCCACTTGTTCTTGAACCTTATCCATTGCCTGCTTGCGTATTTAAGCAGTCTGTTCACAGAGTGCATTATATAAAACCCCAAGCTGCTCAAATCTCTGAGTTTGAATTTGAGTTTGAGGACACTTCCTCAATCTGTCCTTGAACGCTTGGCCAGATGTCCAAAATGTTGACTCAGTGTGGGTGGGAAGCTGCCTCAGGATCTGTAGAGTTATGGAGTTCAGGATCCAAAACTGGCTGTCCTGTTTGTTAGACCGTAACTGAGAGAGGATTGATCTCTCCACTAGTCTAGAGTGTTGAAGTGAGCGCTCATCCATTAAGACTAAAACCATGAAGGTTGGAGAACTGCTGGAGCATGTAGGGAACGATGAACACAATGTGCGAAGAGAGAATGTGCTCTTGTCGGTCCAGCAGAAGCCTGTAACAAGATAGAAAGCCTGATGTGATAGCTGGAGCAGTGAGCAGCATGCAGCTTGCTTGTTCTTAGGAGAGCGTCACAAAGGAGAACAGCAGCAGTTAATTATTAACAAACCTAACAGTAGATTACCTTTAGCAGAATTTTAAATGGGACCTTTAGCTTAGTAAGTACCTTTAGCCTGAATGTTCACACAAAACAGTCATGAGGTACTGGTCATCAAATAGCACCTCTTCCATTTCAGTAAAGTGCTTTCCTGAAATGTTCTTCACACATTGTTCTCAGTTAGACAAAAACTAACAACATGCAGATTCAGTTCAAGTCAAGTTTTTTTCTGTTGTTATTCATATATACACCAATCAGCCATAACATTAAAACCACCCACCTAATATTGTGTGTAGGTCCCCCTTGTGCCACCAAAACAGCTAGAATTCATTGAGGCATGGACTCCACAAGACCCCTGAAGGTGTGCTGTGTTATCTGGCACCAAGACGTTAGCAGCAGATCTTTTAAGTCCTGTAAGTCGCGAGGTGGGGCCTCAATGGATCGGACTTGTTTGTCCAACACATCCCACAGAAGCTCAATCGGACTGAGATCTAGGCAATTTGGAGGCCAAGTCAACACCTTGAACTCTTTGTGATGTTCCTCAAACTATTCCTGAACAATTTTTTGCAGTGTGGCAGGGAGCATTATCCTGCTGAAGAGGCCCCTGCCATTAGGGAATACCGTTGCCATGAAGGGGTGTACTTGGTCGGCAACAATGTTTAAGTAGGTTGTACGTGTCAAAGTAACATCCACATGAATGCCAGGACCCGAGGTTTCCCAGCAGAACATAGCCCAGAGCATCACACTGCCTCTGCTGGTTTGCCTTTGTCCCAGTGCCATCTCTTCCCCACGTAAGCGACAGACACGCATAGCCGGCCGTCCACATGATGTAAAAGAAACGTGATTCATCAGAGCAGGCCACCTTCTTCCATTGGACCTCCATGGTCCAGTTCTGGTGCTCAACACCGCACAAGACCTGCTGTTTTGGAGATGCTCTGACCCAGTCATCTAGCCATCACAATTTGGCTCAGATCCTTACCGTTGCCCATTTTTCTTGTTTCCAACACTTCAACTTTGAGAACTGACTTTCTGTCTTATTCACTTGACAGTGCTTTTAATGTTATGGCTGATCGGTGTACAGTGTAGTGAAATGTGTTTAGGCTGTTGTTAGGTTTATTATGTTAAATGCAGTAAACACCGTAACAGTGTGTCACAGAGACTGTGCGTCAGAGTGAGTCCGGCTGCTGCCGCACCCACCACCACAGCAAATAAAAAACTACAACCTAAAAATGTGACAATTAACATTCTTAGAACTAAAAAAAAAAAGGTTACTGTAACCTTTTTTCCTTTTTAATTAAGAAAAAAAGCAGGTTTATTATTTTTTTTTCCAGAATCTCTTTGACTTCAGATGCACTAATGAAGGAAGTTGCTGCAAAATAGTAATTTATGGACTTCAGATTGTACACAGGTTTAGATAAAGGTTGTTGATTAACGCAAGTCATATACCTAATCCAGGAACTCTACTTTGTGTGTGTGTGTGTGTGTGTGTGTGTGTGTGTGTGTGTGTGAGAGAGAGAGAGAGAGAGAGAGAATGAATTTTATGGGGTGTCAGGAGAGGGAGAATTTCTCTTGGGATGCTCAGGTGACTTAGAATTGTTCTCCAAAATGACTTTGTGAATGTGGGTGTGTGTTTGTGTGTACGCTACACAACGCTCTGAGGGGCTAGCTATCTGCCATGTGCAGTGCAGCTCCTAGCGGCTCTGTGCCCCAGGCACAATAACCCTACCTAATTGAGCAGAGAGAGAGAGCGAGACAGAGAGAGAGAAATATATTAGTTATTAGTGGGGTTGCTGCTGAGCAAAGGGTGTCATTATAAGCTATAAATGCCACAGGGACCAGAGTACTCGAGAAGTTTGAGGTCTGTGGTGTTAGTGATGTAATAAATACTTTTTATATTGCCTGTAAGTGCTGGAGTGTGTGTGCGCGCACAAGTGTGTCACTCTCTTATAGTGCTTTCTTCCCCCTTCACAGTGCTCTATAAGCCTGCAGTCGTATGAGGCGAGTCTGCGAATAAGTGATAAACTAGTTCCAGCTTTAGTGTTTATTGTACCAGTGAGGGTGGTTTAGTGCGGGTTTATGGTAACGCTGAGCTCATCTTAGATCTGGGACAAATTCTGACAGTTATTTTTGGTTTCTGTTTCTTCGAGTCCTTTGCCACAGCACAACATTGTGGATTTTGATACCTGCTCAGGTTCGGAACAACAGGAACTGATTGTACTCAAGGGTGTGACCGGAAACGCTGCTCTTTGTCGAGGGTTTCACGAGCCATGTGTGACATCATATGTCATATCATATATGAAAACAAACACTGAAGTTAAGGGAAAAAAAAAAAAAACAACCCAAAATACAGGAAAGAAAACAGAATAGCTGTTTTGGTGTAAATTATTTCTCAACTTTAATAAAAAAAAAAACAACAACAAAAAAAACAATACTGATTTATGGCACAAATGAGCCAATGCATTTATAGCTTAATTACGGTGTTATTTTCATGTCAGAATGTTTGCATGTTGTCATAATCATTTGGTCATTGTGCGCAGGTTGAGAAATAAAATGGAACAGAAGCGTTTTGTAGCACAAATGCAATCACAAATAAGCAGAAACATGCATTTATAATGTCAATACAGAGTTATTTTGTAATATTTTCATCAACCCAGGGTGTCATGTGCATTTCTCATTATAGTTGACAGAATTTAGACACTCATCTGGCAAAAACATGTACAAGAAAACATAAGTGCCACAGTAATGATAAAGCCAAACGCTGAATGTGAATCAGTGATGCTTGATGCACCCTTCCTTCTCTCTTCTCTCTTTCACTTGTGTCTGAGCTCGTGGCTGGGCTTTAGCGAGGGGCTGTTAGTGTTGTGTTTATATTGTCATTGTTGAACACCCTTCACACACAGGTTTAGCTTATTAGCCCATTATTTCCACTCCTGTTTAAAGGGCATGCATTTACTCCAATGACAGGTTCAAGGACAAGCTGCCCGATTCCTCATCTTGCCTCCTCCATCTGTCTGCCTGTGTGCATCCATGAATGTTTGTATGTGTGCAGAATACCGAGTGCTGACCACAAATCTATGTACTGACCTTGTTGCTACCCTCTCTCTCTTTCTTTCTTTCTTTCCTGTCTTCTAGACGAAACCTCACCAAGCTGTCACTCATCTTCAGCCACATGCTGGCCGAGATTAAAGCCATCTTCCCTGAAGGCCAGTTTCAGGGAGACACCTTTCGCATCACCAAGGCTGACGCAGCCGAGTTCTGGAGGAGGTTTTTCAGTGAAAAGTAAGATTTTATTCCTCACTGCTAACAGAGTCAAATAACTTACTTTTATTCATTTGGAAGACACTGTATTCAAGCACATCCAACGTGACTTATAGGAGATACGGCGTTAAGTGTCAGAGCTGCTGTAAGTGCAGTTACTCAGGAGTCGTAATAGCTACAGCAACGTTTTCAGAAACGTTTGCATTTACACCGGAGGATCCGAAGTTGACGAACCTTTATGCAACTTTGCGTGTGTGTGTGTGCATATAAAGATTTTTAATTTAAACATCCATAAATGCTATTTAAAAGTTTAAACAAATGTGAAGGAAAAACACAGCCTTCTTAACTAGATAAACGCCTCCTACAGCCTACGCTTCACCCAAAAAAACACCAAGATAAACAGGCAACACTTCGCCGAGGACTGAGTTCGTAGCAAAGAAAGTTTCAAATATCACTTCAGAGATCTTGAATTGGTACAGGTTAGTAAAGTCCTGGTGGCTCTTTCCCTATGCTGCTATTTTAAACAACACAGCAGGGACTGTTATATGAAAATAACCACATCCCAGAATGTTTTATTTTTCTTACATCATGATTTACCCAAGATTACAGTTTTTATTTTTTTTGTTTGTTTTTTTTTCTTCTTTTTTTTTCATTTTTAAGAAAGAATGACATGGCACATCACAGTACTATCCACGAATAGGTACATTTAATAAAACAAGTTTCTTCCTAGTATTAATCTTATCACTTGCGTTATAGCAGCTATAAACTCATCCCCTCGTTTTTCTTATAAGTTCTAAACACAAAAATGCAGCTCATTACCGAGAAGCCACAACATCCTTTGTTCTGAAGACTTCACCACATCAATGATTATACTTTTTAAGTTTTTTCTTTCTTTTTTTTTTTTTTGATAAATAACAACTGTTAAATCTGTTCATCATAGTTTATGTGGTACGTCCACATAAAACATGAAACAACATCAGCTGACCATATCAGATTGGAGACTTTAGAGCTGTGGTTTTAAAAGCTTGAAGAGTTTGATCGTCATATTCACTCCACGTATCAGCAACAGTGTCAGGCAAGAGCAATTTACAAAACTCCAAACCTGAAAGGGAAACACATGATTTGCACAACAGTAAACAGGATCAATGTGATAAACTCGATTCGTAGTTATGCAAAGTTGAGCAGAATGTCTGCAAATGACAAGATTATAAACTGGCTAGTCCTGAAAGCTGTTCGCTGTTTGATGTCCCTCGTCTGAACGAGTGAGGTTAGGTGGCCGGTCAGGCGTCCGATGTTGAAGATTTTGATTCAGAACCTGGCTTTTGCACACAGCTGCAGAGATAATGGTCTGGATAAAGCTGACTGTGCTTGCTGTGTGAGTGTGTATTGTTTTGGTTCTTTGTCTATATGTCATTTATTATCTGTATCTGTCTCTTTTACACTCTGCTTTTATTCTCTTTTATGAAGTAAGACTTAGACATTATCAGTTAGTCATGTAGTGTATGAAGTTAAAGAGAGGGCACGCACACACACTCTACAGCTTAGCATGTGAGATAGAGCTGATAGAGTAGAGGGAGAGAGGTGCAGGAAGGCTGTGTGTGTCAGTAGCACACACAAACACACACTTCCTGCAAGCTGAGCGGGAAACAGTGCTTCTTGATATATTATAATATATCAAAGCTGCAAGAGCATCTTCTTTCTGTCTTTCTTTCTGTCCTTCTGGCTTTATATTTCTCTTTGTTTTTTCTTGATTGCTTTCTTGCTCTCTTTCTTTCTGACTTTTTTGCTTTCCGTGTTTGTCCTTCTCATCCTCCCCCTTTCTTGTTTTCTTTCTTGTTTTTCCTGTGTCTTTGTCTTCCTGAGTTCTATTTTTCTTGATTTCTTTCTTGTTTGTCCTTTTGCTTGCTTGCATTCTTGAGTTCTTGTGTTCTTTCTGTTTCCGCCAGGGGAATGGACTTGACTATGAGCTAAACGCATCAATTAAGCACTAGGATGTTGTGATGAATAAGAACAGAACACTTGCGTTATTTAAGATCGTCAGAATGTTAGATCTTAAATAAATTGTACAGCATTGTTAGTGTAACAGGATACGCTGGTTTTCTGTTGCACTGTAGTTTAGTGTTGTGTTTATATTGAATGTGCCAGTGTTTTTAGTGATCAGTAACGTAGTACGGTTTAACTTTTTTACCTTTACGCACCTCTCTTTACATGGCGTGTGTTAGGATAGCCTGCTGTAGACAGAATATTCAATCATTAACACAGAGTTTCTTAACTCTACTCTTGGGCAGCCCCCTCCCTGCCCTGGTAGAAGTTATTCCTACCCTCAGTACACCATCCCTACCTCATTATGGGCTTAATACTTTTCTGATCATTTGAATCAGGTATGTTGGCCATAAGGAAAACTTCCAAATTGTGCAGGGCAAGGGGTCCCCTGGACTGCAATAAGGAATCTTAGTGACACAACATTGCTTCATTTCTATATTGGGCTTCTTAACTGCGGATTAAACACTGAGCAAAATAATCATGAACATCATCTTAGCCATTATTGCTGAATAACTCCTCTTGCTGTGCTTGTTGATATGATGGTATTATGTAATCTTTCATTATCATGCTTTAGTAATGGAAAGTGTGATTTTTTTTTTTTTTAATATCAAATAAATTTCAGCATCAGCAGCCTCGGAGTCAGGCACATGGCACATTTGTAGTCTGCTCTAGAGAATAGAAACGCGTGTGTGTGTGAGAGAGAAAGAGGCTGGCGCGTTTGTCTTCGTTTTCTGACTGTGTATATTACAGTAGACCCGCTGTAACTTTAAATGGTCATTTTTCCTAACCCACTATTCTCTGTTTTCTTCTTTGTCTTGCTTTCTGTGTATGTATGTTTTGCACCGGACAGTGTAGTACAGATACTCATCTGAATCCGGAACTTTCTGCATCCTCATTGAGGTTTTAATCTGTGAACATAGCTGCCATCAGTTTCCACACAACACTAATGTTAACACTAACAACAGTACAACAATGAGGAAGTTGTGCGTAAAATTCTGATGAACTTTTTACTCACAGTTTGGTTTTACGTGGATGCACCAACCAAAGCGAACTTCCTGGTTTTCCTGTTGTGCTCAATGGAACAGTTATTAGACACTACTGTTGAAGATTTCTGTTCTGTCTGGTTCATTTTTGGTATCTGGTACCCTGGCAAGAAGGATACTTAATCAGTAGAATGCTTGGTTGCAATATGGGTCAATAAGGACAAAATATTGGATTATGGATTTGTTATCTTGCCATATGACACTATTAGGTGGAAAAGTGCTACATGACTGCACTTTCACGTTCTCCACAACTTGCAATATCTTTTAATAAAGTTGTTCTCAAAGTAGGATTCATGAAGCATAGTCATTGGGGTTCACCATTTTCTTCATTTAGTTTCAGTGGTGGAAATCACAACCCCCATTATCAAAGTTATATTTGTTATTGAGCTCCTATAGTTATTTGCCTTTTTAACAGGTCAAATAAAGTGAATAGGTTTAAGCCAAACCATGTTGGTCTATAAATAACATCAACTTGAATCTGATGTTTTCTTTCAGTGGAAAGTTCAATAATAAAAAGCTCTGTGGCTCTAACAAAAAGACAAAATATTATTTTCTACATTTACGTAATGTTTCTGAAGTAAATCTGTGCTGCATGGGTCCATGGAATTTATTTTACACATTTGAGAACTCCTGTTCTGATATACAGTCAGGTCCGGAAGTATTTGGACAGTGACAGAGTTTTTGTGATTTTGCCTTTATACTCCACCACAATGGATTTGAAATAAAACAATCAAGATGTGATCGAAGTGTAGACTTTCAGCTTTTCAGAGGTTCCACAAAAATATGGCATTTGCCATTTAGGAATTACAGCCATTTAAAGCAAAGTACTTCCATTTTCAGGGGCTCAAAGGTATTTGGACAATTGACTGACAAGAAGTTAATTGACCAGGTGCAGTCCATTCCCTCGTTACTGCAAGACAAATGAAGCAGATAAAAGGTCTGGAGTTGATATCAGGTATTGAGTTGGCATTTGGCAGCTGTTTGACTGGAGCTACCAATATGAAGTCCAAGGAGATCTCAATGCAAGTGAAGGAGGCCATCATTAGGCTGAAAAAACAACATAAATCTATAAGAGAGATAGCAAAAATCACATCTTGATTGTTTTATTTCAAATCCATTGTGGTGGTGTATAAAGGCAAAATCACAAAAACTCTGTCATTGTCCAAATACTTCCGGACCTAACTGTATCCTTCTCTCCTATTGCCCCTCTCACTCTCCACCTTTGCTCTGTATCTCTTCCTTTCACAGAAGAGCATGTGCATCTGCGGGAAACAGCGAGCTCCGAGTCTCACACACAGCACTTTCAGATCCTTCCACTATTTCTGCCTGTAGTGCTGACTGTGGCCTATTCCGCTACTGCCTCCCCAAAAACAGAGGAAATGATTTCTGCTGGGAGATACTCAGCGAGAGAGAGAGAGAGAGAGAGAGATCTGCAAGCCTTCTTTTGCTGAACACGGGCAGTTCTGTGCTTGTAGGTTAGAGGTGTCCGGTGCTAATGGGAGGCTGTTAGCCAAGTGCTTAAGGGGATGAGCGTGCGGAAAAAGTTTAAAACTCTAAAAGCACAAAGCACTGTGCATGTGAGGAGTGGGAGCAATGGACTTGGGATGTGTTCAGTGAGGGGTTTAGGTATTTGATGGCTGCTACTCAAAATGAATTGTAAAGACCAGGGCAAGGCAATAAAAGGGGGTGTATTCAGAGAAAAAGAGATACAGGTTCCTAAGGTCCTTATAAAGATAGGAGCGCGTGACAGCGTGGGTCTTGTGGAGACATTTGACTCATCCCCAGCCACATGAAGATAGCAAAGAAAGGAACCAAAACTTGGAACCGAGTTACCGAGATTAAGGTTGGGGTTAGGTGTAGGCATAGTGTTATTTACCTACACTAATACTGAAATCAGTGCAGATACCCCAGAGCTAGTAATACAAGTGCGACACTGCCATGCACCGAGTTATACCCCTTTTGCTAATTTAGCTCTTATTTGGCAGGTATTAATTAACAAAAGTACAGTTTTTATATATATATATATATATATTAGTTTAAAGAGAACATTTTCCTTCTGCACTCCAACTGTCACATGATGCAGGCTGCTGGTCATGTCAGGTGATTTGGTTCCTCAATAATTATTTATTTTTTTAAAGGCTTTTAATAACAAAATGTTTACACGTCAGTTGTTTCTAGGATTAAAAGCACATAAGTGTTACTGAAAAAAATCATACACCTGTCTTTTTTTTTTTTACATGTGTTAAAGATCCTGAAAAGCTGCTTGTGTGTGTGCGTGTGTGTGTTTTAAAGTGTGCATGGGTGTGTGTGTGGGTGTCCTGAGGAACTTGATACATATGGGACATGAAGACATTCTTTGTCTGTGTCTTGCCTTTCCTAAAAATGAGTGTTCATGCTGAAGGTTATCTTGGCTTTTTTGCCTGCATCATTACTTTGTATGGATGGTCATGTCCTCTCTGTCAGCATCACATGATGTTGCTTTGACCTTTATTTGTTCACCAGGATAGCGTTAGGTTGGTGTATGTTTCATACCATAGTCTCACGTTTTGTCTTGTTGTGTGTGAGTGTGTGTTTCTGTGCATAAGTTAGTAAGGTACTATACCTCAGAAGCTGTGTGCACGAAGGGACACGGTTCAGTGTGTGGGAGAGATGTTTTTGTCTCTGCTTCTCTCACTTTCATGGTCACTCTTTCATTCTTCAGTTTATTTTCTCGATATATGTCGGTTAAAATGTCAGACCATCACGCAGTCTCTGAGCTACCCGCGTCATGCATATGTCAAATCTAAAAATACCCTGTTGATATTCCTTTAGAACAGTAGCACTTTTGCTAGAAAAGGTAAAGACACGCTGCCTGGATTATCAATGAAATGTCTAGTAGTTGCTAAATAAAGTGTGCATGTTTGTGTGTTCTGCAGGACAATAGTGCCATGGAAAGTGTTTCGTCAGTGCCTTCACGAGATGCATCCCATCAGCTCAGGCCTGGAGGCCATGGCCCTCAAGTCCACCATCGACCTCACCTGCAACGACTACATCTCAGTCTTTGAGTTTGACATTTTCACACGTCTATTCCAGGTACTCTCCTTAATCACTATGCTTCGGCACACACCCGTCCTCTCTTTTGTGGCAGGGAATAAAACATACAGAGTTTGTCGTATCATATTTTCATATCAAAGAGCAGCTCGTTTCTGGGTAATATTTAAATGTCAGTTGAAATGTCAGAGGCTCATCGCAGAGTTGCAGTCAGAGTGAAAGTGAAACTAAGGGATCTCCTCCCCTTTTTTGTCATTCTCTTTCCCTCTTTCGATCCCCCATGGGGGTGGATTAAAAAGTAGTAAAAGGGCTATCTCCTTTGTGAAATGTTGCAGATACTTTCAAATTCATCATAACACGTACCCCAGGGGTGTCGCAGTATGAGTCAGTGACCACAGAGCTGCTCCAGACACGGATGATGGAAAGTGGAGCTCCAAAAGTGGGGAGCACCTCTGACGTTATCACTCATCTCCTCTCTCGCTCTCGTTCTCTCTCCACTGTGGGTGGCTTACTGAGGAATCCCTCTGTTACGCATACATTAATCATCTTTACAGTAAAAACAGGTTACGCTGATTACCTGTGTACCTGCAAAGCATGATGGGACGTGCTGTTATATGATAATGATAAATCACGGTGTGATGCAAGATCACCCTGAAGTAGATTATTTTCCAGTAACAGCATGTCATGGAGTTTTTTGTTTTTTTTTTATATTACAGAAATTTTTATTTATTAAAGAACTATCTGTTTTTAAGGGATTTAAAGTTACGTTTCTTCTTGTGGAATGCCTGTGAAACAAGTTCCTTTTATGACTTATAGCAGCTGTAAACACTCGGCCCCTCACCAACTTCTCTTTTTTTTCCCTCTCTGTTGAAGTTCATAAGACAAGTAAATTCAGCTCATCACGTTACCGAGAAGTGCACTCTGTTACAAAAATGCTGACACTGGAGACGCTTTCCAAAAATGCCGAATAAAGGTCTTTCCTACAAATCCCCGCGTAAGTTGTTACTATGGAAGCGATGGAGCGAGAGCATTAATATAAACCCATGATTTGCACTGCAGCTGCGACAGGTGTCAGAGCTGCCGTTAGAGAAAATTAATCAACACCTTTTGAAAAGTCAGATTTGGAAATTGAGCGCTGTGGCGTGAAATAAACTCCTAGTTCTTTATGATGAAGTACACTCATTCCCCCATTTGTACCCAGTTCTGCTCAAAAGCATCAGTTTGGCTCGCTCTCAGGGCTTTTGGCTCTTTCTGTGTGGTAATGACAAGGCACACGTTGTGGTCAGAGTTTAGCTCCTTTTACTGAGGATTCCAGTAAATTGACACTGCGGAGAAACATGTCTCTGAGACATGGTATTGATTTCCGCTGTGTTAGAAATCTCACATCGTGCTTTTCAGAGGTTGCTGTTATCACCCACACTGGGCTCCTACCTGTTCCTGTGTCTGGCTGTCCTCACATGACCTCAGCTGTACCCAATCACTGCGCCTGGTAGACCTCACAGCTCAAGCAAACAAACATGACCTCAATCAATAACAATACTACAGTACCTTACCCACACTCTGCAGTTTTCTGAGAATATTGCTGCTATCATCAGGATTTTCATAACACCATCCAACTCCATCATTACTCACAGGTTAAATCATTTATTTTTGTAGACATCAAGTATTAGTGAAATCAAACCTGGTCATATTCTGCACAATTTATCTTTATCGATCAAGACGCGCCTCTAAATGGTTTGTGATTTTTTGCATGTCACTCACATGCAGGGAAAAATAACATTACACCATAATTGATCATTTTTCACATCCACCGCACCCTCTCCAAGCTCTATCATTGAGCAGTGAACCTGTTTCACATGAGCATACATCAGACTACAGTAAAAACATTGATTTCTCTTTCTGTTGTCTTTAAAATGACGAAATTATTATTATAAAACTAACAGTATCATAATGTTTATTTATTTATTATTTTTTTCCATATTGCACAGGCCTTGACTCAACCCCACTTAAATCAGTCTGTATGAGCAGAATGACTGGGTTTTTTTTTTCATCTTCTTGGTTTTTAGCTCAGTTCCACTTTGGTTTAAGGTCAAATGTAAATTATAGCTTGGAGCAGAAAGATACAGTGGTCTGGTTTGAGACTCTTTAAATGAATGGTGGCTTTTTTTTTTTTTTTTTTTTTTTTAAATAAACGATTCGTGGTTCCTTATTGATCAGCCAGCAGCAGGATACTGAATAGTGTGGATATGATGAGTCAGCACCATTGGAGGTCTGTGGCAGGGAACAGTAGTCATTATGTGAGTTCAGTTTGAGGAGTCTGTGGTGCTGACCGATCATTACTGCTGGCCGCCTTTTCCACTGATAAACGGTTCAGATATTCCGAATAAATATGGCTCCGAATTTGCCCTGCTTGCATGACCTTGAGCGACTCCTTCATCACTCAGTATCAGGTTCCAGCACCACGTAAAACGGCAGACTCTGCTTAGCCAGACGCCGCTGTCTCTCTGCTTACGTTTTCTCTTCCTCTCTCTATCTAGCCCTGGGGATCAATTCTGAGGAACTGGAACTTCTTGGCAGTGACTCACCCAGGCTACATGGCCTTCCTGACATATGACGAGGTGAAGGCGCGACTGCAAAAGTACATTAACAAGCCGGGCAGGTATGGCCAGCTCTCTGCTTTCCATCACACTTCTAAGTGTTACATTCGATACATCTCGATACTTCAGCATTGTTCAGGCACAACAGGGTGGGGATTCATCAGCACTGTGAATCAGAAGTGTGAGAGCAGAGGAGACCTAAAAGAACACTGCACATTCATGACTAGACATGAGAAACACTGCTAGTACTTACTCTGCAAGGTTTGGGGGAGGATCTATGGGGAAATAACTGTGTGTGTGTGTGTGTGTGTGTGTGTGTGTGTGTGTGTGTGTGTGTGTGTGTGTGTGTGTGTGTGTGTGTGTTAAAGTTGGAAGCTGTAATTGATGTGCCATCTGCTGTGATGCATGCTGCTCAAGCAGCTGTTTTTTCATTTTCACTGGCAGACGGCCGCTGAGCGAGAGGCCTGGGCCGAGTCTTTAGCTAATTACAGGGGGTGAAGAGATGAACAGAAACAGATACTCTCGTCTCGTCTCGTCTCTTCTCCTCTCCTCTCATCTACTCTCCTCTCCTCTCATCTGCTCTGCTCTCCTCTCCTCTCATCTGCTCTGCTCTCCTCTGCTCTCCTCTCCTCTCCTCTCCTAGTTTGAGGTCAGTGCTGCAGACAAACAGTAGCAGCATCAGTAGTGTTAAAGGAATACTCCGGAGTTTTCAACCTACTCCATATCCCCCACATCTGTAGTGTATACGATTATCACAGACAATTTCAACATGTTTCCCCGAACTCACTTATAATGCAAGCCTAAGGGTCGAAGTCTAAAGCTGAACTTTTCCACTAAACATTAAAAAAAAAGACAGACTTTTAAGTGCAAAATCATAACTGTTACTACACTAACAGTAAAGGTCCCAGAATGAAACAGACATGAGGGAATGTCTGCCTTTATGTAGTTTTACGCAACATTCAAATTCTGGAGCAGTACAGTAAAAAAGAAAAGGGAAAAAACAATTTTGGTTATTTAAGCTTTCCCCAGGGTTTTCTGGTATCTGTGCGCCATCAGACAGAAACAGAATCATTTCCGTATTTATGTTTTATCCTCTGGAAAAAAAAAAAAAAAAAAAAGTCGCAAGAATGCCTTAAATTAAAAATACTTTTGCCTGAAATGTTTCATGAAATTATTAAATCATGTAAATACATGATAAATCAAGTACTTTTGACTGAAAAGGAATTCGGGAAAGTGTTCTGTGTTTCTCATAATCTTTTATTGACTGCTCCAAGAAGTATCCTTCACTTTTCTCAGTACTGGGATTTGAGTTTTTTATCTGTGCTAATCACACACGTGTGCGCACACACACACGTGCACACACACACTACTGTGGATAGAGATGGGGTTTGGAACATTTCTTTAATGAGTCAATCAGAACTGGATTATTTTATTTATTTATTTATTTTTTTAATAAATACAGTCGAGTCCTGTGTCTGTGTGTGAACATGGACATGGAGCCAGTTAATAACAGCGCAATAAATGAAAAAGACTGGGGGTAACGGTGGAGGCAACTGCTGTCTGATTTGCAGTGAGAAACTTGAGGTGTGTTTGTGCACATGGATGGAGAAAAACAAACAGAAGAAAATGGAAGACAGCAGGCATCATGCTGAACTGTTTTTGATTCGCTACATGCATATACTAATCTACTGAAGAGAGACAGCAGCTGTGCGTATGTCTGTCTCTGTCCTCGAGTTTCTTTATGTCTGTGTGTGTGTCTCTCTGTCTGTATGGGTTTGTCTCTGTCTCTGGATCTGTGTCTGTCTCTGTGTGTGTATGTCTGTGTCTGTCTCTGTTTGTGACTCTGTGTCTCTATCTCTGTCTGTCTGTGAGGTTGTGTGTGTGTGTCTGTCTGTCTCTGTGTGTGTCTGTCTGTCTATGCCTCTGTCTCTGCCTCTGTCTGTGTGTCTGTCTCTGTATGTTTCTCTCTGTTTTCCTTTTGTAGACCAGCAAAATGTCCATCTAAGGTCAAAACTGTCAGATATTCCAGTCCTTGTGGGGATATTTGGTCCCCACCAAGATATAAAAACATGCGTATACACACACACACACACACACACACACACACACACACACACACACACACACACACACACAGAGGTGTTTGTAGGTGAGTACTGTGCACCAGGTTCAAATCCAGAATGTGTGTTGGGGGGCAGTTGTTGAAGGTTGGGTCAACAGAGTGCGAGAGAGGAGACAGGAGGGCTGGCACTTGTCTTGAGAGAGATTGACGGAGAGTGAGTGAGGTTCCATCAGAAGGGAAGAGACTCGGGAGGCTGTCCAGTTCTTCTGTGAGGTTTCCTAGGGAGTCGGGTGGGTGATGGATAACAGCAATAAGAAGAATTCAAAGAATGAGATGTTAAGATGAGACGGGCTAAGAGATGTGAAGCACCATTTCTGGGACAAAAGCAAGCCTGTGTCACTGCTCCTGACAGTATTTCATGGAGTATAAGAGAAAGCATAGACAGAGGACAGAGAAGCTCGTGTCACCAAATTTGTTGGAATTAAATGAAGTAGAGAGAGTGAAGGGAAGCTAAAGGTGAGATGAATTCAGCTTTCTGGATAGCAGACTGTCACCTCCAGAGCCAAACTACTACCACTGAGTGAGATAGCAGTGAAGGGCCGCTGAGATTGCTGGTAGAGGATGGCTTTGGAGTCTGTGAAATTGGAGTAAGGTATGTCATGTTAGACGACACGACATTATAAATGCATATTTATAATCTATGAATAGTCATTACTTTTCCATTACATGGTCATGCCTCCACTTGCCTTAACAGCAGCACAAACCGTCAGGTAAAGATGCCACCAGTGTCTAAGATTTCAATTCAACTAGAGTTTTTGTTGTCTCACCTGCTATTCCAAATAATTCCGCAAGTTGTCTACGGAATTGAGGTCCGATGAAGTGTCCCAATGATCATCGAATAAGTCACACACAGATTTGGAACTACGACCCTATGACCCTGTGAATCTCAACCAGGAGTAGAGTTAAAGTTTAACTTCCGCCTACCCCCGAAAGGGTAAAAGGCAACAACTGCACTACATTTCAACTGTGGCACGTGCGCATTACAGACATTTTGACAGTGGATTTGATTAGGCTTAATCAAATCATTGCGTAACATTCACTGTGTAAGAAAATCACAAGGCTAGCAAGGTTTTAGACATATTCAGGCAGACTGACTGTTGTTACTACTACATTTGTTAATCTGGCTCCTTGCCTAACATGATCTTCACAGGAAGATAGCGTAGGCAAAATTGTAAAATATATTAAATATAATGCAAGATAGTGAATAGTATAATGAAATATATTTATGGTTTCTTAATGTTGCGGTGCCAAAGTGTGTTAAAGTGAGAAACCTGGCTTTTCATCTTTTTGGGCTGGAATTCAGCCAAAATCCCCCCCTCCTTTTTTGCCTTGCTTTTCTGTGGATAATCTGCTGCTTTTAAAATACCTTGTTCAACATTACTTAGATGATGCAATTCTAGACACTGTCATCATCATCAGTGCTTTCTGCCGATTGATTTGAACAGACAACGAGATGAGCCTTCCTACCCATTTCAGCTTTCTGTTTACTTCCTCACTTACTTGTTTGATAGACAGTCTGCAAACAGCTAACAATCTCCTACTGAACGTTCCAGTCTTCCAGAGATTAATTTCTGCTTGTTCTCAGAAGCACGTCTGACAAGGCTTTAGGGAATGGGATTATTAACCTGCGTTGTAGGTCCCAGCTCTTAGATCTCCTCTACCTCCTGAAGCTTCAGCTCTCCTGTTGTCCACAGTGCCGCACCTCTCAGCCCCTTTAATTAAGCCAAAATCCTCTTAGCCTACATAGTATATAGAGAGATAATAACTGTTTATTTGTCTCTTTCTCACTTTCTGTCTGTCTCTTGATTCCAAGACACTTGTAGTGCTCTCAAGAACAATACACATATCGAAAACTGAATTATAGATTGTACAGCAGTGTTGTTGCCCAACACCAAAGTGAAAACATGCTCATGTACACATTTGGGATTCTGTTTCTATTCAAATACATCGCTTACTGACTCATACTGCTGTCAGAGCAAAAGCATATGCAGCCTTGTTTAATGGACCATTTCCGTGTGTCTCTGTTTGCATGGCCTGTGTCCATTGTTTAAGCGAAACCTCATTCAAATTCTAAGTAATTCAAGTACAGGAACATGCAGATAACGAGATAAAACGAAGATGATAAATAAATGAATGGTGTGTAAGGCGCAGTGTGTGGTGTGTTATTAGCTCTGAGCTTTCTCTGCACAGGAAGAACAGAGGCAGGCTCAGCATGAGCTGCACGCCAGAATAGAATCGGTGAAGAGTGAAAATAAAATGTGAAGGTTAAAAAGCAGCAGACAAGATTAAAGTGTGGTACATGAGCACTAATCGAATTATACTGAATTTCCTGCGGCGTCCCACCAAGGCACATTGTCAGACTGAAAGTTGAGACGATGCTACACCTCTTATTAAGCATATGTGCAACAATTCCTGTGTAATAGTGAAATAGAATCATTTTTATAGTAAATCTTAAGGTGCTATATAGTTATTTACACAGTGTTATATGATCTCCTGTGTACACAGGATTAGACAGGTTTATACACTGAACAAACCAAAACAGGATTTAAATGGCACAGAGAGCCTGATAGAAACAGCATATAACTAAATCATGTGCCAGAGAGTAGGGCAAATTCTGGAGGCCACACTTGATAGAATGGAGACAAGCTGCGGAAATAAACTCATTGTGTTCAACAACATAATAGACTGTACAGCTACTGTGCCTTAGGCTATAAGAGAGTGTTTACAAACTGTGTAGGGCAAATAAATGAAAAGTAAGACTGTTGGGTCATAGGGGTGCACATTATGATTCAATTCTATTTTGTTTCAGGGTAACAATCTTATAGTTGTGAATATAAAACAGTTCTTTATATTGGTGCATCTCATTGGTGGTTTTATATTTCTATAGCCCATAGACAGGATTTGTTCCACTTTCTACTAAGCAAAAAGAATACATAATTAGTGCTAAATCACTGATATAGTTATTAAATCCAGCATTTAATTTCTTTTTTAATGGTCTTCAAGGCAACAGATCATACTGTCGCAGCACTCCAGCTCTGTCCTCTGGCTCAGTTCTGCTTCTCATCTGTCTTAGAAATATACCTCCCCCCAGCCAGAATACACAATACAGTATCACTATCTACAGATAGATTGAATCAGGACCAAGTTATGTTCTTACTGCACTATGCTTCACTTGGACTGAGACCACCTCACAGGTTCTGTCAGAGCGGTTGTTTTGGTCCATGCCTAAGTGTGATTCTTGTGTCCTCTCCTGTGTAAACAAATCTCAACAAGGAGGTAGGTACAAAAGGGTTTGATTTAAGCAAGCTAAGTTTACCTTAGCTGTGAACAATGCAGTACCATGAAAAGTGTTAAGATCAGTGTGCTGTTCAGCTTTAACCAATGCAAAGTCATCTACCAATTCCCACCTACCAACCAGCTCTCCCCTATCATACAACTGAGTGAAGGCTAACACGTGCTTCCTCCGAGACCTGTGAAGCAAGCCAGCTGAATCTTTTCAAACTGCTGCTCATCCATGATTGACACACATGCTTGGCTCCTGTGTCTCTGTGATTGACAGAGGGGGGAGAGAGTATGTTAGACCTCCCACCCAGAGAACGCATCCAGTTTTACTCCTTTGGCTCCTGGCCATGGATGGCGGTGGCATCTTTGGGATTCACACTTGCGATTCGAATAGGCTTTTCACTCAGGAGCCCCAAACTTTTCTCACTTTTAAGATGGCTAGCCTCATTCAGCATGTTAGCATTTTCTAATCATGCTCATGCTTAAAGAATGAGCCAAGTATTCCTGTTCCTGTATGTCCGTAGCATACACCAGTTTGGGTTAAAGTGTTTGTTTGGGTGGATGAATTAGATTATAGCCTGCATTTCAGTTTTCTTAGTTTTCTCTTTTGTCAGCCATTGCTGGCGACAGCTGTTTATTATTCTAACATATCAGACCAATTGCATGGATAAACAAAGGATTAGGTAGTTTTGTTAAAAGAAAGAAAACCACATTGCGGTCACTGTTTAGGCCGTTCATTCAGGCTACACTATAGCTCCTGCTTTGATCAAGGGTTGGCCCTTAGCTTTGGCTGAACGCAGACACATCTCCTCTCAGTGTTGTTTTCTGAGAGCCAGTCCAAGTTTGATGATGTCTCTAGTGTTGTTGGATGGTTAAAATACGGATTTAGAAACTCTTGAACATGCCGAAGTCAAGTATATGAAGTTTGTGATGTAGCTACTTAGACACATCATATATTTCTTCCTCACATAAGCAATATGGAAGCCTCTTGGTCTGATTTTGGACATAACTTTGGGTCTCTGGCTGGACCTAGGGAAGCACTACAGTGGCTCTGAGATGCATAACACTTTAAACTTATCACAAAACAGAACAAAATTTAAAAGCACAATGCAAAATCTGATTATAACAAGCAAACACTAAATAGAGGCTTAATCTACTGCATGTGGTCTTCTCATTTAATTACTGTAATAATTGAGTCTTGTATGAGACCATTATCTGATGTCAGTTTTCATGCTCACTGAAGTTGGACAGTTGAAGTTTGGAAAAACATTGCCTGGTCTTTTTCCAATTGTTAACTGTCCAGTGAGTCTGTGCCCACTGCAGCCTCAGATTCCTGTTCTTCACAGGAGTGGAGACTTCTGCTGTTGTAGCCCATTTTCCTCAAGATGGTTTTTGAGATGCTTTTCTGCTCACCATGGTTGTAAAGAGTATTTGAGTTATGGCCGACTTCCTGTAAGCTCGAACCAGCCTGACCATTCTCCTCTGGCCTCTCACACCAGCAAAGCGTTCGTGCCTGCAGAACTGCTGTTCATAGGAGCTGTTCTGTGTACACTCTAGAGACTGTTGTATGTGAAAATCCCAGATCAGCAGTTTCTGAAATACTCAAACCAGCCCGTCTGAAATACTCAAACCAGCAATCGTGCCATGATCAATGTCACGAAGATCACATTTTTGCTTACATTCTAATGCATGTAGTGTGTGTGTGTGTGTGTGTGTGTGTGTGTTTTATGACTGTAAACATATATGCCACTGTTTATATGAAGCACTTAAAACCCACAAGCGCTATTATTTCACCCTGATTCATTGTTGGTTTATGGATTTAGTCATGTGACATGTCTGCTGTGGGAAACAGGCCTTGATTCGTCAAGCACTTACTTATCTTGCTCCTTATTTTGCCCCTGTTCTTTGGAATTAAGAGATTTTCTGTCATCTATATAGTGTTTCAATTCAATTCAGTTTTATTTGTATAGCGCTTTTAACAATGGACATGGTCACAAAGCAGCTTTACAGAGATGAATGGATTCACAAAAAATATATTGTAAATATTTGAATTTATCACTGTGAATTCCTCTGAATGGCTCAGCCATGCCATGATGCGCCCTCACATGCCTCTGCATTCAGCATAGTGAAATCTGGAGTGTTTGTTGCTAGGTGATTGAGAGGAGTCTTTAAATAGCTCAGAAGCCCAATCTATTACCTCTCAATTTGCAGTTTTGTACCATATATTACTACAAATTGACAGGTGGGCTCAAATATGGAATTGGTTTACATATACATATCTACTCCTGCGTTTATTTTGTACAGGACTGATTTTTACCTGCAGTTAGGGCTTTTAATCATTGTAAATGTGAGATATTAGGGCTTCTAAAGTGATTTCCTTACTTGACTTCAGGGAAACCATTAGGTTAAATACTTAGGTTGATTACTTACTTCCCATGCTCTTAGAGGTGAAGTGATATTGAGCAAAAGTGATAAATGAAGCTTTACAGCAAACACTTTACATTAAAGTTCCCTTAACTGACATTATACCACAGAGTTGCTGAATTCTCAAATCTGACTGGTCAGAAGGTCTTGGTTAATTTTCTGTAAAAGCACAACTCTGACAGTAGTGACAGCTGTAACAACTCATTCACAGGCTCCCATAGAATGGCTGATCAGAAACAAAAAAGGTGTTATTTAACAAAGAAAAACATATAAACAATTAACTTTGCGGTAAAACATTAACTCCGCCTTTGCATCAGGCCGCATCACACTCCCCTATTATTATTTACCTACAACAGCACAACTTGTCATGTTTTATTCCTTATTTATTTAACATGAGTTAACATGAATACTCAGTGGACTTATCATTAATACAGTATCATAACATTAACATAGTAGGAATAAGTTGTGTCAGTGGAATAAATTAGCTCCTGCTCTCTCTCTCTCTCTCTCTCTCTCTCTCTCTCTCTCTCTCTCTCTCTCTCTGTAGTTACATCTTTCGGCTGAGCTGCACGCGCCTGGGCCAGTGGGCCATCGGCTATGTCACTGGTGATGGGAACATCCTGCAGACCATCCCCCACAACAAACCGCTCTTCCAGGCACTCATCGATGGCTGCCGGGAAGGCTTGTAAGTGCTGCATCACACACACAGCACTCTAGAGAGAATATTATAAAGCCCAAGTACAAAAGAAAAAAATAACCGTGTTATGAAAGAGTACTAATTTGCATGTGCAGCTAAATCCTGCATATGATTTGTGTAGCGAGAAATGTAAAAGACTAGTGTATAGAAGTAGGGCAGGAAACGGTACTTAATTGAGGTTTTTGTGTGTGCTAAATTGTTCTCGATGGGTATGGTGGGTTTAGATTTCAGAGACTCCTGGAAGAATAAACTGTAACCTGTCATATACAGTTCCCTATGAAAGTATTGGAATGGCAAGGCCAATTCTTTTGTTTTTGCAATACGCTGAAGACTTTTGGGTTTCAGATCAAAAGATGAATGAGATGATAGAGCAGAATTTCAGCTTTCATTTCCTGATATTTACATCTAGATGTGTTAAGCAACTTAGAACATGGCACCTTTTGTGTCAGACCACCCAACGTTTTGATGAGCAAAAGTATTGGAACAGATAGTCTGAAAGTAAATAAAACTTAGTATTCAGTTGCATATCCCTCGCTTACAGTAACTGCATCAAGCCGGTGACCCACTGACATCACCAAACTGTGGCATTCTTTCTTTTTTGTGATGCTTTTCCAGGCTTGTACCATAGCTTCTTTCAGTTGTTAGTTTTGGGGGTTTCTCCCTACAGTCTCCTATTCAGGAGGTGAAATGCATGCTCAGTTGGGTTAAGTTCTGGTGTTTGACTTGGCCAGTCTAAAACCTTCCACTGTTTCCACTGATTTAGTGCTTTTTTGTGTTGGCAGTGTGTTATGGTTCATTGTCTTACTGCATGATGAAGCTCCTCCCAATGAGATTGGATGTATTTCTCTGTAAATTGGCAGACAGAATGTTTCTGTAGACTTCTGAACTCATTCTGCTGCTACCATCATGAGTTACATCATCAATAAAGATTAGTGAGCCATTTCCAGAAGCAGCCATGCAAGCCCAAGCCATGACACTACCTCCACCGTGCTTGACCAATGAGCTCATATGTTTTGGATCGTGAGCAGATCCTTTCTTTCTCCACACTTTGGCCTTTCCTTCACTTTGGTAGAAGTTAATCTTGGTTCCAGAACTTTTCTGGATCATCTCTGGATTTCTTTTTGAATTCAAATGAAACGAAAACTGAAATTCTGGTCTATCATCTCATATTCATCTCAAACCCGAATGTCTTCAGCAAACAGCAAAAAGTGTAAAACAAAAGAATTGGCCATGCTGTTCCAATACTTTCGGAGGGGTCTGTATGTACCTGTCATAATATATAACACAGATTAAGGACAGTAAGAAACAAATAGCAAAATTGGACTTGCACAAATGTAATACTTCTCTTTTCTGTATTTGCATGTTATCGCAATTGCTGAAGTGATGTCGAGGTGTTGTAAATCACACTACAGGTGCTAATTAATCTACTCCCATGGCTCTGTAGTTTGCACCACTCTGAATGGGCCTCCAGTCTATCACAGGGCACCATGCACACACATTCACACACTCATGCACACCTAGGGCGATTTAGCGTAGCCAATCCACCTACCGGCATGTTTTTGAGAGGAAACCGGAGAACCAAGAAGAAACCCAAATGGACAGGTTTGCATGCTTTTACACTCACAAACCTTACGTAAATTAGTATTGGACCTCAGTATTGGATTGACTGTTTCTGAGGATCTTTGTGGAATCTCTCTGAATTCGGACAGGTATTTTTCTTTTGATATCAGTTGAAAGCATCACTGTCAGGTTTAGCAGTGGCTAACTGTCAGTCCTGTCTGTCTGAACAGCTCTTTGTTCCTGACTGTATTCTGACACTGAGATCACAGCACTTCTTACATCAATCACATCTGTATGATCAGTCTGTTGTTATGATGAGAGATTTTGCCTCAGTTTTGTCAGATTTTTTTCTCACATTTTATTTTGTCATTGGTAACAGACAAAATACGTGAAACAAGCAAACAAAATTAAGACATCGTGATTAGCATGGTTGCTATAGGATACTAGCTAGTGAATTTAGAGAGTGACCACACAGTCATCCGGCACACAGTCTAGCAATTCATTTTGAGAGGTTTTAGATGTACCTGTGTCCAACTATGTTTGACACAGTAGGCATGCTTCCTAAAGAGCTAATATCATTAAGCAGGGTTGCCAGCAAAATTTCCAGCCCAATACCACACAAAAGACCTTAAACCTGCCCGGAAAAAGTTGAGCATTGGAAAAGGGAGACACACTTTTCTTCTTTTCAATTCAATTCAATTTTATTTGTATAGCGCTTTTAACAATGGACATGGTCACAAAGCAGCTTTACAGAAATAAATGGATTCACAAAATATATATTGTAAATATGTGAATTTATCCCTGAGAATTTATCCCTATTGAGGAAGCCAGTGGCGACGGTGGCAAGGAAAAACTCCCTGAGATGATATGAGGAAGAAACCTTAAGAGGAACCAGGCTCAGAAGGGAACCCATCCTCATCTGGGTGCAACGGATAGTGCGATTATAAATAATTCCCTTCTATTATTGTGTGGACAAATAGTGCAATTGTGCAACCAATAAATTCATCACAGTTTTTGCAAGAAGTCCGCTTGGCTAAAATCTATCCACTGTCCAATGATGGAGTCTTGAGTACGAAGGTGCTTGTAGCAACCGCAGCCCCAAAGCCACTACTGCAACAGCAGCCCCAAGCCATTACAGGACAGTTCTTTTCTCTGTTGTTGCATGGGAAACAAGGCCACCAGGGTGCACACACATTTCTGGACATTATCCACTCCATATTCCTGCATTTCCTCCTGCAATCTTTGCAGTATACTGTATGTTGTAATATAAAGGGTTCTGTTTTGTAATATCATAAACACAATGTTGCACTTTCACCTCACCTTTGTTTGCTCAAGTTCTTTTTCATTCTTTTTCATTCTGATTATTTGCTATAAAGCAAGATCTTGGTGGCTGCTGAGTATTTTTAAACTATCCCAGTTGTAACCGTGGCAACCTTGTCATTAATTGTCTTGTACACTGCTCCTCCCCCAAGCATGGGACAGCATGATTCCTGCCTCAGTGTGCCTTTATTAGTGCTTGGTGCAGTGCTAATGGGTGCTATGAAAACTCTGGGGTAAATGGTAAATGGGGCAGCGAGCACCAAGATTAACATCTAGAGAGGCAAGGAAATCAATGAAACATGAGCATATATCTTTCAAAAAGCAGTTTTTTATTTTTTTTTTTAAATCATCGGTCACTCAAAAGATGTAATTAGTATTTCGACGGTATTTAAAATGCATGAAGTTGTGGATTTTTACAAAGATTATCATTTGTTAAAAGGCTGATGTGTTTGAGCTGCCACTGTAACAAAATAACCGTGAGCACGCGTCCCCCCCTTCATACATACATATTTGAAAAGCACAAGCTCCACAGTGGTCAACAGCCATATCAGTGCTTTCGCAGATGGATGCTGATGTTGGTAAAACAGACACGTCTGCCTCCTTCTCCTTGTCTGATTGTGTGATTTTCAAGCCTGCCCTGGCTGATTGGCTGTATAAATGTGGCTAATGCAGCGTGACTGCTCCTCTCTCACTCCACAGGCTGGAACTGGCCTTTGTGATCAGATAGAGAGGTACAGAGAGAGGTCACTGTAATGTGAATTGGCAGGAAAAAAAAGATCCTATCTGCACGCAGGGTTAGGAGTGCTGCAGACTTAAAGTGCTACGCGCTGCACATGGTGGGTGTATCTTGTTCATTGTTGCTGCATGCAGTGACCTCATGCTGTCTGTTCCTGTGCAGTTATCTGTTTCCTGATGGTCGCAGTTATAACCCAGACCTGACTGGCCTGTGTGAACCCACCCCACATGACCACATTAAAGTTACACAGGTGAGGAACAGATTTGGGTGGGTGGGGTCCTGTTTTTGCGCACTTGCTCTCATGCGTTCATGCATATCAGAATGCAAATATTGGTGTATGGGTTTAGTCCGACGTGACCTTTGTGCCTCTTTTTCTCCACAGGAGCAATACGAGCTGTACTGTGAGATGGGCTCTACGTTTCAGCTGTGCAAAATCTGTGCAGAGAATGATAAAGACGTGAAGATCGAGCCATGCGGGCACCTGATGTGCACTTCCTGTCTCACTGCATGGCAGGTATATCCACTTAGCCCCCAAGCAAGAGTATTGTAGGACATGGGGAGCTCTAGAGCTTAATCTGAGCCTTGGTTAGGTTTTCTGCAGTCAAGCCGCACTGAACTGCAAAAGCAGAAATGAAAGGCAGTTGCGGATGTGCGACACATAGTGGGATAACAGAAAAACACAAATAATTCCACACTTTCTGCCATTTCAGCATTGCACAGCTCTCAGTTCTAGGAATAATTAAGCAATTTTTAACATCCTTTTTATATATTGCCTCTGTAGAGGAAGGACAGTTGTAACAAACAAGAATTTTGACACATTTGCCTACACTGTAAGAGAATTTGTTTACTCAAAACTTGCAAATTGGATTTGAAGGACAATATAAATGTAAAGTATGGTTTAGTTTTATTTGTTTAACAGCAAAAAAAAAAAAGATTACCGAAAACATTGCTCAATAAATTAAAATGAAATTAAAGGGACTTCACATTATGCAATGATATGAATCAATGCATTGAGCATTTAAACTTTCTATATATATATATATATATATATATATATATATATATATATATATATATATATATATATATATGTGTGTGTTGAAATAATTGTCCATATTTATCTCATATTCTACAGAAGTATTCCGTTAATGGTTTTTATGTTGTGTCCCTAGAATATACATCTCGTTTAGCTGGAGTATTACTAGCAGCTTGGGAAAGGGGACAGTATGTCCGTTATGTCCTTTTGCTGACCTTCTTTGTGTATGATAAAACACGAGGGAAGTGAATGACCCGCAAATTTGAGGGAAAGTATGTGCCAGATTGCATACATGTGTGTTAGATTTTCTCTGTGTGTGTGTGTGTGTGTGTGTGTGTGTGTGCACGCATAATTGGATGTATGTGCATGTTTATATTAATCTCTATGATTAGACAATGACGACTCTGAGACATGGCTTTATGGAGTGCTTTTCTGCAAATTGTTGCTAAGCATCTGCGCAGCTCTACAAGAAACTGTTTTCTGGAGGGAACATATCTAAAACCAAGCAGCTAGCCTGTAGTATGCAGTCCTATTTAGACAGTTATTAGTGGTGTATAGTAGCCTATATATATAGCTGGCCCATACCAGAGTGTGTGTGACAGGTTCAGAAGTAGGTTGAGTTTGCATACCCAGAAATGACTACATTGTTGATCTGTTTCTGAATCCACAGCGTTTCAGCATTTAATCCTCTGCTGTGACGCCGGAACACTGTTGGGTTCATTGCTGTTGCTTTACCATTCATTTTCAGGGACATGTGTGTTTACTGCTGTTTTTCTGGTGAGTTTGATTCCCAGGGACCCCTTTAACTGTAAAATAGCGTCAACAGACACTCTCAGCACATTTATTTTATGAACCTAATCCGACTATTCAAATATTAAACACTTAAATTTAAATGTATAAAACACTTCATTTAAATGTATACAATACGATAATTTTCTGGCTATGTATACTTGGTCCTTCAAATACTTGCTACTGTCGGAATATAATAGATTCAATTTGAGATTATTTGTTAGTTTATGATGTTTTTCAATTTTGAGGTTTGGATTAAACCCATTCAAGTCAAGTGATTAGGATAATAACAATAACTCAATCATAACTTTAAATAAATAAAATTTCCCAAAGGGAAAAAAAATAAAGTCACCGACTCCCAGCCTCTCGGGCTCCCTGAACCCCACTTTAAGAACCCCTGTCTTAAGGCATTTCCCCCTCTCGTTCTGAACAGCTTTAATAGCACTTGATGATAGAGAGCTCTTATTCTCTCTTCCCGCAATTCTAATTAGTATTAGCTTTCAGCCCGTGCTTTGATGTGTCGCGCAAGTCCCCGTCCAGATGGCCTCCATAATCATCTTTTGTTCTTGTAAATATTGACACTCTTTGATTTGGCAAGTTTAAATAGAGGAAATGAAAGATGAATGTTCTGTTTTTCCTGCCATGTGCAATCTGTCACCAGGCATGGAAGCCCTTGAGATTATGTATTCCTCTTTTTGAGCGTCCAGTCCATCCTGCAAGGGGTTATTTCAAAGAGTAGCAAGGTACTGAATCAGTCTGCTGAATCAGTGTGGTTTAGTATAAGAAAAGGAGTACTGAGGTGCCGGAGCTTGTAGATCAGGGCCGAACAAGAGCATGTGTTCCACAGCTGGTCGTGATTGCCGCTCTTGTCGCCTCCGATTCAAGCAAAGCACTTCCTCATGTAGTTGGACTTTTTCCACAGCAGGGCCCTGTTTACAGATTCAGACAAATAAGCAAGCTTGAGCTGCTGGGATAGGCTTCACCAGAGGAGCTTGAGTTCGTGTGTGATTGTGTCCATGCATCAGTGCAAGCCTGTGTCTGTTTCTGCTAAAAGAGTTGCAGACTATTTAAGACACTTTGATTTGTATTGGAATTGCATGTATGAGTGTGTGTGTTGTTCTTTAGAGTTAATTTGTAACATTCCTCCCTGCTGCAGGAGTCAGATGGTCAGGGCTGTCCCTTCTGCCGCTGTGAGATCAAGGGCACAGAGCCAATTATCGTGGACCCGTTTGACCCCAGGAACGAAGGCGCCAAGTGCTTCTTTCTGGAGCAGTTCAACTCGCCCATGCTAGACCTAGACGACGACGATGATCGAGATGATTCGTTAGTGATGAACGGCCTGACCAACATCAGGAAGGTAAATGTGGAAAAGTCTCATGGACTGACCTTGGTGCCAATAAGTCATCCTTTAAGTCATACTATAGTCTGATTTTCCAAACACAGACTCTGTAAGGAATAAAACACAACAGGGCGTGCTGTTATCATAAAATTATCAACAACGAAGTTTTTATTTATTTTTTTTGTTTTATTCCTTTTATAACATAGCAATGTTCCAACAATTACAATCTGTAGCATTTAATAATGAACTTTACATGGTATAGTAATTGTTTATTGTTACAATTAATGTTGTGTGAGTGTCTGCGAAGCAAGTTAATTCCTGTTATCTTACCTATTATCTTACTTACATTACAGCAGCTAGAAATAGTCTTTCCCTTACCAGCCTCTCTTTTTTTCCTTAAAAGCTAATAAGACCAAAAAAAAAACCAGTGTGTCATGTTACTGAGCAACTAGGAAGCACAAAAGCCTGTATACTGAACTGCTGACACTGGAGACTCTTTACACACAAACAACAATCAACAGTTATGTTAGCAACATATTAGGAAAAAAAAATGAAGCTCGTAGTGGTGCAGAGAAACCAGAAAGCACAGCGTGGACACTGCAGACTCCTTCCCTAAATGTTAAATAAACATCTCCATGTTTATTAGCCTTAGATTATGTAGCTCGTCTGCCCATGAAAGTCCCTGTGGATGAGCTGTTACTGTCGAAATAACGATTATAATGAGCACATTGATACAAACCTGTGATTTGCCTTGCTGTCAGAACTGTTGCCAGAGCCATGCTGTTATAGAAGATGAATTAACACCTTCTGACCAATCATATTCGAGACTTCAGCAGTGCTGTTGTAGAAATCTAGTGATAGACGTACAGCAATAGTACAGAATCACAGGTTTACTTGGTGCAAGCCTAGGCTTAGTCTGGATATCCCACAAAGATTTAATGCAAGACTTGCAGAGTTTCTCAGTATAGAAACAGCCAGGTATCTCTTTATTATCCCATCTTTCATACCTCTTACTAGGTTTTTTAACATGTCTAGGATTGAAATCCTTTTGTACTAGCACTGGCAGCAGGCAGCGTCTTTATCCACTGTGCTCATTACAGATCCGGTCCTTTTTCTCCATGCTCCACTTCAGACAAATCTTTCACTCAGCCTTGGTGAGCCACTCTGAACCGGATCTATGCTCTACGCTAGACAGCTTTCAAAGAGGACATACTGTTTTTCACTAGTGTAAATGTCAGGCACTTTTAAAGGAGAAAGAAATCCGCCTTGACTTCCTTGCAGACATGTGGAGCCCTGCTTGGCATTATTGAATCAATTCTCATTTCTGTTAGCAGGTTATAGGGCATCCTGAACTGAAGTATACTAGATTTTATTGAGTCTCTCTTGTGGTTATGGACAGGATACTGTAAAATTGGCATTTCATAATTATTCTACAATCGATGATGAATTCTTCTGTGTACTTCTTCCATTTTTATTGTGCTTTGGCTGCTATAATCATGGGGTTTACGTTAAGGGGTCAGTAAAGTATCTTTCTCTTTTTTGTTTCTCTTTCTCTTTTTGTTTCTCTTTCTCTTGGTCCTTTTTCTCTTTCTCTTTTTCTTGCTCTTTTTGTTTCACTTTCTCTTGTTTACCCCTGCAGTGTACAGAGCTCCAGAACTCCCCCATTATGTCTCCCAGCTCTTCTCCTGTAAGCCAGCGCAGGAAACCCATAGCGGATCATGCAGGTGTTCAGCATCTGGGTCTGCCTCCAGTACCACCCCGCCTTGACCTCATCCAGAAGGGTGTGATCCGCTCACCCGCGGCCAGCCCCACTGGCTCACCAAAGGTGTGTTTATGTGTGGTGTGTTTTCAAGTTTTGTGGGTTCAAGTTGCACACTGTATGGTTTCTATGTTTGGGGACATTATGGGGATTTTTCTTAATGGGATTCAAAATAGGGTTTCTTTTTTTCTGAATGGTTCTTATTTTGGTTATTTTTGGCCATTTTTTTTTAAACTTTCAGCAATACAGCTCTAATATTTATTTTACAATACCCAATACCTCATCTTTGTCTTTTTATGTTATTAGCAATATGAACATATCTATATTAGAAATAGAATCACAAAACCAAGCCCCACACGTGAACATTCTCCAGATGCCAGGGCTGTGTGTACACCCCTCTGTACACACTCACACCTCCTGTGTGTGCACAGGTGTGAGTATATAAAAGATTTTTTACCTTTAATTTCACCTTGGTAATCAAGTTAAATGACCTGAATACAAACTATGCATACCTTTATTTTCAGCATTATTAGAGAAATTGGACAAAACTGGTTAGGTTTTGTGTTGGATGGTCATTTTTCGCATTGTTGTACCGTTGAACATGTCACTTGGAGGGTAACACAGTGGTGCATCACCTAATGTTAGTGCCTCAAAGCTCCAGTCCTTGGCTTGATTTTGAGTTTTTGGGTGTGGAGTTTTGTGTCCATATGGGCTTCCTCTAGGTTCGTCCGCCTCCCAAAAACATGCCAGTATGCTAAATTGCATACACTTTATTTCCCCTAGGTGTGAGTGTGTGTTTGAGTGTGTGTGCATAGTGCTCTGTGATGGACTGGTGTCCCGTCCAGGGTGTATTCCTGCCCCGTGCCCAGTGACCCTAACCAGGATATAGTGGTTACTGAAGAT
The DNA here is from genome assembly GCA_022985145.1 of Pangasius djambal. Lineage (NCBI taxonomy): Eukaryota > Metazoa > Chordata > Actinopteri > Siluriformes > Pangasiidae > Pangasius > Pangasius djambal. The sequence continues at coordinate 11,237,346 of CM040991.1, forward strand.
GAACATATGAACGAATGTCATTATATTACAACATGAGTTTTAATATAGTTCTACTATCCTCTTCCTCCAGGGCTCACCAGGTGCGTCCAGGAAACAGGACAAGCCGCTACCGGCTCCTCCACCTCCTCAGAGAGACCCTCCTCCTCCACCTCCTCCTGAACGCCCTCCTCCCATCCCCCCTGAGAGCAGAGCCGCCTGGCTGGCAGTGCCTACCTCCTCTTCAGGGCTTCCCCGAGACTTGTCACTGCCCTCAGAGGCCTGGAGCCCAAAAGATACCAGTCACCTGGCAGAGAGCAGAGCAGGAGTGGAGCGCTCTCCCAAACTTGCCCACGTTGCTCCTGCTCACCTCAATGGAAGACCCCTGAGCTGCAGCGCCATCGGCTATAGACCAGATACACACATGGACTGTAGTAAGGTGAGACACACACAGAGGGAACAGCTGGGAATAGGTGTGTTTCAGTAATTGCTTACTATACAACAGGTAGATACTGTTCTTGTAGACAGACACATCATAAATACCTCTGTGTTAAATTTGGGAAGAGTCAGCCGAGGTAGCCTGCAGTACAGGACAGTCATTGAGACTGATTTATGTTCTAATGTTATAGGAAAATAATCAATAAAATGATGGTCTGATTCCACCTCGAAATTGATTATTTTACCAAAACTTCTTGTCCCTGAATTGTTTTATTCCTCCTATACAACAGCAACTTGCTAACTATTACAATTTTCATTTTTTGAAGAATGACACATCAAACTTTTTATCCATTCAGTTACAATTAATATTACTCGATTTACACAAAACACGTTAATTCCTGTTGCTGGCCTTTGCGAACCATTTACATGGTGAGATTTTGCCATTTTCTGCTATTTATAGTTCTGGAAATTCCAAACACTCCTGAACTAAAATACATTTCTCTTTTCTATGTATCTCAAGTTGTAGCATTTTAAAGTCTGCTTATCCCGAAAAGTGAAAAGGAAGAAAATTTAATTTAAAGATTCCATTTCGACTGTGGAGCAGGAGCATCAAGGACATTTTGACAGCTAGTATTTGATTACAGACTGAATTGATTAGGCTTATATCCATTTTTGCTATAGCAGTAACTAAATCACACATAGCTTGGAAGGTTTAAACCGGCTCCTTATCCATCATGATCCTTGTAGGCAGATAGACAAGGTAAGGTTAAAAACATAAATAAGAAGCATTTCCACATTTGCTTTTATAAAATGCTGTATATTGATCGTTTCTTAATGTCGTTGTGTCAAAGTATGTTATAGGCAGATAGCCTTAATCCGATTTTTATTGTTGCCCTTTTTGGCTGTTTGCCCGAATTCAGGCACAGCAACATATGATTGGTTTTCCCAGACCACCACGCACATATTGACATATTGGTAAATGTGTTGTGTATTATATCATAATATAATTCTGTTCTATAAGGTAATGCAGTTTTTATTGCAAACATTGTAAGCCATGACAAATGATTTAATTTTGTTATTGTGATGTGAAATTTTAGTATCAACGCTTGCATAGTTGGGACTGTACATGCACTGGAGTGTGCAGTAATCTGACAAAAACACCTCCTTTAGATAAGCTCTGCAGAACTGCAGATCTGAAGTGATTCAAAAGCAAACAGGTCAGGGCCATGTTGTACCTTTTGGTTGGTAGTTCTCTTGCACTAATATTTCAAGCAGACAATAGTCAGGATTGCCTAAATCTGTTACTAAGCAACAGGCGAAATATTCACTTCAGCAGGCTGTTTGGGCCATGTGTGGTGTGTAGAAGAACAGAGCCTGGCACTGGAGGAAGAGGATGTCTACATGTCTAAAAACAAAACTTATCACACTCCCCATATTTCACTCTATTTCTCTTACAGAAGTATCAAAACCATCAGGGTGCAGTTGTTGGATGACAAATTTAGCTTTGGTGTGCCAGCATGTGCTATGTTCTGTGGGCTCATAAGTTAACTAGACTGAAACGGACACACACACACACACATGGGATTATGTATTAAATAGGGGCTCTAGTGCCCATCATCCTGAGGGAGGAAGTGTGTGTGGGTGAGGGGGTGGAAGAGAGGAAGAGAGAAAGGCAGAGATGGCCACATGTTCTCTGTTTGAGTGGTGTCTTCTTCCTGCCAGGGTGACATTTGAAGGCAGAACTTCATTGGGACTCTCATTAAATATCACCACAGGACCACAATCGTGTGATTTCAGCATGGCAGAAGATGTGTGTGTGTATGTGTGTCAGAGAGAAAAAGAACAAGAGAGTCAGCATGCAGTGAGGTGACACAAAATGTAATGCCTACATCAAACTTTTATACTTTACAAAGTGTAAAAGTATATTTATACTTTAAAAGGAATGCTAATTTTGGTATAAACCCTGTTTTCAGATGATGTGTCGTGTCCCCCTGTGGGCTGGAGCTACAGAAATGTAGGCTACATGAAACAGAGCATTGCTCACTACTCACTCACTCACTCACTCACTCACTCACACTGGCCTGTAGCGGGTGCTGTGGCACTGCAGCTTTCTCACAGGAGGGTGTGTGTGTGTGTGTGTGTGTGTGTGTGTGTGTGTGAGACCATACTGGCTGGGAATCTCTCTGTGTGTTTCTGTGAAAGTTGTGTGTCTGACTTTGGCCTTGTCTCTCTGTAGCTCACCAATGGCCTGCTAACCTCTGAGAGGTATGATGTTCCCCCTCAACGCCATTCCCCTCCTCCACCCTCCCTCACCAGCAACAGCAACCAGAGGTGAGTATAACACACACACGCGCACACACACGCACATAGTCACTGACTTTTTCCACAGATGGATGTAAAACCTAATCTCATACCATTTTGCGCTTTTCTCCCAGTTTTAGGAACAACAAAAGTTTAGGTCAGTTTAGTTCCAGGTGTTTGAAAAGCGAGGGGGCAGAAAGCAACAATGCACCCCCATAACTACCCAGCCTTGTAAGCACCCCCATCCCCCCCAATACACTGCCAGGTTTACACCTAGATAGTAGTGATATGTTGTGTGATATGTTGATGTGTTTTTGCATTAAATTACGATTAAGATAGATTCGATAAGATAGCTAAAATTAAATCCACTGTTTGGTGGATTGATTTTTTTTACCCAACTTTGCTCTTAAATTGGTGGACCTTTTAAAAAAAAAAAAAAAAAAAAAAAAAAAAAAAAAAAAAAAAAAAAAAAAAAAAAAAAAAAAGGACACTGGCCCCCTAAACCGGCAGTGGAACCATGTTAGTGGAAAAGAGGTAGCATACACCAGACACGTGTTCACACACATTCTCACTGCAGTGCTCTTTAATTAATTTCCACTGTTATTACCTCTTCTTTATTGTAGTTTCATGTGAGCATCACCTCCTCATTGTGTTTTTCATCCTTCGTGAAGCAGTTGTTTTCTTTTGGGAGTGTGTAGAGATGCCTCCTTGCAAATCAGACATGTGCATCGATGTGTGCTGCCATGTTTAGACCTAATGTGTGAGTGTGTCGAGTCTGGTCGTCTCTCCATCAGTGCCAGTCGTGCCATTGTTTGAACACGTGCTACAATTATGCAAAAACAACAGGCCCTCTTGCTTGTGTTCATTGCACACACACTTGTGTTCACATGCAGACAAGTACAGAAGGCTTAGAAAGGGCTTTCAGTGTATAGATTTAGTTATAACTGTGGTCACGAGCTATATGCATTGTTAAAATAGCAGTGGTATTTAAGTGGCATTATATGTGTGAAATGGTAGTGATATGAAAATAGAGTGATTTTTGGCTTTGGTAACCATGTAGTGCATGCAGGTGTGAGTGTGTGAGTGTGTGAGTGTGTGAGTGTGTGAGTGTGTGAGTGTGTGAGTGTGTGAGTGTGTGAGTGTGGTGTATGTGTTTAATATCATAGCAGTGGATGGCTACGGTGTGTGATTGTGAATAGAGTACAGGATGGCAGTGAGTTTCTGAAAACTGTGAAGCTGGTGTGTGTGTGTGTGTGTGTGTTTGCCTGTGTGTGCTTTGTTCAGTAGCTAGAGGCTAAAGTGCAGCTGTGCACACTGATCTGCTGGCTCAGGGCATAGTAGATTCTTTGTAATGAGCAGCTCACATACTCAGGACTGTTGATGTAATTTTCCACCTTAGGGAAAAACACACACACACACACACACACACACACACACAGTCACTGTTTTAACAGTGCTCTGGCTCAATGATGCTGAAGAGGTGGAAAATATAATTCCATAAACGCCTTAGTGTTGCTGAGAAATGAACCGTGCCCACTCTGTTCTGATTCACAGCTGAAGTGTGGAACAGTCTCACTATGTTTACTTTGCCCTCTAGTGGTCCTGGAAGTAAAAGCAATGTGTGCGCACGTTCGTGTGTGCGCGCGCACGTGTACAGTTCTTGTGTGTCTCAGCCAGGAAACTGTAACCTTCCTCTTATCTGATTTTCTGACAGAAGTTCAGAAGTGCAGATCTCCCTGTGTGTGTGTGTGTGTTGTTGTATGATTTTTGACTAGGTGACTATGTGTTAAACCTCTGAGGCTTGGGTAAATGTTTAATCCTCGGTGTGGTAGTGGAGCTCGCTGAGTTGGTGGAAAAGCTGTGTGGGTGTGTTTGGGTGGGTGTGTGTGGGTGTGAGAGAGAGAGAGATTGAAACACCAGGGGATGATTGAGAGTCCACAGTTTAATGCTTTGCTAAGACCTTTTTGTCGCTGGTGAGTGATGGTGTTCGAACATCACAGACAATGTGATTCATCATCACGTTCCTTTCTGTGCCATTTGTACCGTTTTTCTGTGTGTTATGTGATGGTGATGCATTATAGCACTCAAATTCCTTTAAAAATTGCATTCAGGTTTCAATTACTGGAAAGATTTAGTATTTTACTACATTCGCATATACAGACACGGAAGGTGAATGTTGCATCATGTATTTTATCAAACACAATCACAAGGAGGCAAATATCATCATTCTCTCATGAACTGAGAATCATGTTCTTTTTTGTTTTCATTTATCTACCCACAGTAATGTTCCCTTGTTATTTGGCCTGATTTCTTAGGCATAATAATCATCCATATTTAACTTTTAGTCCTCATCCAAGAATACCAACAGCTTTCGCGTTCACTACATGTGCTTAGTACGAAGGCTGTAACATACGTTCTTTCATTTATTAATCTTCAGTAACCGCTTTATCCTGGGAACACTGCTGTGAGCAGGGAATACACTCTGGCTGGGACATCAGTCCATCCCACCTACATTCACACACTCGTTCAAACCTAGCAGCAATTTAGCATAGCCGGTCCACATACTTGCATGTTTTTTTTGGGAGGTGAGATAGATGAGATGCAGCTACAGACAAAGTGACTCCAATAAGTACCTACTTACAAGTAATATCATTTTAAGGACACAAACTTTGATCATTTTTGTGTATTTAATTAGATAAGTGATGCACTTAAGCAACAATGTGGCCTAAAGGAAATGTGTTAATTGGGCAACTGAAAGTAAAACAGTTTGTCTTAAATATTCAAATGTGTTTTTTTTTTTTTGCCCTTGGAAACATAAATATTGTGAAAATTTAAGTGGAATTTGAACAGTAATGTAGGTTTCAAGTACTTTTAGGGAAATGAAATGTTTCACACCGAGCACTAACACAATACATTTAGATCAATGTGTGTGTGAGAGAGAAAGCAGCGTAATTAAGCACCGACTCTGTGTTTGCTGCTAATGAGGTTCTGTGAGGAGCTTATGGTAAGCTGTTCAAGCCCGATAGCACTGTGCTGTGTACTGACATTTCTAGAAACTAATGATGAGTAGTGATAATGGTAGTGGTTTTATGGTATTGTGTTTGTGTGTGTGTGTGTGTGTGTGCACGCGTGCATGGCAGGTTTTCGAACCCATTCAGCAGCATGTGCTTGGAGAGATCTCGGATAACAGACAAGGCAGAGGATGAGTATCAGATCCCCTCCTCTCACCCTGTGTGCATCACACAGCCTCCTGTGTGCATCTCTGTCCGCATCCCTAACAGGTACACACACACACACACACACACACACACACACACACACACACACACACACACACACTTCCTCCTACACACTAAAACAACAACGTGCTATACCTATTTAAAGCAAAACACAATGCACACAACAGTCAATGCCCAAATGCCTCAGTAATGAGCTCACAGCTCGCTTCTGACACACAATCTAGATATAATCCTCCTGTTGTGTTCGCTACTTAAAAATAGATGTTCTGTGTCCCAGGCCATCTCTCTTGGTTTTATGGAAATACAACTCGGTTTTAAAGCCACTGTTGGGATAAGCTACTCTACAAGAATAATCAAATAATAAAATATGATTTTGTTATATTTTGATATTTGGTTACTCACTTAATGCAAATTACAACACACAGCTCAGTACTACTTAGACTATAACAAACACATTGAGCGACACGTTGCCGGACATGTTCCCTGCTGTTGGGACTTTAACTGATACCTTTCGTAAAGTAAAAAGGTTGAGAAATATTAGAAATTTTTGGGGTTTAAATAAAAAAAACCCCGGCAAAGTGGGGGTGAATTTAAAGGTCGTAGCTGCCTTTCAGAGAAATATCGCTAGCCTGACTACATCTACATGGTGTTGCTCAACCATAATGACACTACATTAAAATAATAAACACCAGGGGCTACCTAGTGAACAACTTGTTCCCATTTTTTGCTACAACAGTTATAAAAAAAAAAATTGACAGTTCCAGCTAATGACTGACTGCTGGTTACCTGCCACCACATCCTCCATAACCAGCAGTTTCACTGTGTGTGTGTGTGTGTGTGTGTGTGTGTGTGTGTGTGTGTGTGTGTGTGTGTG
>CM040991.1:11244273-11321126 GCA_022985145.1 Pangasius djambal
AAAATTTGAGTATTTTTCTGTTATGTTCATGTTTATGTTCATAAACTTTTTATTTAATAAAATATGTTTTCATAGTTTGTGTTGTCCCTTATTATCAATGCAAAATGGTCACTAACTAAAGAGGATTTATGCTGATATTGCCCAAAAACCCTATTTTGTTCAGGCGTTTCCAAACTTTTGGAGGGCAGTGTATATATATGTATATGACGGGACTAAAATGAGCTGTTTGTCTCATATTTACAAAGCCATTACATTACAAAATGGCACTTTACCCGTTTCATTCCACCTTTTTTTTTTAACTCTCAGGTCAAAATCGTTTTAATCTAAACAGAGTTTTTAAAATGATTTCTATTGTTAGTAGAGAGTCAAGCACATAAACATTTGTTTTGGACAATCATTTTCAGTGTGGTTCCAGGTAAATGAAAAGAAACATGGTGGTTAAAACCAACACACCCTGTCCTTTGTTCTGTAGGGCTTCAGAGAACTCATCAGATCTGAGCTCAGAAGGGAAGAAGCTGAAAACTCCAGAGCACGGTAAAAATTTGCCTTATATCTGCTGAACTTAAGTGAGCTTTTAGCTGTCGTAGCCAGCGTGCGTGTGTGTGCACACTGTGAGGCTGAAAAATAAAATCAGGTAATGGTTGTGTGTTAAAAACAGCAGTTGCTGTGTGTGAGCTCAGTGTGCTGTGTCTCATTAGCGTATGGAGCAGTAGCTGAGTGTAACTGATGTTATCTCTCTCAGGTGGGTTTGACTCGGGCGTGTCTCTTTCTGGTGTGGTTCCAGCTACACAGTGTCCCATCCACAACAACCGCACTCCAGCAGACTATGACATCCTTCTGCCCCCACAAGGTAACCAATGACATGGCTCCTCTCGCAGAAATGCATGCTGATTGGCTGCTTTTCTTTTGGTGTATTAGCATGTTTCTATGTACAGTGGTCTTTGATTCTCGACATGTCTATATGATGATAAGGTTAGTAATAGTGTTCATTTTTCCTGAAGAGATTCTTGCAGTAGCAGAACATTACTAGGATAAAATCTGTGGCATCAGGTGCGAGTCTGTGCCTGGTGCCTTCATTAATATTTTGTTAGATAATTTGCTGATCAAAGGCAAATAGTAGTTCATCCACCTGTCTCCATACCTCATGAAATTTTGATATCAAGTTCCAGTTGCGTATTAATGATTGAGATACATTGCAGTGAATATTTGAACACCTGATAGACAGAAAAAACACTGACCTCTTCATAACCATATAAATATTTGACTTATTTAGGATCTGATGAATGTAATCTTAAATTCTAAACATGACCTTAGCTGTGTATTTCATCTTTGGTCAGTTATGTGCTCAAATAGTGTTAGTTGAACTTTAGTGTCACCATCTAGTGGTGAAATTGTAGAGATGCAGCCGATTAACTTGTTCTTTTTCTCTTGACCTTTCCAGCCTTGCCAGCAGAAGATCCATTTAACACAGCGCCTCCATCACAGCCTCCTCCTCCACCCCCTGTTAGACACAGCTTCCCAGAAGCCTCCTCCTCCTCGTCTCCATCCTGCCCCAGAGCTGCTCGGCCCTCATCCGGACACTTCATCCTCAGCTCAGGTAACTTCACTGTACAGCATACCACAACATTTGGCAATAAAGTACTATTATAAAAATTGTTTTTCTACTGGTCACCAGTTCAGTACCGGTTGTATGGTTTTGCTTACCTGCTGATAACTGATACTAGGGGCAGGGCTAATAACATATGTTGTAGCTGACTGTTACTTATACAATGTTCAAAACAAGACGCACACAAAAAGAACTGTCTGGTTTGTTGGTGCTGTTTTATTTCACAACCTGCACAAACACTTAAGTTTAAAATGTACAAGACAAGTCTAAACTGTATACAGCAGTTTTAATGTAGGAAAAAACTAATCAGCTACAGGGTGGGGTGTGGCATTTAAACACTGATTCCTATTTACCCTTCTGAAGTGTTTTATTCACCTCATACCACAACAAATTACCAATTATAATTTTTTTATTTAATTAAAAACATGTACATTTAATATTGCAAATGTCTAGAAAATAAGTTTGTCCCTAGCAGCTAGAAACCGCCTCTTACCAGCCTCCCCTTTTTCTTTTTCTAGAAGTTAATAAGAAAGATATATAGAGCTTGTCATGTTACACATAAACAAGAGTGCAAAGTTCTCTGTACTGAAGAAAAAATTCAGAAAATCTAAGGTTACAGCTTTGCCTCTGACTGTCACAAAGCGCTGAGAGACCGCTTTCAAAAATAAAGTCCAAAAGTTCTCGCGCACATAAATCTACACTTTGCACCTGGCGCTATTGTCAGAGCTGCAGTTACAGAAAATGACTCGGCAACTTCTGACCGATCAGAATCGAGCATTCAGCAGCACTGTAGTATGATGAGGTAGTAAAGTCCCCATTACACTAATTATGTTTTGCATTATTTTTTATTAAAAATTGTTTTTCATCACATCGTGCCTTTTCAGTCTTGTTAGCATTGATTGAATTTATAAAACCTTTTGTAAGAGAGCTGTTCATCAGTAATTTTGTGGCAGACAGTATAAGCTGGTTACAACAAATTTGTGGATAATGAACTATAATCCCAAGTTCCATTCGCATCCATTTGGGCAGATTCTTGTTTTAAATGCGTGATGTTTAGCTCTGCAGTGACTTCCGAAAACAAGAGCATCACGGTGGAACATAATTTACTTTAATTGTACTATAGTGGTTATATCACAATGGTGCTTTAAATGTGTCCCATTTTGTGTGTTTAAAATGTAGATGCTTTCCTGGACGTTCTGAGCAGTTCAGCCCCTCTACCACCTGTTCGGAGACAGACAGGAGAAAGTACAGTCCGAAACTCGCAAGAGTACGACCAGCTGCCTCCTACATCACGTATGACAATAAATCAATGATCTAATATTAATGTTGTATAGTCTTAGGGCGTTTTCACACTCCGAGTACTCCAGTTCAAGCCCTGATTGATTCTGGGGTTTTTGGGAAAGGCATTATAATAGCAGGTTTGTTTTCACCCAGACTGAATTGCAAATTGATTGGACAAATCTATAACTAACTTCTGCTGAAAAGTGGGAAGTATGAGGTTCTTCGTTTTTAACATTATTATTAATGTTTATTTAAATAACATGCGATGTAATGCGGAAAGTAAAGTACGTGGCACAGTTGCGTGCAGCAGGTAGCGTTGCTGTCTCACAGCTCCAGGGTCACCAGGGAGTTTCACATGGGTTTCCCCTGGGTTCTCCAGTTTCCTCCCACCTCTCAAGAACATGACAGTAGGCAGATTGATTATGCTGAATTGCCCCATCGATGTGAATGTGTGCGCATGATGCACTGCAATGTTCCGGCATCTCATCCACTGTTCTCAGGATAGGCTGTAAGTTCCCCAGATATCTGAAGACTTTTAATGGAAGTCGTGCCCTTGTATACACAAATTGAAACAGTATCAAATAAGGGATTGGAAATAGTTTCAGCAAGTTCTGCCATTTGATGGCTGGTGTGTTTTGCCTCTGTGCAAAAGACTTGGTTCCACAAAAAAGTGTGAAAACGCCCTTATGCTATATATTCCATGTATATATATTGTCTACTAATACCTCAAAAGATGTTATCTCCACTCATGGGTGGTGCTTCATCAGTTCAGTCCTGAGTGGTGAAACATCTTCAGAATGGACACAGGTCTATTTGCCAACTTACTAACTTCATGGACATATATGATGTATACAATACTGCAGTCAGAGGTCCTGTAATGTCCCTGTACGATATTGTGTTAGGATGTCAGTTCAGCCATTAGTGAGAGATAAGTGCAGGCTTTCTGAATTATTAACCATGACTTGGCATTGCTCTTACTGTGTCTGTGAGTTTAAGATAAATCTGAGCTGATTGGCCTCATTCATTCTTTATGACCTGTTTAATGGAGCATAGCTTCATTTCCGTCCACCAGTGGCCGGAGATTGTCTGCAGGCACCCGCGAGACCTCCTAAGCCCTTTCCTCGCAAGACCCCTCCAGAGATCCTGCATCGGAGACCCCCCGAGTACTCGCATGAGAATGTGGATGCCAAAATCGCCAAGCTGATGGGTGAGGGCTACTCGTTCGACGATGTCAAGAGGGCGCTGATGATTGCTCAGAATAAAGTGGACGTAGCGCGCAACATTTTGCGTGAGTTTGCCCTGGTGGCGCCAAGACTGAACCTGTAGCCAAATGCCCTCCGTCCTCCGTCTGACTCAACATGGGCGCCAGACGGGCAGCATGCAGGGTGACACCCCTACTGACCTGGCTCAGATTACAGGCATCCGGCAGAGTCTGGGACTTGGAGAGAGTGAGAGAGAGAGAGAGAGACATGGGCATGATGCCCAGCCGGGCTCGGGGAGGAAAGTAAAGGGGTCAAAACATGGAACCTGTGAAAAGCCTTGTGTTTACAGTGCTGTGCCGCGTGGTGGCTTAATGCTGCTGCTGCTCTCTGCTCAGTGCCACTCTGTTTCGCTCTGTTTAGTAGAGGAGCTGCAAATCTGTTCATACAGCTCATATTTTGCTGCAGACTGCTGCATATCCAAGTAGGACTGGAATCGACTGAATTAAAATTGAAATTGAATTGAACTCTGTCCTGACTGTTGATGTTGTCAGTTTGTTGCAGGCTGCTGTTGCCTCTCCTGCCAGCTGTGCTGTTGCTGCTGCAAGCCTTAGTCTAACACACACAAACACACACACGCACACACGCACACACACACCCCTTTGTAGTTTTACAGTTCTGTCCAATTCGTCTTTTGTTTTCATGGTGATCAGCTGAATTACAGCTTAAATTACACCCCATAGGGTGTGCGTGTGTGTGTGCTTTGCTTTTATGGCTGCTCCCTCCCTCTGAGTGAAGAACTGTGAGAAAGACAAACTCTACTAGTGAGAACAGTAGAGTGCATCCTTTTACAGTGACACATCATCTCCCCTTTTGCAATTTAATGAAGTCCATTTCATTCCACGAGAGAGAGAGAGAGAGAGAGAGAGAGAGGTAGGCAGTGGATTGTAGCTGATGGATTACAACTTTTTTTTTTTTTTTTTTTTTTTTTAATTTACGATCAACTCAAGTCAAGTCCTGCATAAAGCTGTGCATACATTGTGTGGTTTATAATGATTTATGATCATTTTAAAAATTCAACATACTTGCGTAACGTTGAATAACGATTTACTGCCTGCTTTGCCGGCCGAAGTGTCTCCAAGCCTCCATCCTCTTGCAGAATATTCCTTTTTATCTCTACCTATGTCACTTCTCTCTCAAACAAATAAGATGTTCTTACAGGCCACCATTGCAGGATTTAGCATAAAACACTGGGGTAAATCTGCTTTCTTCTGCCTCTCACAGTAGCAACAATGAGCTGCTAAAAATGAACCTGATTGTAAAGGATTGCCAAAACATTGCCATGCCCATGCAGAGCTCCTTTTCCTAAAATAAAGCACGATTAATTATGCCTTAAAGGTGCCCTAGTTATTGGAGTGCCATACAGGGTCCATTTGCAGCAATTCCTTATCAAGGCTTGAATTTCATTGTAACATAGTGTACATCCGCACATGCTTTCTCTTTAATGTGCCACATTTTTCTCTGTAGCTGCCAAATGAAAGGCCTCTGAATGTATTTGGTCCTGTTGAGCTTCATTTCCAGAGGAAGCCATTTGTATAAATGAGTGCAGTCTCATAGCCATGCATCCTGTGTGTAAAGCCCTGAGGTCATAACCAGGACTGGTCGGCTATCAGCAGCCACTTTTCTGAGCTGCTCACTTTCTTTAAAAATAAAGATTATCATTAAAACAGCATTTCCTTCATGGTTGAACAGTTACATCGTGAAAGGCTATCAGGTTGCAGCCGTTGGCTCTAGTCGTCTGGCACTGAGAGGAAACATTTCCTCTGGTTTTGACTTTCCAGACATTTGAAAACATCCTGATGTTATCATTTCAAAATAAGGACGTATGTGGTGTTTTCTTGTAAAGCTTGTAGTAGTCAGAGTTATGAGGAGAGATGAGTTAGCTGCGACTAACGGAACACTCCATCTAACAATTCAAGCTATTGATCGAGACCTTTTAAATGTTAAACCAGATGAGAGCAGTGATTTATAGTCCCTAATCAGATCAGATTTGCTTCACACTTTTTCACTTAAAGCTTTGTTTTTTGCACTGGTCTCTCTTCCCCCTGCTTCAACTGTCAAGTCCTCACCAGAGCGCACCCCTCTTTCCAACCCACACAAACAAAGTGGCCTTTGATAGGATTGCAGAGGGTGGGACAGTTTCTGTTTTCTTTTTTCTTTCTTTTTTTTTTTTTTATGATGACTTTTTTAATGATTTTTTTTTTTCTCAGTGAATAATCCTTTGTGGATCATGTAATGTGTGCAATTTATTTATACTTTGTTAAAAAAAAAAAAAATCCTGAGATTATTTTCATTGTTCTGTAATGATGTTATCTTGCGATCTGTTCTTGTGAAAATGTTTTATAAAAGCCAGTATTAACATTAATGTTTTGTGTTGGTGTGTAGTGATCTGAATCTCATACAGAGTTGAAAGAAAAAAGATAAAGATAAAAAAAAAAAAAACATAGAGAAGTGACCAAATTTTGATTTAAGCACAATAAATGCTTTATATATCATTCATAGTCACTGAAACAAAGCAGACTTTGGTAGAACTTATGACCTAATGTCTATTATTCACTTAAAGCAAACTCATTTTAGTTAACAGGCCACGTTGATTTAAAAAAAAAAAAAAAGAATTAGTAGACCAATAATGCATTAACATAATGTAGTCATTTATCAGCATTTACATGAAGACTTGCTGTCAAACCCCTAAATTTGTGATGACGCAGACTTACAGCATCAAAGAGATCATTAACACGTTTTGTCAGTAGCTGGGTTTATGGCTATGAGTTTATTGCTCTATTTTGCTCCTTGTGGAATCACAGAGACTAGTTCATTTTTCATATCTCTCACATCTCATGTCCCCTTTGCTATGGCATCTATCTGTCCAACAACCTGCTGAAAGTCTGACATTCACTGTGTGAGAAAAGCACATTTATCTAGCAAGGTTTTAGACATCTTTAGCCAAATGGCTCCATCATGTTTTGCTGATTAGTGTATGGCAGATCTCCCAATTATGTTAACAGATGACCAGTCTTCTGCAATATCCACAATCCAGTTTGTAATCTTTGACTTGACCTGGGTTGACATTTTCTCCAAAATGAAATGGCACTTATTGCTTTTGTAGCTGAGGATCATAAGGATATGAGAAAGAAAGGGTGCCCGTGATATTGAGTGTTAACTGAAAGTATTAACATTTTAGTTGGAGACATCTGAGGACCAGAGATATCCCTTTTGCAAATAACACTTGGGATGGCATTCTGTGGTGTGTGTGTGTGGGTGTGTGTGTGTGTAGTAAATCCCGGATAACGGATCTCAGTTTCACAGTTATTGATAATTAAATCTATAGGAAAGTGGTTGATGGGGGAAAAAAAAAAAAGCCAAAACACTACCTTCAAAATGTACACTTTATTTTCAACAAAAGTACAAAACCAAAAGTTGGTATTTACAAACACTTTTATGGCCTTCTTCTCATTTACCCTCTTTGGTTTCACTGCTGCCCTGATGGTTTGAAATAAGCATATGCATGAGACAAAATTTCCTAAATACATCCAGTGAGACAAAACTAAACTAAATCTTAACATGTATCCAAACATCTCACATAACCATCCTGCAGTGGTATATTCTGAACATAAATAAGTGTAAGTGGATGAGGAGGAGGGGATTTGTAGCTAACTAATGCCCAGGCAGAAGTGCAGCTAACTTCATACACAACATAAATAGCCAAACGTGATCTAAGACACAAAGACTGGACATATTTACAACCTCTTCAGACCACAGTAACGGAACAAAGCCTCAGACTATCACAGGCTAAAAACTACAGTGTGGGACTCTAAATCAGTCATATTATAAACTAATAAAAATAAAAGAATAAAATAAAAACAACATAAAGAGCACTCATAAAATAAAAGCGCATTATACCTAATACAGTGCCTTATGAAAGGATTCAACCCCCTTGGTGTTTTTCCTGTTTTGTTGCATTACAACTTGGAATTAAAATGGATTTTTATTTGGATTTTATGTAATGGACCTAAAAAAATAGTCCAAATTGTTGAAGTGGAATGAAAAAAGTTTTGAAAAGCATATGTATTCACTCGCTTTGCTATGAAACCCCTAAATAAGATCTGGTCCAGCCAATTAACTTAAGAAGCCACATAATTAGTTGATTAAGGTCCACCTGTGTCTGTTCAAAGTGCTCTGTCATGAGATGTCAGTATAAATACACCTGCAACACTACTAAGCAAGCAATACGAAGACCAAGTAGCTCTCCAAACAGGTCAGAGACAAAGTTGTGGAGAAGCATTAATCAGGGTTGGGTTATAAAAAAATATCCCAAACTTTGAACATCCCACAGAGCACCATTAAATCCATTATAACAAAATGCAAAGAATATGGCACCACTACAAACCTGACAAGAAGCTGCCCACCAAAACTCACAGACCAGGCAAAACTGGTCAGGATTGAAGGAATGATGGAAACCTGTTTCAGTCCACCAGAGATTTGAGACTGGGACAGAGGTTCACCTTCCAGCAGGACAATGACCCTAAACATACTGCTAAAGCTACACTGGAGCGGTTTAAAGGGAAACATTTAAATGTCTTGGAATGGCCTGGTCAAAGCCCAGACCTCAATCCGATTGGGAATCTGTGGCATGACTTGAAAATTGCTGTACACCAACACAAGCCATCTAACTTGAAGGAGCTGGAGCAGTTTTGCCTTGAAGAATGGAAAAAGATCCCAGTGGATAGACGTGACAAAAACAACAACAACAACAACTAATTGTAATTCCATGTTGTAATGCAGCAAAACAGGAAAACCACCAAGGGGGATAATTTTGCAAGGCAATGTAGACAACCTACATAAGCTGAAAAAAAATCAAGGCAGAAGACCCTTCTCTCTGGTACAAAGAAACTAAACTTCATTTCTTTATTTTTGGAAATAAATAGTCAAATAAAATAGGCATTAAGGCTTTGTGCAAGGCTGCAAAATATGGTATGAGTGTCATTTCTGGCTGGATTTTATGCTACTCTGCTGCTTTAGCTGGATAGTTCAGCATCTGTGATTAATGAGGACACCAAAATATGAGTTACAACTTTGGACTTAGTGTCTATCTCTCATAATCACCCTGTTTAGTGTATTATAGCCAGCAGTCTGGGCTCGGGATGGCCTTCTATAGGATTTTCAATAACTTACTGTAAGGCCAATGAAAGGTTCATTAGGACGCACCCCGTTTTTAACAATACTCATCAAATTTATAACTGAAACCCACAGAGTCAGAACCCTACTACTAATATTCCTATTACTACCAATATACAATGTGTCCTAAACCATTCAGAGGAAATCAACTTTGCTCCTGGACCAATGGGGAACAAGATATTGGGTAACAACAACCTAAACTGGTACTGATCAAGGAGGAAAACAGCACAAGAAATCGAAACAGAGAACGAGAGTGTAACAGCAGTGAAGTCTTCATCTCTCAATAATCCAGCAGGATTCCTTAATCCTGCGTTACTTAAACCTGAATTATATAGCAATCTCAGCACTGACCAAAGAGAATGTGCTCACCAGTGACATATTTACAAAGGCCTGAAAAGTGTACAGTAATTTTCTACTAAAAAGAGGGGGGGAAAGAGGGATAGCTGAACCCATCACACCAGCAACGCGCATGGGGGAAAAAAAAAAGAGCATTCACAAAGAACACAAGAAAATTAAATAAAACAGAACTAAAAAGACACAGTTTTCAGTGCAGACTAAATTTTTACAACACGTGTTTTTAATTCTTGCATGGTGCTGGGGTTTTGCTTGGAGGAACTGTTTGTCTGGGTTAGGCGGCGCTCTAGAAATATTCCAGGCGATTCTGCGATGTGCACGTATGCAGCCTGACAGCCTGTCAGGAGTCTCAGATCAGATGATGGATATGTTGTTGTGTTGTACAGCACATTCAGTGTGACAAGGCCTCTCTTCTGCCTCGGAGAGAAAGAGAAAAAGAAAGAATTTCGATACACAGCCTCCATCTGTCGTTTACTAAAAATCATTAATGCTCAATAAAGTTTTAAATAGTCATGATTGCGCGTCTCCATCATGTTGGCAATCATTAAAAGCGCAGCAACTTCTACACATGTCTTGATTATTATACGATGCCCCTCTAGTCAGGCTTTTATGATCATGCAGTGCTTTATCCTTTCAATTATTTCCATTATATTTTCATTAGATTTTAGAAGCCATGTCCACAAAACCACAAAAAGCATTTCAGAGCATTAGATACAGATTAGAAGCTGACCGTCTCTGTGTCTCGGTCCTGTGTGTCACTCTAAGGCTCTTGTCTATGATTGTTCTCCTCCAGCTTCTTGCTCTCCTCCGAGGTGCCCGTCTCCTTCTCACCAGTCTTCCAGCTGCCTTGTCTGAGAAATACATCACTCTGTTACTCTTCTTTGGCTGATTTTAAACTGACAATCCTATTGGCTTTACCTTCTACTGTGATACATACAACACTGAGGTGCCTGTTTACATACTGGATCAGTATACCTAATAAACCGATCACTCGGTAGTAATATTAGACTAATCACAGCAGAGGGGGCATGACAACATCATGCAATAAGATATTCCAACGCTGCTTTAAAGTTACATTTTTCATTAATTTAACTTGTCATGGAATAGCAATAGAGCTGCAGCTGTTGTGGAATAAACAGCATTTGATTAAACTGAATATGACTGCTTAATTTCATCTATTTGGAGCTACTGCATTGGCTAAAAGGCTCTTACCCTTTGCATGTGATTCGTATTTGTCAATGTGGTCTTTTGCAATTTCAGTTTTTGGGCAAGAAATGAATCTTAACTTCGTTCATCTTCAAATTGAAAATGGCAAAGAAATGAGTTTTTCACTGGTCATTACACAATGCTCTGAGTGGCTAATCGAGCTGCTGCGATGTCCCACATGCTTTTAGACCAATGCGCTCTTGAGGACACGTGGACTAGTGTTGAGGTTGAGTGTAGACACTGGCATCTCATAGGAGGAGTGCAGGGTTTAGGGTACCATATATGACAGGGCTACTGTATAAACTACTGTGATACATGTCTGCTTGCAGTTATTTCTCAGATGACATGCATATCAATCTTTATTCTGATAAAGACCCTCTGCGAGCAGTGTTTGTGTCTGTATACGACTCAGTACGGGCGTCAATCAGGATATAATGGAAACCACTGATTTCAAGACACACACTTGATTTAATCCTGACATTGGGGGTAAATATAGAAAACGGTCACACTACCTGAGTCGGAGATGATCTCTGATTACTACCTTTCAGTTAAAATGTGTCTTAAGCATCATGTATGCACTTCGCCTCACTGCTGCATCAAATGCACAAATGAATCTCCCAGCTTTATTGAAAATCTCCCAGATTTATCGACTTTGATTTGTTCACCCTATGACCCCACGGACTGAATGCTACAAGTCAATGCTTCATTAAAAATACTAAATAGGGAAAAGCTAGCACCCTGGTTTAATGATTTCACTCGCACTTTAAAACAGACCACTTGGAAGTGAGAGCATAAATGGCATCAAACTAAACTGGCAGTCTTCCAAATTGCATGGTAGGAGAACCTTCTAAACTACAGAAAGTTTCTTAGTGCTGCTAAATCAGTTTATCTCTGCACCCGAATAGAAGACAACAAAAATAATCCTAGATTTTTATTAGCACACTAGCAAAGTTAACTAGGAAGAAGACAGCCACTGAAGTACACTGAGCTCATACTGAACATCCTTTCAACGCACTGTTTGCCTTTTACGCCTTTACACGCGTATACTGTAATGGTTTATAATTGCATTATCAGTGTCACCCCGAAGGAGATCCCTTTTGAGTCTGGTTCCTCTCAAGTTTCCTTTCTCATGCCGTCTCAGGGATCTAAATCTACATCCTGCTTTCCATAAAACTGCTTTGTGACAGTGTCTATTGTTAAAAGCACTAATATGTATAAAATTGAAATGAACTGAACTGAATACCTGTTCCTCATGTACAGCCAGTAGATGATGCCCACTAGTGCGGCTGCCACGATGAGACCCACTACCACGCCTACAATCACCTTGGCCTTGTCATCCTCGTCATCTGTGGAGACGAACAGCGGCACGAGAAACCAGTCAATGACAGAAGATTTATACTGTTGCAACAAGATGACTGAATAACATTTTTAATGAATAGTTAACAGATGAGAGGACAGCAATGAAAAGAAAAAAAAATTGTTTTGATGCCGGGATGCTTGACACCCCATCCAGGTCAACTGGGCTCCAGCACACTCATAGACAAAGAGAGGGGGCTTTTCAGGACACTTCATCTAAGAAAGATCTATTCTACTGAAAGACCAACAGAACAAATCAATCTCTTACCTTTTCTGGATTCTGTGTTCTCTTGAAATACTGAAATCAGATATGAAATCAAATTAACTTTAAAGGCAACAGTAAACCAAAGAGGTTCTGATTGAGCCCACCACCGAACTGTGGTTTTAGAAAACAAGCAAAACCATTAAAAAAATTATAATTCATAATTAAATGTCACATCTTAATATGTAATTTCTTCATTTTAGCTTTTAGTAATGAGGAGGCTACTAGCATGCTGTGATGGCTTGAGAGGCGAAAGATCAGAAAACCAGATCAGAAGGAAGAGTCAAGCACCCTGGCCCCGGCAAACAGATCCAGAAAACCAGAGCCGAGAAAGATTGTGTGAGGGGAAACAGAGAAAACAGAAGAATGAGAAAAAACGCATGCTGTATATGATAACTACATGTTAGAGAAAGACAGAAGTTGTCAGCACAAACACACACACACTATTACCTTTTCTCTACTCTTCCCATCATCCACACTATATAGTGTGATCATACATTTATGAAAATCCGACCTCTTTCAGGTACCCACATGAGTTTGGCTTAGTGCGGGTGTCAAACCCGCAGGCCAAATACAGCTTGTGGCCTCGTTTCATTTAGCCTGCGCAAATTCACACCAGACCCATAGCATAGTGACTGCCCGCAATGCATAAATGAAAATCATGCAGATTCAGGTCAAGAGCTTCAGTTAATGTTCAAATCAAACATCCGAATTTGGAAAAAAAAGGCATCTCAGTCTCTTTGATCATGGCATGGTTGTCGGTGCCAGACAGGCTGGTCTGATCTCCTCGGATTTTCCTACACAACAGTTTCTAGAGTTTACACAGAATTGTGTGGCAAAAACAAAAACATTCACTAAGCAGAAGTTCTTCGGGCAGAAACACCTTGTTGAGGTGCTTACGGTTCAAGCTTACGGGAAGGCTATGGCAACCTTGAATATCCACTCTTTACATCCGTGCTGAGCAGAAAAGCATCTCAGAATGCACAACACTGAGATGGAGTGGCAACAACAGCAGAAGACCATGTAGTGTTCCACTTCTGTCAGCCAAGAACAGCAATCTGAGACTACAGTGGACACAGGCTCACTTTTCCAATTTCCACTTAAAGAAAAGTTATCAACTACACCCAATACAGTTGAACAGCTTCTGTTAGCCCTTCTTTTTCCTTGAATTGCCCTATTCTACTTTCATATCCTAGGTTATTGGTGTTAATAAAATGAACAGATAATTTATTGGGAAATGAACAGCCTTAGTGTATTGCCCTTCACAGGCTCACAAAATTGCTGATGTGGCCCAGGAAGAATGAGATCTTCACACTCCTGAACGAAAACTCTAATCATCAGATACAATGTTGTTTCTATATCTGCTTGTAAGTGAACTGCTGTGATCTGTGTGTATGTGTGTGTGTGTGTGTGTGTGTGTGAGACGCACTGACAGAAAGTGATTAGATAGAACAACGAAGGAGCTAGTATGTTAGTATGCACCCAGTCTTAGACATCGAGAGCCTTCAGTACTTACATGATAGCACCTCAATGTCCTTGCTGGCTGTACCTAGACTGTTAGAGACTCTGCAGGTGACAGTCAGGTTCGCACTGGGCACCACGGTTAGTTTGTAAGTGAATACTCCATTGCTGTATTCGCTCTGGCTCTGTGAGGGAACACACACATATGCAGAGTTAACTTCTAGTTTCTTAGCATAATGCCACAAAAGCAGGAAAAATGTCAATACTACGCAGGATTGAACAGGTCTGACCTACTGTGTGTTCAGGATATAAGAGA
Organism: Pangasius djambal; assembly: GCA_022985145.1. Taxonomy (NCBI): domain Eukaryota; kingdom Metazoa; phylum Chordata; class Actinopteri; order Siluriformes; family Pangasiidae; genus Pangasius; species Pangasius djambal. The sequence continues at coordinate 11,258,550 of CM040991.1, forward strand.
ATTGTTCAAATCATGGATAGTCTATGTAAGAAAATAAAATGAGTTAGCCACCACTGTCTCATGTGTGTCAGAGGCTCTCTGGCTAGCAGCACCTCCCCTGAATATAAAAAATATATAAATAAATAAAAACCTCCTTTCTTTTTACCGTATTGCTCCAGTTATGGAAAGTTTCAAAAGGACACAGCTTAACTATACAGATTTTCTCATGTCTATCTAATCATAAAAACTTTTTTGTAGTATTGAATTTGTCTTATATACTGTACATCCTCATATTTTAAACATTTATTGAGGCAAACCAGCAGTCTTTTTTTTAAAGTAAGTTTTGAGTTAGTGAATTTGTTTGCGCTTTTCTCATAAGACTACAATAGCATTTCTCATAGATTATATGTAAAAAAAATAAAAAATACCGGCGTATTCTTTTAAATGACGACCACTAGAGGGCCATATAACATTGCTGTTATCCTCTAGGCTGTCTCTGCTGCACAGTCAGAGTGGATGAAAATCAAACACACAAGGACAGAGAGGCACCAGCCCAGTGTGACTGAACTTCTAAGAGCCGATAATCAGCCTGCAATTAAACTGCACGCAGCACCGTGCTCTCCAATTACCAACCCCCTCCAGCGTCAGAGCCATTACAGACATTAAAAAAAAAACACCCTAACAGATCACAGCCTCTCGCTGCTCTCATGCCATCACTGTGCTGCTTTATAGAAACCAAGCATACTCCCTGCTCTGCTTTTTTGCCAGCAAAATCCATACTTCAGTATCATATCAGCTCCCTCCTACTCAAGACTCTAGAGTATGAATGCGGTGCTCACAGCTTTGAGTAATATATTTGTATTAGAATTGTGTGCAGTGATGAAATACACACATCGCTCCCGCTGGCGTATGACTGTCGAAAAACGAACACTTATGACACAAACCCTGTGAGAAATACCATCAGGAGTGTGTTCTGTGTTGTACATGCACTCAACAGGCAGAGCGTGGAATAAGCTTAGAAATATGCAATATTATAGCAGGGCAGAATCCGGATAAATTTGAAAACGCATCTATTTCTTTACGTTTTGGCGTTTCGTCCACACTGAGACAGCGTTTTGTCCAGCGAAAATGGGCTTTTCGAAAACGCTCTCCCAAGTGGATACATTTCATGGTGTAGTGTGGACGGAGAAAACGGAGATATTCAAAAACAATGACGTATATTTATGTGTATTGCAGTCATGTGACCCATTCAACTCAAAACAAACAACTATAATCTTGGGTTACTCGCAGCAAAAACCTCTTTTTCTGTCCATTTCAAAAATTCTGTGCTTTTCCGTGACATTGCTGCATCAACTCAAAGAGACGGAAGGTAAATAAACGCCTGACAGAAATGACTCAGGACGAAGCTTCTTACTTTTTTTTTTTTTTTTTTTACACGTGTGCAGTATAGGGATGTAAGCGTTTTCAGATGTTTCAGTGTGGACGAGCAATTTTTGTTAAACGCCTGAAAACACCAGTGTAGATGGAGAGCCGTTTCAAACGAAAATGCAGTTTTCAGATCTATCCGGATTAATGTGGATGTAGCCTCAGCGCATGCCAGTTTGATTTAAATGGCCTCTTTGAGTTACTGTGCTTTCCTCTAAACATCTGTGTCCGTGTGTGTGAGTGGGAAAGAGAGGGAGAGAATGTTAAGCAGCAACGGCTTGGCTTTGACTTGGTGTTGAATGTGATAATGAGTGACAGAATGACAGATTAGCTGATGTTGAGCACTACTCACTGTTCTCTCCCATACACACATTCACACATGCACACACACACAGAGCTCTCCAGCACATCATGCAGCTCAGGTTTCTTCAGACATACACACACTAAAGTCTCAATGCCTCCTCTCCAACCCAACATCAACAGCCATTTGGTATTTCTCGGCTCATTACACAGTTGTGAAATCATAATGAGGTTAAGCAGGAGCAGGAACTCACTGTTACACAACCAAGAAACCTGGTCAAGAGAGGAGAAACATGTAAAGGCAGTGATGAGAGAAAGCTAAATCCTGATATTGAGTTTAATCTCGAGGGAATGTCAACAATCCACCAGATTCTACATTTCACCAGATTTTCTGAAAGTGGGCGGTCCTATTGAAGCCTTGTGATCACCAATTGCTTGGCCCTCGGACACTTTTTAAAAAAAAATCAAACTAAGCATTCCTGCTTTCAGTCTGAGATACTGTCCCGCTAACAAGGATCACTCCTATAACCGCAGATAATGCTCTGCTGAATGACATTATGTTGAAAACATTAGAAGGACATCCTCCGACATTGCGAGGACATTCAACAAAGTACGTGCTGGATCCTGTGGTGGAGAATATTATAAACATCTCTATATTGTCTGGAAGACACATCTGACCGAATGTCCTTTTTTACTGTTTGCTGAACTTTACAAATTTACATCCATGTAACTCCTGATGACATCATATTGTTAATATACATACACTATGCAGCCAAAAGTATGTGGACACCTAAACATCACAGCCATGTGGTCCTTCCCCAAACTGTTGCCACAAAGTGGGAAGCACAGAATTGTCTAGAATGACTTTGAATGCTGTAACAAGCATCTTGTGGCTGGATCTAGAGGCCAGGAGGGTGGAGGTTATTATAACAGCAAAATGGGACTAAATCTGGAATGGGATGTTCAACAAGCACATATGAATGTGATGGTTAGGTGTCCACAAGCTTTTGGCCCCATAGAGTATTGTATGCATGCAGTGTTTACAGTTTACCTCTATACCTCTAACCGACTTAGACTGAATTGATTATTTATTTAGTATTTAGAATTTAGCTCCCATTTTACTCATTAACTATTCTGAGTTACTTAATTAAGCTGTTTTTAAAATCGTAATTTTAATTAAGCTGTTGACTCGAACCCACCTTTACACACTAATATCAACTCCACATTACCCAGTGCTACAGTTCTCCTTTCCTCCCTAAACAAACATTCTATATTACTGAGTTAATGTTTACTGCAGTGCTGCACATGTACTTTTACCTGTGGAAGGGAACAAAGAGAGCCTTTAGCTTGTAATGAAACTGAGATTCACTGAGTTTCCCTGCACTGAGTGAACCCGTGCACCCTGCTGTTGCCTAATGAATTACCATCTTCTGTAACTACAACGTGCATAAGGTACATACAAATGAATGGTTACTTGGTTTCTTCACTACTTGACTGTTGTAGCAGGAGAAGTTTGCTCAGTAGAATATTAGGCCACGCCTCAACAGTTCCCAAACCAGTCTAATCATCAAGTTCTACTTCTGTTTTTCTATTTCTGTCTTGTTTTTTTTTTCATTCTTTGAATTCTCTGAATGCTTAAAATAACACTGAGGTTTGGTATCTTACAAAACTATATATATTTTTTATTTTACATTATGTCCCTATTGCAAAACTGTGATCTATGTAATCCATGAAATTTTGTAAAATCTGTAAACTTGTAACACAGACTTTATGTACTCATGTCGTATTATTCACACATTGGGCTTCATTTATCAATCTGGATACGAGCGGATTTATTTGTAAATAGTTCGCAGTAGCATTTACACAAGAAATTTGGTACTCATGAAATTCCTGAAATTTCGGAAAAACGTTCGTATCCTACTCATGCTCCTGAGTGTGTGTTAATCTAATGTAAAACTTAATCTAATGTAAACCTTGATTGCTCAGCTTCAAATCATATCATTTGCATGGATTACTGAACTTTCATATATGGAATATACTGTCAAATTGTTTATTTGACTGTCAGCACGTAAAACTATTTTAAAACAGCAGTTTCCCTGTGTGATGCGCTTGGTGTGTATGATCAACTGGTACACTGCACATCTTTTTTCTCCTCCATTTTCATGTCACACCCTTTTCTTTTAACCTGACTTAATTCACCTTTTCCGTAATTTGTCTCTAGATTTGAAATTTTTCAAGTGCTGTAATATATTTTTTAATGAATAATATATATTTGTACTGGCATAGATGTGAGTCTAAATGACTTTGAACACCTACCTGTGAGAACTCTTTTTTGCCATTTATTTGTCATTTCAGCTCAGTGAGCTTTGCTTTTTATGGATATTTGCAGACGTCACCGAATGCAAATCAGCTGTACCCTGTACACCTAGTAATTTATGGGTGATTGACATTCAACATACACACGTGAATACAAAGAAAAACAGCATTTCCAAAGCTTTTGTAAACCCAGTGGAAATTTTTTTTGTTGGCATTGGGTTATGCAAACATTTACATACACCTTTACTAAAAGATTAATGAACGAGGCCCTTTGTTAATACAGCTCACATTATAGGTTTGACAGTTTGAAGCCCTGAGACACTGCAGTCAAAATTAAGGTTGCCCTGTGTACTTTGACAGCATAACTAATGTTTCCTAAATATAGCATGAAAGATGAAGGTACTTATTCTGTCATTCAGAATTGCAACATGAACATATGCAAATTAGGGTTAGTAGTTGTAATATGAGGATCAGGTTATAATCACTATTGATTATGATTTCATCATCAAATTTATGTATGATTATGACTGACAGGAAAATAACAGGAAAAGAAGCTCTCTGATAATCATGAAGTCACTATTAGGCATACACAGGATGTTCTATCTTTGTAAATGATTCATATTCACATATTCATTTATATATATTCTGATTGATCAGAAGCCATTGATTTGTTTTCAGCATGACTGAGAGTATTGACTCCGACTGTCTGCAAGACTAATCATTAATCTGCTTGTTTTGAATGACTTTTTATGTGAAGAGAGAGAATTTTTGGAAGGAAACCGACAATGGAAGGAAAATGTCTGGAAAGGAGTCTGCAATGATAGCGCTTTGTAACACTCAGAGGTTAAGATGTAGCTTTACGTTTTCTGACGTGGGAAAGTCTTTAGGCTTTGCATGTAGAGATTTCTCTGTAACATGACAAGCTGCGTTTTTTTTTTTTTTTTTGTATTGTTAACTTCAAGAGGCTGGTGAAGAAACTAGTGTTTACAGCTGCACTAACGTAAGGGATAACAGGAACTAATTTGTTTTACAAATGTTCCACAACATTAAATGTAACTATAAATGGATCAAAAGTATGACGTTCATTAATAATTAAAAAAATGTTAGCAGTGATGTCACATTAGGAAGGGAGTATAACACTTTGGCACATACTGTGTGTCTTGCTCACCACATTACACCAACCCGTTGTTGATTATTTTCCTGCAACAGCACATCCCATGTTTTATTCCTTACTTAGATCTCTAGCTCGACCATAGAATTGCTGATCTGAGAGAGCTAATGTTTCTGTGTATGCTTACACTGACTAGTGTGTGTGTGTGTGTGTGTGTGTGTGTGTGTGTCTGTGAGAGAAAGAGAGAGAGTGTGTGAGACTCACATGGGTTCCATTGACACTCCAGGACACTTCAGGTTCAGGCGATCCCTCAGCCACACAGATCAGCACCTTTGCTTTGCCATCTGTGCTCTTTTCTTTTTTCAGACTCTTAATCACAGGGATGCCTACAGGACAGAGACAGAGAGAGAGATACAGGAAGAGGGACAAAGAGAGGGACAAAGAGATAATTATGCAATTATCACCATTGCATAATCTTTAAATGGGTGTCTATTTGAGCACAAAACCATGGCTTTTATTCATAGGCTTTTTTTTAGATCTGCATGTATTTAAAATACATACCTCTTACCTCTAAAAAATTAAAGTACTTAAGTTAGCACTTACACAAAAAAAAACCCTCTCCAACAGAGTTTTGGACTGATGGTATTCCTAGATTGTGACCTAGTGAGCCAATATCAGAATGTATTTTTGATAGACTTCAAAGCACTTTTGTAAGTCGCTCTGGGCGTCTGCCAAATGCTATAAATGTAATGTAATGTGTCTTTTAAGTAATCTGTAGTTGTGTACTTAAGTGTGAGATGACGCCTCTGATGTGACTGTGTGCAAGGGAAGTGTGATCGCCTCTTACCTTCCACAACCAGTTTGAAGGAGGCGCTGCGTTTGATTCCAGCTATAGATGCCTCACACACATAAAGACCTGCGTGATTATATGTTAGAGAGCTGAAGTCGGGGAGTTTGTCCAGCTTGCCGTTGTCCTGCAGGAGGGAAATCTATTTAGCTCTTTAGCAGTATTTAGGCAAGGCTGCAATGTGTGATACGTTTTAGCCACTTACACACACACAGACTTGGCCATTTCAGTAAGCGATCACATGACTACAGCATATGCTAATTCTAATCATCATAAAGATAAAAAATACAGGCCAAGATATTATCAGCTATGTCTAATGTTTCTCATTAAGCATTATTAGCTAACAAACCCCCAGGCTTTACCCTGAGTGACAGTGACAGAGAAACAATGTGTGAACTGGTGAACCGGAGCATGGTGCTCTCACCTTAGTCCAGGTCACTGTGGCTTCACTTGAGGAAATCTTCTCTATCATCACCTCCAAGGACTCCCCAACCTTTTTCAGGATGTTTCCTGAGGGAAAGACATTCAGGTCCAGATCTGAAAGAGGGAGAGATTTTATTGGTGAATGGTAATTGTACTTGAAGCTATTGTAAGCAGGAGGTGGATTTCAGAGCCTAAAATGAAACAAGGCAGATTCACGCATTTACAATTTTGTAATACATAGTTTTTAATGTATCACTGAAATTATATGACTATTATAGGTCTAGATTTTAAACATTACAAACTGCGCCTTTAACTTTTTTTTTCATTTTTACACACTTTGTTCAACTGACTGTTTAATTATTTTAATATTCACATACACACACATTATAAGCCAGGCTTTGGCAATGTGATTGCACCATTACTTGCTATAGCAATAAAGTACACTGAGGTGAAACAGAGAGAGACAGAGAACAGATGCCTCACACTGTATCTTCTCACTGCAGGTGTGACTCTTGTGCTTATCAGTTCAGTAAATCTCACCTTCTCCAAGCACATACACATACACATACACATACACACACACACACACACACATATACACATTTGGAATTCTATCATTTTTTGCACCTGCATCTAACCTAACCTTGACCTCAGTAACAAAAACACATTTGGCTCTTTCAGTTTTCAAAAAAAAAAAAAAAAAGCTCACCAGCACAAGGTCAAAGGTCCAAACTCTCACATATTCCCTGCCTGCATATTTTTTCTCTTTATGGGAACATTTCTCTTTCTCCCTAATTTTCACTTGGCCAATTCACTCCCACCCACTCCCCTGTCATGTGACAGCTACTAACCGGTGAAGGCCAATACATGCTTCCTACAAGGCAGGTGAAGCCAGGCAAAATGCATCCTTTTGAATTGCTGCTTATGCAGCATCACTGGGCAGCATAACACAGCTGGAGGAAAGCGCTACCTGCCGCCTTCCACATACACGAGCTCACAGACGCTCATGATTGGCTAGTGTTGCCGTGATTAATAGCGCAGAGAGTATGAAATCCCTCCCACCCAGAGAGCATGGGCAATTTTGTTCTCTTGGACTTTTTGGAACACTTTTCTTTTGCACCACTTTTCTGTTGCACGACCAGGATTTTAACGCACACACGCACGCACACACACTCCTATAAGAAGAAAGCTTCCATTGTTTTTGCTCCTTACATGCTCCATTTAGACATGCACTTTTAGTTGAGACAGCATGACATACAAGCAGCTTGCTTTAGAAATGTCACACACCACATTTGAAAGCAAAGACACACGCACACATGCCTCTTGGAGAGTAATTGAGAGTGAATTGCATGTAAAAATGTAGACTCTAACTGCAACCCAAGTCACAAACTCTAATTAGTCCACCTGTCCAGTGTGTCCTAGATCTCCCATCATGCTCGAGAAAAATTTGATTAGAACATCTTTTGCATGTTAATTTACGTCTATTAAAGAGTAAAAAAAAAAAAAAAGTTCATAGAACTCTTGACTACTTGAGGCTTTCCCTCAAAGGCCAATTTGCCTATCACTGAGTCACTGTGAGCAAGCTGAAAGAGATGGGGAGGTGTAGAAAGGCAGGAATAGAAGAACGGAAGAAATATGGGTGCTTACAGGTGACAGTGATGTTTGTTGAAGCCTGCATGCTGTCGTTGTCGATCAGAGAGCACTTGTATTCTCCAGAGTCAGCTCGGTTCACACCGGACAGAGTGTAGACGTCTGAGTTGGTTACCGGGACCTTTTTACCCTGCACACAGGAGAACTTTTATTTATTTAACCCCAAGGCTGTGTGTTATTTATAATCGCACTATCCGTTGCACCCAGATGAGGATGGGTTCCCTTTTGAGCCTGGTTCCTCTCAAGGTTTCTTCCTCATATCATCTCAGGGAGTTTTTCCTTGCCACCTCTGGCTTGCTTATTAGGGATAAATTCACATTTACAATATATTTTTTGAATCCACTTATTTCTGTAAAGCTGCTTTGTGACAATGTCCATTGTTAAAAGCGCTATGCAAATAAAATTTAATTGAATTGAATTGAAAAAAAAAACAGAGCAATTACAGCAAAAAATTTATAAGAGAAAATAAAATAAGATGAGCTTAAAAAATAATATACAGTGTAATAAGAGGAAGCTTTAAATGCAAACAGATAATAAAAAAAGAAATTGACCAAAAGCCCACTTACTCTTAGTAAAATACTGTATCTAGACCTACTACTCACTCAAGCAAATCAGCAAATACAGATCACCCACGTCCAACACCTAAATCTTCCAGATACACCTTTTTACAGTTCTTAAGTTATTAAGTAATTAAGTTATTCAGGCTCCGGACGCTCCATGCTCTGATATGCAAGGTAGACAGTAGGACCCAGAGGAGCAGGGCTCTGTATGAAATGCATTCTCACCTTAATGTAGAAGTTGAAGCTGGTAGGAGGAGGGTTTCCGTCTGCCTGGCATTTCAGCGTCACGTTATCACCTTCCTTAATGGAGCCCTGAGACAGAACCTGCAGGTTCACCTTCTCAGTGGGGTCTGAAAGTAGGATAAAGATAGAGACAGACAGAACATGAAGGCAAGAGGAAAAAAGTGAAAGAGAAAAAGTTGCAGCATCAGCTTGACACATTCAGCAACTGAGATCTTTCCCTGGTGCCCGTCTTGCTGTGTCCCTGTGGCCTCATCTTTCTGTCTTCCTGTCAAAAGCAGCTTTAAATTTAGCCCAAGTTATAGAGTGGAACCGGTTGAGATTCTCATTAGTGGTAATTCAGTAATACTGATAATTTTCTCTCCATTTCTATGGAGAGTGTTTAAGGTTAAAGCGTTTCTGTGGACCATATTTAGTATTCATGCTGTTTTTTTCTCAGAATACTAAACATGGTCCACAGAAACACAGTAACCTTAAACACTAAAGCAAGGACGTGGGAAGTAGGGTAGAGAAATAAACAAACTTTAAAAATTAGCATTTGGAGTTGTTTTTGAGTTTGAATGGTCGAGATAGTATTCCTCTTATACCACACTGAGTTGCCGACAATTATATTTTTAAAATATATTATATATATTTTTTTATATTTGATGTTCGATGTTATGGAACACAAGACTCTGGTCTTCAAGAAAGAGGAGGCCACACTTTCCGCTTTCTACGTAACATGAAAGGCCGCTTTTTTCTGTCTCATTAACTTCAAAAAAGAGAGAAAAAAGGAGATCATGTTGAGAGAAAGACTGTATATAACAGGAACTAATCTCTGTGTTAGGAAACTTACTGACTTTTATGCTCAAGTCTCCTTCCATAAATGTTAAAGAAATGTTATTTTACAGAAAACTTCATCAAACAGCAATTTTTTAAAATTTTATATATCATTGTAGTCAACACACATTCTCTGTTAAAAAGAAAAATTATCTGACTATCATTCAGGCGTGACGACATAGATCACGCCAATGTATGCCACTTAAAATTCCAGCACCCTCGATGTAAAACACCTTCCTGCGTCTCTGCACTAAAGTTACGGTTCTGCCATCTGTCCTTTTTATGTAATTTGCACTTTGATTGAATGTGTGCTTAGCATATTTATTTTTAGTTTCTTCTCCAAAGGCATTTTGGGAAAAAAAAGATGTTTGACTAAATAATCAACCTTGTCCACATTCACTCTGTGTAATCCCCTGACTCGACTGTCACTGATCCATGAACATGATACAGTCTGGACTAGAAAGAAATCAGCCCCAGCCTCGCTTCTTCATACTATTAATGTAAAGTAATTTTCTCATGACCACTGGTGATGCTGCTGTGCTCATTTCCAAAAAAAAAAAGTCCAAAATAATCCACAGCAAACAAAATGTTAAAAAACATGTCTTTTTAACTTTGAAAGAGGGGCTTCATGTACGCAGGGTTGTACTTACAGTGGATGCTGAAGGTTTCAGGTGCAGACATCTGGTCAGGCCCAGTCACATGTTTCACAATGCAAGCAAACTTTGAGGTCGCATCCTGTTTCCCTGCTGTGTACTGCAACTGAGAGGTTGTGGTTGACAAACCAGTGACTGGGTCCTTTGTTACAGAGCCTCTGATAATGATCACTGTTCACACGTACACACACACACACACACACACACACACACACACACACACACACAGTTGACCCACATACCAGTCATACATATAGCTCAAATAAACACAGTTACAGACACTGTTACAGACTGTTATAACACACACTTATGTGTTTCCTTATACACCAGCTTCGTTCTACACAGAATGACTGAATATATCACACTCACGCTTGTTGTCTGCCTCTAGTGTCTTGTTATTCTTCACCCAGATGATTTCTGCTGGGGGGTTTGCACTGGCAGCTACACACTCTCCCAGCTGAAAAAAAAAAACACACACACACACACACACATTCAAAAACAAACACACACAGGGTATTTATCTTTAAGGCGTAACCAGATCACCAAGCCAAAACCTTTCCCCTGCTTCTGCATTCACTAATCTTTGATCCAGGAAGTGTTATTAGTTTTCTGCTCTTTGTACTAGCCAGCCTGTATGACACAGATACTATATTAGGAGTTTCAGTTATGCATTCATGACCGGTGAAGTTTCCTAAATTAAACTGTAACCTGACATATAAATGATTTCAGCTGCTTCCCCTGCCAGGGAAACTCTGGGACTTTCTGCAGCTCTGCTTTAGGTGATTTTGGCTGCAAGTGCTACTCGTCATGACGCTTCGGTTGGGGAGAATGGGTAATTTCCCTCAAGTGACAATTTCTGAACATGTGACAGAGAGCTAGAGATATCAGGATGAGTTTGTGTGCTTTCTCTCTCTCTTTCTCTCTCGGTTTCAGTTTGTCACGACGGGTGTAAACCTGCGCTAGCAAACGCAGGCTGTAGAGGTTTAAAAATGATTACAGTAAAGAACAAAAAGTTCCTCCTCATACACTGTAAAAAATGGATGTGCAAAAACTCCATTACAGGAGGAGCAGGAGCTGCATTTAATAAAACCAACATGAGAGAGCTTCTTAGTTATTTTCACTCCTCTGCACAACACATACACTCTCAGAAAACAAAAGAAATGGACTAGATGCTTGTTGCAGACAGTAGTCTAAAGGGAACATATTTTATGCCTTTATCTTAACTGTATCTTAATTTTATTAATTTACATATCTGTTTTTTAAGGACTGCTGATATACCTTGGGGAACTATAATAATGCAGTCACAAGCATGCAATAGAACCATGATCGTGCATGCTGAACACACACACTCTAAGATCAAAGTATGGCATGGTCCACCTCAGACAATGTCCTTCTCGCTCTACACTCTTCCTGCTATCTATTCTTCTCTTTGGTCCTGTGTTAAGCCTCAGCATCAGACAGACAAAATGTTTTTAACATGAACTGCCCCAAGGTTGAGCTCTTGCTCTTTTTCTACCTTTGTACACAAAGTGGCTGTGCTTTAAACATGACAGACCTCAGTAGGTGGCTATCAAAAAAATAAAAGTTCTCCTTGCCCTCTACTGTCCGCTCTCATAAGAATGCCCACATTCCTCTGAACTTCCAGCTTGCCTTAGATCTGAGCACATACAGTATAACAGCCTCCCAACTGAGCCCAGCCCAGATAAAGTGTAGCTGAGCCTGTATAGGGTATTAATCCCCTTTTACTGCCCTCATAAAGTAAAGTCACTTTTCTCCCCGTTGTGTAGTTCAGCGCATCCCAAAGCTGCCGTTTTGTGCTGCTGCTTTGGCTTTTTGGATTTCCGTAGGGGAACATCACTACAGCAGTAATGGTTCCATTAAGGGGCCCTCTGTTTTATGTGTGTGTGTGTATGTGCTGATCTATCTAACAGATTTACCCTGTCAGGAAGATGCCACGTGGGTATGTTTTATGTTTAGGCTGGTTGATAGAAAAGGGGATGTAAAAAAAAAACAATTTATTGCCAGATTTCATGTAGGGTTGCAATTGTTTTGTTGAATATGCTGTAGTTTCACACAGTGGCAGCTAAGGCGGATCCTAAAGGGCACCATTTTAAAGCACTCACCGGTCTCAGTTTGCCATCGTCCAGCCGACTCGCTTTATTCCTGAATTCAGGTGCTGATGGTCTCTCTGAGAATTATAAAGGGGGAAATTTATTCACAATCAGCGTCAATACACACAATATAGATGTATTCTTTTACAAATATTACACAGTCGCTTGCCTTTCACCTACACTATCTACAATGGCCATTTTATCAGGGAAACCTAGATCCTATTTAAGTCACTTTGCAGCTATATAACTACTACACTGTAGTATATCTGCTGCTATGCACAATTTGTCAGCTCCCCTTTAACCCATCCATCAGTGGAATTTGGACCAGCACTGCCAAGATGTTATTAGGTTGGTGAATCATTCTCAGCACTTCAGTGACACTGACTCTGAAATTTGGGGTTTTACCTCTTAGAACTTTAGAAACACTTTGCCTGTCCACAGCTGACTTTGGACTAAAGTGTTTGCTACAAGCCAGTACTGTCTACATCCTACAGTGCAATTTCTGAAAAAGTCTATATTGATTTTGGTTCTGCCAGTGGAAGATTTATTATTACAGGAATTATAATTATCATGTATGCATGTATGTTCAGAAAGCTGTACTCACTGTGCACTTCAACGTCTACAGGGTATTCTTTGAGATTAGACATGGAGACCACCATGCAGGTGAAGACTCTCTGGTCATCAAGGACTGCATGGCTGATTAGCAGGCTGGAGTCAGGCCCGATGCTCGCACGGTCCTTATAGCTGTCGGTGGCTGTGATCTTTGCTTCGTCCTTCTGCTCCTGCTTCACTAAGATATCTCCTGAAGTGCCGTTCTCACTGGACTAAAGACAATAACATAAAAGAACCACTACTACCAATCTGTCATACACATACCTGCACTGCCCCTGGCCTGAACTGAATTATCATACTCTGTCAGTAGAACAGACTAACAGCAAAAAAGCAAAGAAAAGAAAAAAAGCAGCATTTCTGTGTCTCTTTTGTGGGTGTGACAGTGAAGATAGCAGGTCTGTGTAAACCACTTATTCATCTCTTCACACTTCACCAATGTGGCTGGTTTTTCTGACACCTGACAGCGGGACACCAGTGATCCAGAACTGACAAATTCAGACAAGAAGAGCAGCAGAGACTCACATGTTTCCACTTGGTGAACATCAGATCGGATGGCTTGTTGTCGCCGTTGTTGCAAGGCACCTTGATGGTCTCGCCGTACAGGGCGATGACCTTCTCTATGCTGCTTGCTGAAATGTGACAGAAAAAAGAAGGAAATCATTGGAAGTTACTTTATCTGTATTCAGTGCAGAAAGGTTTAAGTCATCATTAGAATGAGGGAATCTGTTTCGCTCTGTTCCTAATTGGCCACCACTCAGTGTGTTGAGTCTGTCAGGCTACTCCTTGCTCCTCTGTGGCTGTGTGATCAGTAAGGCTCTAATTCCACCATCAAGTATGCCGATGACACAGTCATAATAGGCCTAATCTCCAGCTATAATGAGACTTAAAGGCAGAAGGTCAGAGTGGTGTCAGGACAATCATTTGCCTCTCTATTTGGCTCTCAGCTAGACTCAAGAGCTGGTCACCGATTTCATGTACCAGGAAGCAGACTACACATCCATTCACACATCACAGGGGGTGGTGTGGTGAGGTTCAGCAGCTTCACAGAGCTGAGAGTCACCATCAGCAATGATCTCAAGTAGACACAGCATACCCTCAGCTAATTAAAAAAGTCTCCTCAGACAGTGGAGCCAAACGTCTACAGTTACCCTATAGAGTCTATCCTATAGAGTCTACCCATTACAAGCTGCACCACATTCTCACATACATAATGCTCTAAACACAGAGCACTGCAGAGGAGGGTAAGATCGTCACAGAGCATCACCACAACTTCCCTAACTAGAGGATATTTTCTATAAATGTTGTGTCAGTAAAGCAACATGGCATTCTGCGCACATACTGCTCTCCCTTCTCCTCTTTGGCAGAAGGCACAAAGCACTTGGTTCTTGGAGGATGAGATATAAAGACAGTTACCAGGTTGCTCAATAAGCAGTAATTCACATCTACACTCTATATTGTGACACTAAACTGGTTGTATTCTTCATAATCACCTCACCAAATTTGCACCTCTTTAAAACTCACCTTTCTCTTTAATCTGTTACAATGAGCCAAAACACATACGCTAAGGTTCTTATGCTCTATTCTATTGTCACCATTTGCTAACTGACTGTTTTATATTTGATGTTGGATTTTTTTTAGTTCGTAAGGAAACAACACAACACACCTTTGTATTTTCAAAGATATTTTTGAAATACTGTGATTTGCATTACTGCCATGTAATGGCATTAGTTTTTTCACTTCAGGCTTCTGTTTACACTTTTCCAGCCCAGAATTTAGCTCAGCCACCAGATACAGAGCTGCCAACACTGCTAACAAGAAAGTCCTAGCAGGCAGAGAAAAAACTGAATTTTACCACAAAAACCCTAGTGAATGCTATTTTTTCTTCAGATGTGCACTAAGCAACAATAGGAAAACGGTGAGGCAAAAATAAGCAGCGCCTTCATTTTTTCATACCAACCAAACAGACCACAGTGTCTCATTTGTTTTCTACTGGCTCACAAGACCAAGCCTCGTGAATTCTTATGTTCACAGAAATAAAATCCTTGAGAAGAGAAAGTTCCCACAACCAGAAACTGTCTCTTTCATGTCCCGCATCCTTTCGCCGTCAGAGAACAGGCTTTTCTGTTGGGTGAATTTTATTTGCATTTCAGCAAAAATCAGAAATGCAGCTGTGGCTAAATTGTAAATGTTGGCATCTCTGCTCAGTTCTGCCCCTTTTCCCGAAAACGCAACTCATGTATGTTCAAAAGAGGACACTGGTTCAGTTACGGGTTAAGGGAGGCTTTAAAATAACTCTAAAATTGCTCTAAAATAATAAACTACTGCTTTTAAATGAGTCAAGAATACAGTGCAAATGTAATTCAGAAGACTGATGAGGAACTGGCTATAAGAGCCTCGGCAAAACCCTGCAATTTCATTTGAGTTATGCGAAAATTGGTAGCCACGTTTAATAGAAACTCCACATTCTCTCTTAAAGCTGAATGTTCCGAGGTTGTCATGGCGATGAGGCGCTGCACCACAGAGTGGTATGGTCTTATTGGGAGATGAATGAAAATTTTGGAGGGTTATACAGGCTTTGTGCTTCAGCCTCTTCCATCAGCTCTCGGCATCTCTCAGAAACAGCCACACAAAGAGCGTGACCAAACAGGGTTCACATACTGGCCATACCAGAACACTTTAGCATGCACAAACACACAAACACTCTTCTGGAGTGTTCTTCACAAAGCCTATCATTATGACAGTGATTTTAATGTTAGCCGAGAGGCCGCATTACAGACTGAGAATCCTGAGAGAGCAGGAAAAAACACAACTCGCCGATACTGTTCAGGATAGAGCCAAAGCTTGCAATCAAATCGATTCAAATCTGAGTGAACCTTGACAGAAGTAGCCTTAAATTGAGGGGGGGGGGGATGGTTGAACTGAATTAGAGCATACAGTTGCTTTTCTTTTAGCACCATAAACCTGACAATTCATGTACAGTTCAATTATGAATGGAAAGAGCCTCAGGCCTGCTCAGACAGAAGCTTTGCCAAGAGATGAAATTAGAGTGTGAGATTAAAGTGTACGGTTTAATAATAATGCCGACTAGCAGAACGGAGGACGAGACAGACAGGGAGACAGGTGCAGACGGCGCTATGTACACTCCGGGCCCACCTGTGTCTACAGAACACTGTTTGAACAACAGACCGTCTCTACAGGTAAAATCCCCCTCCTGCCAGCTCATACACTAAAACCTGCTCCCCTCAAAGATGTGTGTGTGTTAGCGTGTGTGCAGGAGGTACCTTGGAAAGAGCTAAACAGACACTCTGAAGGCTAGCTCTCTGGGGAAGTATTAGATGAAGGCACCTTTGTTTTTCCATTTCGCCAGAGACCGAATGCAAACACTCTTCTCGGTTGCTGATGTTTGGAGAGTGTGTCAAGGCGTGAAGAGTAAAATGCAGCACTCATCAGCCCCTTTGTCATCTGCCCAGAACTGCAGCGTCAAAGTTGCCGTGGGCAGGAAGGACCCGCTAATGGGACACAGCCTGTATTTTGGTCACAAATTTCCAAAACACAGCCAATGTTTGTTCTACCATTCTGCCTGCTAAGTGATGGCTTTTGTGTGCTAACCCATAAATCTACCTGATGATATGTTCATATTACAGGCTTGCTAGCACACAGCAGAGTCTTATTTTAAATAACTGCAAAGCTAGGAGTTCAATTATGCTTTTATTTAACACCGATAAAAATATATTTGAATGCCCAAATAGCTCCTTTTCACTAAGTTTACTAACTTTACAGTTTATATTCATGCGACATCTGTCTACACCTCTTGCCTTCTTGTAACCCAATTTTATTTTAATGATTCTTTTTATTATTTTGTTTTGTATATTCTGTTCCCTTATCTTATTACACGTTAGTTTAACATGTCCAAAAGTATTTTTATACAATATACAAATGTGAAAAAGTTTTTTCAATATACAAATGTCCAAAACATACTGAGCACATAATAAAGAATATGACTTTGAGGCAGATGATATCCACAATGTCTAAAAAATATATATCATCACGATCATCGTCATCATCATATCACCTAAAATGAATCTACTCATTTGTCCTTTTTTTTTTAAACAAAAAGTTAAACTCTTTTTAACTTCTTACTTTCAACATGCCAAAAGAATTCACACAAAAGGCACACAAAAAATGGCATCATTAGCAGGGGATGGATTGGATACGGTGAGGCTTAATGGATGTGTGTATTAGAACACTACTGAGATGAAAGACCCCTTAACTGTGGAGAGTGAAAGAGTGTGTGTGAGGACTGTTCACACACCCACCGCGTGACTGATTGCAATCTCCTTTCAATTTAGGAGCCCGGTGCTGACCTTTTTAAAATGTTTCTCGCAAGCGCTTCGATTCTGTCGCGGGGTGTGTGTGTGTGTTTGTGTGTGTGCGCACGTCTGTGGGAATGTGTGTGTGGGTGGGCGTGTGTTTGCTCTCCCAGTGTCAGAGAAAGACTGGCTTATCACTCTTGCGACACACCTGAGCACACAGGGCACAATGACCTGACGGAGAATGCTTTTCCGTTCTCAGCCTCATTCCTTCACAGCTGAGAGATTAAACCTCAACACTGTGGGCCATCACTGAGTTCTCTTGGCCAAACACTGATAAAAAAAAAATAGCAAGTTCAACTCCACAGATTAAAAATGATCTTTATTTCCCAGGTTAGATTGTGGGTAGACTAATGAATCCTGCAGATTGAATGCTCAACGTAGTGTTTCTTATTTCTTCAATAGAGAAAAGGCAAAAAGAGCTCAGACTTGGCAGTCCTGCAGTGTTTTGTATGGAGCAGTGGGAGGGCTTTAGGCAGCGCTATTCGCTCTCACAATACGCCTCCAATAAGGCTAATGTTCTCCCATTAGCGCTGTCCCTGGGTCGCGCTGCACTCAATAAACTCTGAAATATGTACAGCCTACGGACTGCAGATCAAAATCTACAAAAAGGAAAGACATTTCAGGGAGGGTTAAATTATGAACGCATTATTGCTGATGCACCGTGTGCCGGCTTACGGCTACAGGATTCATTAAGAAACACTGGCAGACTTGAATAGGATTTCAGTGAATGTCTTTCTTTCTAAAGGGGATGGCTGGTGTCATGGACGATGAACGATGCTACTCCTAGAATGTTATGAAAGTTATGGCAGCATCAGCACAGAACAAATGAGATCCACTGGTACGGAAAGAAAATTGCAACACTATAGGCATACCACATTCCCAAAACAGTATCCTGAGAACACTAGGCATGATGCAAGAATACACACTCCAGATGGGATGTAATCGCAGGAATCCATTCCCACGCTCATTCACACCTAGTGGCAATTTAGCATAGCCACTATCATGCCATATCCACATATTGGCATGATTCTGGGACATGGACATTTGGGAGAACATGCCAAGGAATTTGGTAAATCAAATATTTGGCAAATAAGCTGCACACTGGATAGATTAACACCCTTTGATTTGAGAACATTGAACTTCTACAAGGCTCACTGCTCATCCACTGTTTCAAAAAGTACACTGCATTTAATTCTTAGGAATATGATTTTCTTGCAGTTTTACCACTACTTGGTATCAGTTTTACTTGGAAGATAAGCTCACTTTGTATTAAAAGAGTGCCACTGTTCATTTGGGTACTTATTATGTTTTGTATAGCAAAACCTCAGAAAATCTGTAGAGGCACTTTTTTTGTAGAGGCAGCAGGATCTAATTTGTGTAAGATCTACAGAAAGGGCATTAAACTGGGGGTGGGGCGAGGTGGGGGATCTGTGCTTCGCTGCTAGTTTGGAACTTTACAGGGATCTTAATAAGATACAGCCTAAATCAATTAGAGAGAATGAAACACAGCCGGACAGGAGCCTGGATAGAATTATTGAAGCTCTCTCTGAAGGTGGCAGAGAGCTGAAATCTGATTAGGCGAGCATGTTCTCGAATGTGATCTCCCCCATGCAGAGATGCAAAGAACACTCCAGCTTTTTGCAGTTTCATCACAAGCATGTGTGTGTATATAGTACATGCTATATTTTCTTATGCAGCCGAGTTCCTGTATGGGGGTATGGTGTAAAGTGTATGGTGCAAAATCTTTTGTTTCTGCATGTGTGTGTGTGTATGTGTGTGTGTGTACTCCCTGCTTCAATTCAAAACTGAAGTAGGGAGCAGAACAAACAAAGCACATAAATAAAATACTGCAGGAAGAGAGATAGAAAATATGTGCACAGATGCACACACACACACACATGCGTACACACAAAACATTAAAAAAGGAATCACTGGGTTAAATCAAATTGAAATTCAGATTAAGTGTGTGTATAGTCCTCCGTGTTGAGCATTCACTACAATATGAGCTCAAAAACTGCCATGCTGGTTCTGCTTAATCAACATCAGCACTACCCGACATAACGGCAATTTTTTCTCATATCTGCCAAGCATTTAACACTCACACTCTGAAAGTACCTTAGCACTTAACTAAAAATAAGAGCAGTTATCTTCTATTTGTGTGTGTGTGTGTGTGTGTGTGTTTTAGAATGTGTCTGTGAATGAGCAGAACTATAATTTAATGTTTTATGCCCACTGAGAACTGGCTTTGAAAAGCCAGACAAATAAGCTTAAAAATTAAAAGCATTTACAGTTGTAGGCTGTGTATGAACACTGGATGCTTTCATAAAGTATAGGAGTATTTAAGATGCAAGTTTATCAGCATGTAAGTTTTTGAGAGTTGAGGCTATCCTGTGGCCTTACGTGTTTTTTTTTGTTGTATGTGTTGGTGGGGGAGTTGAATTATTTGAGGCTAAGAGATATAAAAATGAAGATGGGAATATTTAAGTTTTCAGTATCTATGAGTTAATTCAACATCACCATACATGGTATTTATTAGTTACACTACACATAGCAGAGGCTATTTGGATTTTGTGTTTTATTTACTGTCAATCATATGTGATCTAACAAGAAGTAGTGCTATTGTCTATTGTAAAATACATTGTAAAATTTATTGTAAAATAAATAACTGGCCATTAAGCATTAAAGTAAGAAGCTACAGCAGTTAACAGGCCTGAAAAATGAACATTTAGAGAAATGAACATTGTCAATAATTGATTCTAACGGAATGTATGAGTTGTGCTTTGACATGGGAAAGCAAACACAATATGCACAATTTAAATGGTTAAACTTGTGAGCTTGCATGGAAGCTAGCTAATGAATAAGGCTAACAATTAACCTAGCTAACACTGTGCTTTTATACAAACAAGAAAAGGCAATGTAAACAAGACAAAACTGTCAGAAATATCAACATTTCCCTCAGATCTGTTAGCCAACAAGTATCATGTAAATCAAATTGAATATTAGATCTAACTAGTAGCAGCACTATAGCCTGACATTACTCTAAATAAGTGGTGATTTAGCTAAGAAGGTTAAGAAAGCTAAGAAGCTACAGCAGTTAACAGGCCTGATGAATGAAAAATAAGAGGAATATATGAGAAGACTTTGACAGAGGAAGAAAAATATGATATGTTCACTGTTAAAATGGTTAAAAAATGTGAGAAGAACGGTGTTAGGCAACTGGCAAATGGACACTAAGCATTTTTGCTAGCTATCTTATGAATAGCTAATGAATAGTGCTAATTAAGATAGCTAACACGGTGATTTTATACAGACAGCTTTTTCTACAGATAAGTAAAGGTAGTGACAGTGGAAACAAGACAAAACTGCCAGGAATATCAACATTTCCCGAAGATGCATTAGTAAATCAGTAAGAAAAGATTCACTACGATTAAAATTACATTGTAGCTACATTATTAGCATTGACCACAAACAGAATTTCCATTAGTTCCACCATAGTGCAAGACACCGGGTCACAATGCTTTCACAGAATTTCGACTTTTTTCAACAGAATATTATTATAAACACAACAAACACAAGCACACTTTAACAAAGCATAGCAATTTTCAGTGTGGAGAGGTAAGTAATGTGGAGGTTGGTTGAGTATAGTGGCTATATCTGAGAATTTTACGGTTATTGTAAGTTTTCAGTGTATTTGACAAGGGTATTTAGTTTGGAGTGGCTGGATGTAAAAGAGGATTTGTGCCTTGGTCATTTGCCAGGTATCAAATGCAAAAATATTGCTAGAGGGTAAACAGGCTGAAAGCAGACAGGATGTTTGTGCTATTAAGCCTCAAATCTGAAGACATCCGAGCAGCTTAAAGGCTTGTGGGAAGCTTTATGACGATGGATAATGGTTAAATTGGTAATTGCTTGAAGCCTGGAGTGTACAAAGGAATATAATTGGTTAAATTAGTCTTTTAGATGGCTCATAGAGTCATGATCATCGTAATTTCTGTTTGCTATAGTTTGAACATTCCAATTTAAAATGTTGAAGCTTTCCACTATTAAAATCGACTTTGAAGGTTGC
Organism: Pangasius djambal; assembly: GCA_022985145.1. NCBI lineage: Eukaryota > Metazoa > Chordata > Actinopteri > Siluriformes > Pangasiidae > Pangasius > Pangasius djambal. Next base: position 11,280,035 of record CM040991.1, read on the forward strand.
AAAAACCACAAGTTGTCAAGTGAACATAATCAGCATCAGCATGATCCTCAGAATCCTGTGAGAGGAAAGCCACATTACAGTGCTGAGAGAGAAGAAGAAGAAGAGAGGGGGATGGAAATTGCTAGTGTGTGTCAGCAGCAGTAATGAACACACAGTTATTGTTCATCCCTCATCAACTCTAATGCCAGAATGCCCTCCTCATCTTCTAGCATATTGAGTCTAGTGAAGCATCAGGATTCAACACTATAAGCCTCATACTGTGCAAGTTCTGCTTCATAAAAGCATACATCCCTTTTCACTTACGCATATCAGTCAGCCCTGCAGAACAGCACACCACAGGAAAGGAACAAGGACCCTTTAGTATAAAAAGCCATCATGACCAGCATACGAATAGTAGTGGTTTATATGTCGGCATGGTGTTCGGGTAAAAAGCAGTATAACAACTTAGCTTTGTGACTTGAGCCTCTCAACTCAACCTAATCCTTTATTTTCGTTCTTGAATTTTTAAACAGAATCTTGGCAAACGGGACCTCTCCTCTGAGAGGCAAGGTTAAGAGTTCCGGGCGCTCTGAACAAAATCACTTTGCTCCCTCTCCAGAGGGAGATGTATCCAGTATTGACTCTTTCAAAGGAGCAGTCGTACCATCTGTGGCATTCAGCACTCCCTCTTAAATAGGATACTTCACAAACTCCCAACAGAGGTACTCAGGTCATCTGAACTGAGCTCAGGCAAGTTAATGGATTCTGTCTCTGGTTAAAATACCAAAACAATGATTGCATGTGCATCAGTATCAACCATCAGCATGTTTATGCCTCCATCTGTCCTGACACTAAGTGGTATTTTGTAAAGCTTAATTAAGGCTTGTGAGCAGAAGCTGCATCTTGCCTCAGCTGGGATCAACAACACATTTGTCAAATCAGTCTAACCTGCCCTGTGTGACTGACCACTAATTTCAGCCAATACAAAATACAAAATGACAACTTTTTTAAATCTCTTTGCCTGATGGCAAAGCACCAGTTATTCCATCATTCAGTGGGAGTGGCTGTTGGAGCTGTCTGTGCAGCATTTACGTTGAACCTCATAATCATCTCTGTGATGACGGGCAAGTGCAATCTCCGGGCGAAGCGAGCATGCTGTAAAAGGAGGCATTGTTCAACCCCACCTCAATCTTTCTCTTGCCTCATTTATCTCTCGTTCTCCTGTACTGATGGCTTGCCCTACCCCATGTGCAAGCCAAACGACAGGACAGCATTGACATGTTTCAACTGAGAAGGCCCAAAATCATACAAACAGCCCCACAGCAATGTGACATTAAAAGAAAAGAAACAGATATTACAACATTGCTGCCAGGACACCAATGAGCTGATTAATGGATGGGGATGACATACTGTGTTCCTGATGCTGTTTAACTTTCCAAGCTCCAAGAGAATTTATGACATTTACTCTTTCTCCCTTTCTGCCTGAAAAGAAAATGGGCAAATATTTGTGCAGTAGAACTGGACTTGGTATGACTGCAGACATTGTTTGATTTAGCTCCAATAAATGCATGAGACTGTGAAGGCTCAAATGACTGGCATTTCAACACATGCTGTTTTTTTCTGAACACATGACGCCCATTTCTGGAAGCCCAGTCAAGCACACACAAACCATATAATACAACTTCACACTCAAGACAGTCCAAACTATAAGCCTACCTGGGGTAACTGTGCCTCTGTTTCCATTAATATATAGCCATCCTGCCTTCAGTGCCACAATTCTCGTCGCTGACAGGCAATAAATAATCATAGCTGCATCTCAAAGTCATAGCTGCAGTCAAGCTAGGTGGCTTCTGGGAAGCACTATTTTACAACGGCACATCCTTGGTATTAAATCACGCATAATAGCCATGTCAAAAAGTAAAAAAAAAACAAACATACATTTTAATACAAATTACATTTTAGCACAAACTCTGATGTACTTGTGCCTTTGCTTTCCAAAATTGCTGAAAAATCCAAATGACTGAAGGCCACGAAAGTTACAATCTTAACAAGGTTTTCTTCAATTTGTGGCAGTATTTAAAAGATCACTCAGAATGGAGCATCCTTTGATGTAGCTGTCAATAAATTCAGCCTACATTTGCGGCATACCTAAAATGTGCATGGAGATGAGCTGTCTGATGGAATCGTATGATCAAAATATAGGTTTCCAAAGCTAATGTCTAAGTCACTTTCCTCCACTTCTCAAGAGAGTGCTAAAGTAGATCTTAATAGCAAGGGTTCTCAATGATTTATAACTGGTGGACCAAAGTTTCTTACAAAGGCCTCAGATTTGTAGAAGCCTATGCAGATCTTCTGGTGGTCCAGAAACAGCTCTTAATTTAAGAAACAAAGTTTTAGCTAGTAGGGGAACTATGAGCAGAGGTGCGTAATTAGAAGCGTGCTGAAGTGTGCAGATCAAAAGAGAGCACAGTCTGGCTATTGCTGTTAAAACAAGACCTCTCTGTTAAAATGCAAATAAACAGGATCAATACTCTAGATGTCTACACCTTAGCACTAATAAAAAGTAGCAGGTAATAGACTGGGACATCTCACACACACACACACACACACACACACACACACACACACACCCTGCAGGAACATAAGCAGTGTCAGAGTTGGTTAAGGTCATCCCTTTGATATCGAAGGTCTTCATTAAACTTCAGGAAAGAGAGGAAAATCACATCTTTTTTTTGCTTGACCCTCCCAGCGCTGCTCAGTTGGAGCATGTAGGCTAATTGACCTGTCTATACAGCGCACTGGAGGACCTGCAGTGCTGAAATAATTGACTTGATGAAATGAGGAGTAGCTGCTCTCAGCGGATGGCCAGGCCATCCACACCGTCTCTGGCTGCCGGGTCTCAATCTCAGCTGCTGTCAATGTTTCTCACTTTTCCTCTTTTTCTTACTCCATTTCCAGTTCTCTTTCCATCTCCTTCTCTGGCCTTAACTGTTGGATGATTTACAGTGATGGCCTGCAAATCTCGACTTAACGCGTACTGCAAATCAGGAATTGCCAACCAGCTCGCTTTAGTGCTTTTGAGTTCTTTCTTAACTGCAGCCTGAGAGTGATGCATTTGAGGTAAAAGATGGCAATTTCAGGAAGAAGACTGAAAACTGTGGGAATCCAGGTAATCCAGATACTGAAACAGAGCTGCTGTTCACCACACTTAAATCACACTAGTTTTGTTGGGACTAGACCTAAGCAGTGAAGGAATATTTATGCCCATAAATATGACAATAATTTTGCCAGTTCTACTGTACTGTTATATGCTACATGAGTTACTACATACACGCACAACAGACAGTAATGGGGGAAAGGTGATAAGCCCTGTAATGACACGTTTCATTACAATGTGGCTTTTTAACGGCTGGAGGTTCAGTCGTTCCTTGCATTCCAGACATAGATGGTCTGACGTTAAAAAACAAGCCATAACGGGCACTGAATCGTGACATGTTGACAGAGAGAGAAAGAGAGAGAGGAAGAGAAATAGCGAGAGATTCTTTCCATCTGTTATGAGACTAAAAGGAGCATTTGCTGCCACAGAAAGCAGCAGGCCCAGGCTCTGTGGCAATGCAACTTGGGAAAGGAATGGCACATATCAATTGTTATCATCCTAACCATATTTAAAACTGCTTCTCTGTTTTAACCTTGCCAGGAGCATTCTCCCAAAGCTCCTTTTGACGGAAATCTGCATTTTCCCACGCAAGAAACCCAAACCAAATCAAATGCATTTCAACAGGAACTGAAACATCTGCCCCTGCTAAAAAAAAAAAAAACATTAAAACATTAAAAAATTTTCAATTCCTGTGTGATTCAGACTGATTTCCACAGCTCCACAGCAGAGTTCACTGAGAGACCAGTTCTACCTAGATAACCATAACATTTACTTTTGTTCACTTGGCAAACATATTCATTTAAAATGACTTACAACAGAGGCAAGATTGCAATCCAGTCAGTTGAGGGTTAAGGGTGTTCCTCAATGGCAGAACAGCGGGATTTGAATTCATCTTCCACTCACTATCTCAAAGCCTTAACCACTGACTCATCTCTTCCTAAATTAACTAGAATTATTAGATATCTGTGTGTTCCTCATTCGCAGATGGGTTGACCATTACACATTTTGATATTACAGAACTCCATTAGGTCACCATTAAACTACCGCCTATTACCACAAGGTCACCAGTAAGGATTACAAGCCCCCTGTAATACACATTTTAATCAAATTAGAGAAGCATAAAATGTGTCCAAAATCCATCTCAGGTCATCTGTTAGACCATGAGAATCCATTTTGAAAGAAATAAAACACGACAGGGCATCAGGCTGCATCACACCACAGCTTTATGCCAACCATTACAATTTTTAATTAATTAATAAACAACATGTTATACTTTTTAACCATTTAAGGTTACATTTGATGTTGTAGAATGTCCACAGGGCAAGTTAGATCCTGTTATTACTTACACTATAGCTGCTATAAACAGTCATCCCTTCCCAGCCTTCTTTCCTCCCTGTGTCTTGAACTTATTTAGACAAAAAACAAAACAGCTTATCATATTACTGAGTCCTGAAGACTTTCAGGACTGGAGATTCCTTCCATGAATATAAAATAAATGTTTCCTTAGAGATGTCTCCACATCTATGTTCAGACATTTTTATTTGTTAAATAACAGCATATTTTTTAATCTATTTATTGTTTACATGAAGCATCTGCTTTACAAGTATCTGTGAACAGAGTGTGGTATAAACTTTGGTATTAACCATCACTGAAAACAGAATGTTATTATAACCATTCCAAAATAACCAGGAACCAATAGAAACCTGTAAAGCTTGCCTTATTTTTTTTTTTATCAGCACTATGGGGGAAATCAGAGAGTTGCACAAATAATTAACATTCATGTGCACTGGTGATCATCAGAGTAAAGCCAGTACAGTTTGTTATTTTCACTCTTATTTGCATGTATTTGGCTGCAATAAACAGACCAACTGCCACGCTAAGACAAGGCTAATACTATACAGTCTCCAGTCACTCTAATTGGCACTGGAGCTGAATAGAGGGGCTGCTAAGGTTCCCACATGAGACCTATTATGCAAGTTGAGTGTGTCTAAGAGCGTCTAAGAGCAGGTAATAGTCGACTCACATCTTCCTGTCTCTCTACCCACTTGTCATATTCTCTCCATTCCTTCTGTGTATTTCAGCTCAGTGCTGACACTCTCAGCTCTGCACCATAGTGTTGTGTGTAGTGAGAGATTTCTCTCAGAGGTAGAGCTTTGGTCATGAGCTGAGGTATGGCCCTGCATTACAAACTGAAGCCCCTCGGGCCACAAAGCCTCTCTCAAGGGGACCATTCATTCCCCCCGCCTGGGCGAGCCAAATTCAATCCTTTTTCCTCACAGTCAGACAAAGTCTTCAATTTGCACTTACTGTTCCTTTTCCGCTAAAGTCAAGCACCTCTGGGATCAAGGACAATGTGAAATATTCTCCACGACTGATGCAGCATGTAGATGTTGACCCTATAGGCCTATAGAGGCTACAGAATAATCATTTCTAGATTATGCTCACGGCACTGTGCTCTGCATTTTTAACAGAGCAGGAAGCCTTGAGCAAGAGGTATTTGCTGTAAACAAAAGAGCTCTAGCCAGCTTTGTATGGTCAACAAGTGTTTCCCTGTACCAAGGAATGATGCTCAGAGGGCTATTTGGCACCCTGTGTCTTTCTGCTCTTCCTCCTCTGAGCTACTGACCTATGTTCTTTGGTCTTCACTTTCTCTCCACTGGCAGTGAATGCTTAGTTTTCTGGTAACATCCACCAGTATTTCTTATTCATTATGGGAGAAACAATTTGTTGTCATGCCCCCATTGCTACAACAAAAATCCAATTAGCATTCAAACATAACAGCATATGCACCGGAATGTATCCAGAGAGAAATGAAAAAAGGGTGCAAATTATTTATTTTTAATAGGTGGGGTGTATCTGTCTGGAACAACCCACCCCCTTAACCCCCGGTTTTTGGTGTTTGATTTATAATTGCAGGTGTAGCTCATTAGTGCCTCTCATCCTTTCTCCTCCTGGAAAAGATGCACCCTTCAACTGAAAACATATTTTCCAATAAATCAACGTTCCTAATGGCCGAGCTGCTGATACAAAGCCAAACTATGGGAAATAACAGGAACATGAAAGCATCGAGTCACATGCTTTTATCTGTCTATGGGTCAATCCCATTTTCTAAAAAGAAGGACTTCTACTTTGCCCGGGGTTAATATTCTGCAGATAACAGCCAGGAGAGCGCTGTGATCCACACAAAAAATTTCAAAGGCCCTTCAAAAGCCAGAACAGTGCTCTCAACATGAGACAAAATGGCCATTATGCTGCATCTTTTCCTTTTATCAGTCTTCCCTACTCTGCTGTATATGACTGACAGAGACATAGAGAGAAAGAAATGAGGAAACCTGGAGAAAGCAGAGAGAGATAGAGAGAAAAAGGCAAAAAGCAAATGCCCAACAAAGGGAAAACTGTGGGCCCTATAAAAATCCTCTCCAGACATCAGTCATGTTGGTCAGGTAAGTGCACTTTGCAATCATGGCCCCTTAATATGCTACATTATGAATGCTGAGTGCTGCCTTGATGGTGGCCTGGTGGAGAGAGAGAGAGAGAGAGAGCACTTCCTAGAAGCCTCCATAGAGGAACCAGGAAACGCTTTGCCCACAACCTTCCTATAGTGGTTGGCCTTTGTCCATAGGTTCTTACTGAGCAATTATTAAACCTACTACTGAATATTAAACAACAGCAGAATGAAAACTGAAATGCCATCGGAAATGTGTTCCTGCTTTATGTCATGCTGATCCAATAACGTTCACCACAACCTTCATTTCCCTGCATCTGCTCCGCCTGTTTAAGAGATTAGATCTCATCTGTAATTTGATATTGGGCATTAAAACAGAGCAGCAGACCAGCATTTCTAGCATGTCTCCCATCAAGAACATTTCCAGCTGTCAAGGCCTCTGCAGCAAATGGCTGATCCAAGGTTGTTTGTCTCATTATAGGGATACAAATACTGAACTCTTGGGTTTAATCAAAGCAAAAATGGATGCAGAGTAAAATATAAGATGTCTATTGTAAGACCTGTGAGCCATCATTCTACTCTTTTCTGCTCAATCTACATTTTGTAATTGCAGGTGTACACCTGTTCTGAGTTCATCTCTTGATTAGTTTGTCTTCATATACCCTCATGTTCTTCTGTCTCAGCGCAAAGTTTAGTTCACTGTGAATCTGCATTTCTGGGCTTTGGTTTCTTGTATTACCTCCCTGTATTCTTGTTTATGATTATGTATTATCCCCAGTTGATGTTGTCTGCCCATGTTTTGAACCCCGCCACAGCCTCTGACTATGATAATTGGATTTGCCTTATTAAACATGCTGTGTTTACGCACTTGCGTCCTGCCTCTCACTCACAGATGTTACAATTAGGACCCCCAATTCTAAAAAAGAGATTTTGGAAAAACTCCTGATTCAGGTTCACAAGTAAAAATAAAAAACTATATATTATAATCACAAAAAACAAAACAAAAAAACAAAACAAAAAAACAGAACAAAAAAATCCACTACTATAGTTTTCTCCGGTGCTTTATAATAGCTACTGTATGTTTATTGCATATTCAACCAAGATACCACCATGATTTTGTAGCACTTTATGTTACCTGTAGTTGTTCTTTTCTTGAACAACTGTGAAGTACTGTGGTTCTGTTATACACACGTTAACAGTTATGTTAGTCATCCAAAAAATATGATAGATATATGTAACCATACATAACAATAGCAAACCACTGGACCACAACTATGGTTAACATTATTAAGGGGTTCTAGGCCTGGAATTTAATAATACAAATAGTTGCAACTGTTGCCATTGCACATGTTCCTGTGGATTCCTCCAGTCGGCATGGCTCAGTCAGAGATTACTAATGGATTATATTCTTTTTTGGAGGAGAAATGGTTCTGTAGCACTCAGAGGCAGGGATATGCACACATATACTCATACATTTATCTTCACAGGTAGACTAACATATGTGCTCTCAAAATGGTTTTGTCAATTTTGTCAAACAATTTTAATTACTGTAAAAATTGAGCATTTAAATGAGCCTAAATTATTTTTTAATTATTAATCAATTATCAATTATTTTATACAGTCACAGACAAATATTAACAGTTGTAGTAGAGCTTCACTGTGCATTTGTATTGCATAACCAGCAGAAGTTAAAAGCAATACTTTTCTTTACTAAACAAAGAAAAAAGCATTATTTTATTATACAATACGAAGTATTTTTTTCTGTTGCTTGTATTTATCTGGATGCTTTTTCTTAGATACTCCCTTCATTGCATTGAGTCCAAATCTCAAATAGCTAGCCTGTATATAGTCACTACACAGTGAAAACAGTTCATTGTGTATATATATATATATATATATTTGAGGAGACTTGCATTAGGTGAGTAAAAGTAAAACTTTAACAGAATGTTACACAAATGTTATGAAATGAATAGTAAAATTTGCTCTGACAGTCCTAATGCTCACACAGATAGACAAACACACCCACACACACGCATGCACGCACACATACACTTCTCATTCAACATGCATGGTACAGGAAAAATCTTCATGCTCTACTTCCAGTGTAACAAACAAATAAAAAATGGCAGCAAGCTGGAGCTGAACCATGTGATGACAGAAAGTCTGATTTCTTCCAGTACACCAGCATCTCCAGTATGATTTTTGTTTTTGCATGTGTGTGTGTGTGTGTGCCAGTGCCAGTGCCAGTATGTTGAATTCCTCTTGCAGATGCTCATGTTTGGTTTGAAGTTCCAAGGTCTCGGCAGTGCCTTTTCCTTTCTCCTCTGTTTTCCCCCACGCTGCTCTGGAATAGACACATTCCCTCTGCGACACACTTACTGTAGACACGTTCCCATGAGAAAGAAAACAGGCACACACATGTTCCCAGATACACGCGCACACACATACCCGCACACACACACACCAAATCAGAATTCAGAGCTCATTCTTGTAGCTGCTTATTAACTTCAGCCACACTGTGCTTCTGAAGTAACTCAAATATCCAATAAATATTTAAAGCACTGCTCTTTTGAAAGAATTCTATTTACCATCGTATTGTGGGATTTGCCATTTGGAAGAGCTGAGTGACGAGAATAGCCTTGAATTTTCCAAACAGTCAGATACTACAAAAACACACTTACGCACAAACTCCTTTAACATCTAACACACACACAGCAGAACAGCCTGCTCTCTGGCCAAAACTGCGTGTGGGAAGAAGTGAGGTGAGAGGCCGGTGCACAAGATGAGGTGTGCTCATTAGAGCCCATTGGCACCTGCCACTTTGTGAGTGCGTGCAGGTGTGTGTGTTTTCTCACTTCTCCCACAATGAAACATGAGTTACAGAGCCAGCACACGGAGACTTTAAGTTGCAACTGAACAACCCCCCCCCCAGCAAAAAACCCAAAAACAATCATATACTTCCCCATTAAGCCACAAGTTCCCAGTGTAATAATGCAAAGCTCCCCAGGAAATGCAGCAAAACTCACACACGCACACACACACACACACAAGAAATCCACAAAAAAAAACATATACAGACACACTAGGGAATTCAGCAAACAGCACTTCAAATCCCTCGATGAGCTGAACTGAACTTTTTTTCCTTGCACATTTCAAGGAACATTTAGCAGTTAAGTATGCGAGGTGGATGCCTTTCGAGAATGTGCAAACTTTACAAAGAGCCACCTGCCAACTTGAGCTCAACTCCAATCCACCCATGAAACAAAAGCGCAAAAATGCAAATGAAAAGATGTAATCTCATTTCGAGCGCAGAAAAAGCACTCTCAGAGCCCTAGGGCCAATTAAGCCTGCGCATTCTGTGAGGCTAGACAGATGGTCATGTTTCTGCCCGAGCTCCACCTGGCTACCTCTCCCTCGGAGAACGCCGCTCGCCGCACAGCTTTAATTACAGCCTCATACAAATCCCCTACGCAAACACTGAATGCCAGCTGGGAGTCAAACGGCACGTCAAAGTCAAGCTTAGGCAAAATTATACCTGGAAGAGGTAGAATTTTCAAGTCCAATAAAGGCCTAATGCATTAGTAATGCATTAGCTTGCCTGGACTGTAAGCCTGGGTCAACTGTTGAAGCTCCTGTGCTAATTGAGGCCAGGCGATGTGTGTGAACTGTAGGGCTGGCACAGTAACTGACTACAAGAAGGATGGATTGAGTTTTGGAGATGGATGATGGAGCAAAGGACCAGCTGGGGAAATGGAGCATCATCAATCACCCTTTGTGGAGTTCACTCTTAATGTGGCTCTCAGACTGGGCAAGAAGTTCCGATTCTGCAGTGATCCAAATCAGTCCGAGCAAAACACGAGGACTGAGAAAGCTATTGACCTATGAATTTGCAAAACCTTGAGAGACAGACTGATGGGCTGAGTTAAAACATCTTTTAGTGCACACTAGCACACTGTCATGGCAGGCGGACTTCACTGCTGTTGTGCCAAATCTGTGTCCTGCTTGATTTATTTACAGTTCCATGTTGTCCTTCTTTCCTTATACATCTCCATCCTACAGCACATTCATCCTACACAGGTGTATACTGGTAGAAGTGAGAAATTGTTAGAAATTTGCCAACCATTAGAAATTTTTAAATTACACTTGTAACATGGTTGCGCAAATGCCGGCCTTATATCAGGCATCACCTTCAGCCAGCACAAAGGAGCTGCACAGCACAGCAGTCATGGTCCTACCAAATTAAACAAAATGAAGATAATGATACGGTTAGGAAAAGGGTCTCTCAGCAGTCTGTTTTGTTGGACCTCCCAGCTGTGCTCTTTTTGCTCAATGACTAACTAATAATAAGTGAGATTTGTACAATAGGTATACATAAAACCTGGACCAGCAATTCTATACTTTTCCCCACCCTTATTTTGACAACGCCACACCTATGCTTGGATTACTTCCTGGGCTAGGATTAGGTAGTAGTTCATAATCATAAGCATTACGTCAGTTGAGTATTCAGATATCTAGTCAATGAAATTTGTCCAATCACAGGTTTTTCAGATTTTGCTATTGTTGCTATAGTGATGGGAAGGAATTAATGAATGTCCAAAGTCTGCACTGTGGCTCAGTGAATGTAGCCATGTCTAGTTTTATCTGACTGCATTTAAATAGTGTTCCACTGTATTGAAAAATATGTTACAAATAACATGATATAAATTTCACATCGCCTAGGGATCTTTAACAGAGATAAAAGCAAACGAAGAATTGCCCAAATGCCTTCTATTAACCTTATGCTCACACAAGCACAAAACACAGAGGTGTGCAGGAAGCTAGATGAGAGCTAAAGACAGGTGCTTCTGGCCTTGACCCTCAGCTCTACAGCTGCAAAGAGATCTGCAAGATTTGCAGGATTGAAAATGAGAGACAAAAAGAATTTCTACTCTATCTCAAATTCAGATTCTCTCATTCCAGCGGCAGGGACAAAGTCTCCATCCACACTCCACGCAGGAGCAGCAGCTACATTGCCCATATTGGGGAAAACAACAACAACAGCGTGCTGTTTAGCCACCGCTCTAAAGCCTGGAACATTCCTCGCCATACATCTCTCCTCTTATCTTCTCCTGGTAGCATACTTCAGATGTCTGCATTGACGCTTTTGTCCCAGGCCTGGAGGAGGGATGACAACAAGCAGGCTGTTTTTTTAGAGAAGAGTAGGAGTGTAAGGACATAGAATAATTTAACACATATTTTAAGATTGGATTCTGAATGCAAACATGAATACATGTTCAGTTTTTTCCCCCCAAACTCCTTTCCCATTAGACAAACAGCTTTTGACTATGTACCGCCGAGCATAAAGATGCACAATGAGAAATGCACTACTTTCCACTGAACAAATTCAAAGAGAGAAATCTGGCATTTCTTCTGCCTCTCCTGCAGGTTGAAGGTCATGGGATTAGGTATGGGACCCTGCCAGCATGGCTGATGGTCTTGTTCCTCTCACCCTGGCAGGGTCACTTCAGGTGTCTCATCATGGCAGCTGCTTCAGTCATCACTGCTCTGCCTAGACAGCTCTCTTCTTAAAAACTGGATTAAAGGATTTCTTGCTGCCTGCACTGTGCCCACAATGGTCTCTGAGCCTGCAGCCTGTGGAACACGTGAGGAACACATCTGACCCTCCAACCAGTCCAGCCCATCAGCTATTTTTACACTGTTCTCCATCTGACAAAGAACAGGAGTCTTTCTTCTACATTTTTAGTTGTCCAGTAAATTTAGAAAGGTCTAATATTAACAGTTCAAGGCAAGGCAACTAGTTTTGTGATAGAAGTTTGAAAACAGTAGGAGATGGGACAATGGGTCAGAAAATGCAAAAAAAAAGAAAAAAGAAAAAAGAATAAATCCTTGTGCAATACAATGTATCGAACAAACAGATGAACAAAAAACCCCACAATGTTACAGCTGATTGGTGTATACAGTATACACTGAACAGCCATAACATTAAAACCACCTGTCTAATATTGTGTAGGTCCCCCTTGTGCTGAAACAACAGCTCTGACACCTCTGAAGGTGTGCTGTGGTTTCTGGAACCCAGATGTTAGCAGCAGATCCTTTAAGTCCTGTAAGTTGCAAGGTGGGTCCTCCATGGATTGGACTTGTTTGTCCAGCACATCCCACAGATGCTCAATTGGACTGAGATCTGGGGAATTTGGAAGCCAAGTCAACACCTTGAACTCTTTGTCATGTTCCTCAAACCATTTCTGAACATTTTTTGCAGTGTGGCAGGGAGCATTATAATGCTGAAAGAGGCCACTGCTATTAGGGAATCGGATTGCAATTAAGGAACCGTTGCCATAGAGGGGTGTCCTTGGTCTGCAACAATGTTTAGGTAGGTGGTAAGTGTCAAAGTAGCATCCACTTGAATGCCTGACCCAAGGTTTCCCAGCGGATCATAGCCCAGAGCATCACACTGCCTCTGCCGGCTTGCCTTCTTCTCATAGTGCATCCTGGTGCCATCTCTTCCCCAGGTAAGCGATGCACACACGGCCATCCACATGATGTAAAAGAAAATGTGATTCATCAGACCAGGCCACCTTCTTCCATTGCTCCATGGTCCAGTTCTGATACTCACATGCACATTGTAGGCACTTTAGGCAGTGGACAGGGTCAGCATGGGCACTCTGACTGGTCTGCGGCTACACAGCACCATAAACAGCAAGCTGCAATGAACTGTGCGTTCTGACACCTTTCTCTCATAGCCAGCATTAACTTTTTCAGCAATTTGTACTACAGTAGCCCTTCTGTGGGATTGGACGCTTGACAGTTTTTCCTGCTTCCAATAATACTTTTTAATGCCAATTCCTGTAGTGCCTTGAGCAATGTTGCAAGTCATCACAGTCTGGTGCAATAAACTAATAATATATTTAATTTATTCATGAATAGGCCTATCTATGTTACTAATGAAAGGGATCTCAGGTGGACGAGACCCTGGACAGCCTAATTATCTAGAGCTGGACAGAGCTTCCTTGAAACTGATTAGTTGACTAGTCATTTAGCTACCCACCAAGTATTCTATTTTGAACACGTACTTCTGCACATTCCTTAAAACAACTTCCTGATTGTGTTTGATCCATGCTAACATTATTGCTCTCATAGAATTAAATGTGAATTCTATTAAACCTGTTATTCATTTTCCCTTTAGAAATAAAGCTATCCCAAAAGGACAATGTAACAGATAATCCATAAAACATGATACTCTCTGCTAGCACAGTCAAGACTTTGTTGCCAAGGGTATCGATTTGCAATCACAGTTACAGCGTTGCCATATACAGCTAAAAACAAAGGAGTCCAAGCTTCTTCGAAATGTACAATCCATCTATACTTAAACAGCGTCTGGTGCGATATGACTGATTGTTCCCTTAATCACTTTACTAATGTTTTTTCCCCTGTCTGTGTGCAGCTTGTACTAAGAGTAGTAACACTCAGAGCATGGGAACAAAGTACAAAGTACAATTCACCAATTCCCAAGTACGCATGCCGTTAGCCTGACTGACATCCATAAAACTTTGTATTTCACGGCATATTGTCACACACATGCAGCTGACTTCAGCTACACTCCATTTCAAACCCATGCACAAGGATTAAAGCTCACTCTTCTAACATGCACTTGATTTCCTAACTCATACCCTGATATTCTCCTGATAAGAGAAGCACGTGAAACATGCAAACATGCACACTAAATGCATGAAAATGTTAACAGTGGAGAGCTTAACTGAGAAAGCTGGCACCATAATAAAGCAAGCTCTCTTAAATATTTAGGCACCGCAGTGTCTGGTCTTTGATTCCTGTTGTAGCAAAGGACTCAGCAAACACATAAATCTGAGGAGCCTGTCCTCTTTAATTACAGCCAAGAGAGAAGAGCCCTCTAATTCCTTTAGTGCATTTGAAATTACTGCAGTAGTGAGCAAAGTTAATGTAAATATACTTCTCATTTGATCCTATACATTTCGGCATTTCTTCCTGGGAGGCAACTAGCTATGTTCATTGTAGGGATGACCCTGAAGGCAGTGTTTAGTAAATGCAGTTGTTTTATTGGGTTTTAGAACTGGGCTGATATTGAGTTGTATCTTCTGAATCTGAAATTCTGAAACTTCCATTGTATGAAATTTCTCAAAAGAAACAGTGGAGTCCCTGGATTTTGATTTTCCTGGTTTACCTTTCATGGAGCATGTTAACATCATAATTCTTCAGCTTTGTTATTTATATACGGACACTCTGGGTGTGTATATTAAGTTTCATAATAAAGGTCATTTTCATCTTCATAATGGACATCATATCGCTGGTCTAAGATCATTTTTGCTGTTACATGCATAGAGAAATGCCTGCTAAAGTGTGATCTTTCCCGCTTTCATTATCCAGCCTCAGAGATTCCGTAGCTATGGTCACTCCTAATTATCTGTAAAGCATTATCTGTCTTTCTGTTGTCACTCACCAGCAGGAGAAGACCACTTACCTACTCTCTGAGCTCTGTGAAGGTTTGTTCCCCCGGGCACAGCCAGCTCGGCTGGGCCCCCAGGGGGGAATTCTGGGAAAGGGAGATTCTTTTGCTCTGTCTCCATTTGTCTGAAAGGTTAATGGGTCCTGCATGCAGAGTGAAGCTATGCAATAGTATGCAAATTGAGAAAGCATTCCCTCCATAATATTATTGTGATGTTCAATGTCAACAGTCCAACAGACAATATGTGTGTGTGTGTGTGTGTGTGTGTGTGTGTGAAAGAGTGAAAGTAGCTTGTGTTCAAGCCCCATAAGCAAGCTGCGGTTCAAGCTCAAGCTCAGCAGTCCTTACACTGGTCATTAGAAGCAGATCTGCAGATACTGTTTGGTTCTTTCAGCCAGAAGCAGAGCCCTGCTTCTCTTTATAAAACCCATCTCACTCGACCCGAACCAGATAACAAACCCGGGAGGAAAAGCAAGTGGGCACAGATACTCATTAGTCTTCTCCAACTCACTGAACAAAGAAGGTCACCCTGTGAATCCAACGCCTCCCACTGCTAGAGAGAACACAGATAAACTTGCTGAAATCTGAGGGGTTTTTTTTTTATATTTTTGCTATCATGGAACATTTCCGTACTGTTCACTCATCTTGTGCTAGATTATCATTCATAACAACAACCATAGGTAGTCCGCCAATATTTCAAGTGCTGGCAAGGGGTGAGACTGGGTTTCCATGGTTAACTATTCAATAGCCTTGAATAGCTGGCCAACAGTAAAGGTCATCACAACAGACTCCTCATTGTTAAACATGCAAGTCACTTCAGCACCATCACAACCATCGATTTAATGGTCCAAGCTGGGTAGATAGATGAGAACACACTACGTGGCACACCATGCTGAGACAAATTCTCTGTAATGAACTCTGTAACACAGACATATGTTCATGCTTGTTGACAATCTTCATTTGATCAATGCCCAATAAAGATTGGAACCATGTCCGTGGCACCTCCAGTACCCTCATGGGGCAGAGGGTTAAGCCCTGAGGGTGAGTGGCCATAGTGAAGGATATGAATCCCAGACACAGGTTCACAGAGGGCCTTTTGAGGGCCATGAAAGCCTCATTGAGTCTAAGAGGAGCATTTAGGTGAGCAGTGGGAGGGCTGCATCCCTGGGTTGACTGGCAGGAGTAGGGAGATGAGTGGACGAGGTCATGTTGATAGCGGCCTGGCAGCATGCCTGTAGAGAGAGATGAGCAGTGGTGAGGGAGATATGGAAAGAAGAATGGGGCACGTGTGAGTGATGATGGCCACAGAGGACACTGGGATTCCTATTAGGGAGATGTGGGGGAAGTGTGGAAGGAAGGTAACTCTTTCCATCAGAGTGTCAGATAAAACCCATTGGAGGGGGTCTAGGCTCCAGTCCAAGCTGGCTGATGCCTTATCACAGTATAGAGGTCTGCTCAAATTGCTCCTAGCCTCTAATCACTGATCTGCTCACACAGGCTCTGATAAGCTCAGTGGAATTGTGGGAAATTGTAGCTGAGAAGAGGCAGCAGGTAGCAGCAATGTTAAAAAGTACAGATAATTTCCAGGAAGTTGTAATGATTGGTACATGTAGCCTCCTAAATTTAATTCACCAATAACAAAGGTGAAAATAACTCCTCAAACTATCTAAGTTGCCACTTTATCCTAGTGGTGTAAAGAAAAAGATCTGAAGCAGAAAATCTGTCCAACGGTTTACAGCCACATCGATTTACTAGCCAAGATCTGGTTCAAATCAGAAAAGAAAAGTTATAAATCGACTGCCATTAAAAACAGATGCATAATCTCCAATTTGTGTGTGTGTTAGAGATAAAAACAAAATAATTAAGTTCTTTCAAAGCTTAAAGCTAATAGACAGCTGCCAAAATTGTTTCATGGGTGATCGCATTACCTATACAGACGTGGACAAATTTGTTGGTAACCTTCCACAAAAGAAGAACCCACAATTTTCTATGAAATAACTTGAAACTGACAAAATTAATTGGCATCCATAATTGTTTATTCCATATTTAATAAAAAATCAGACTTTTCTTTAGATTTTTGATTCAACAGAATATTTTAAATAATAAAACAATTTAAAATGGCATGGATAAAAATGATGGGACCCTTAACCTAATATTTTGTTGCACACCCTTTAGAGTATCTGTAGCTGTCAATGAGAATTCTGCACCTGTCAACAGGTAGTTTGTCCCACTCTTCCTGAGCAAACTGCTCCAGCTGTCTCAGGTTTGAAGTGTGCCTTCTCCAGACTGCATGGTTCAGCTCCATAGATTCCAGAGATTTTCGATAGGATTCAGATCAGGGCTCATAGAAGGCCATTCTTGGATGCTTTTAGCTGTGGGTTTTGGGTCTTTATCCTGTTGGAGGACCCATGACTTGCAACTGAGACAGAGCTTTCTGACGCCGGGCAGTGCGTTTTGCTCCAGAATACCTTGATAGTCTTGAGATTTCATTGTGCCCTGCACAGATTCAAGTGCAAAGTAAACGGAAAACATAACCGAGCCTCCTCCATGTTTCACAGTAGGTATGGTGTTCTTTTCTTTGAAAGCTTCATTTTTTCATCTATGAACATAAAGCTGATGTGACTTGCCAAAAACCTCCAGTTTTGTCTCATCTGTCCAAAGGACATTCTTTGTGGCTTGGCAATTACCTCCTGGGTCTTCTTCCATTGAGCCCACTGTTGCTCAAAAAGGGACGGATGTACGATCAGACACTGATGTACCTTGACCTTGGAATTCGGCTTGTATCTCTTTGTCTACCTTTTGCACTATCCTTCTGTTCAATCTGGAGGTGATTTTCCTCTTGCAGCCACGTCCAAGGACGTTGGCTTCAGTCCCGTGGACCTTAAACTTCTTAATAATATTTGTAACTGTAGTCACAGGAACATAAAGCTGCTCGGAGATGGTCTTGTAACCTATGCCTTTAACATGCTTGTCTATAATTTTCTTTCTGATCTCCTCAGACAACAGTCTCCTTTGCTTTCTCTGGTCCATGTTTAGTGTGGTGCACACGTTGATACCAAACAGCAGAGTGACTACTTTTCTCCATTTAAATAGGCTGAATGACTGATTACAAGATTGAAGGCATGTGTGATACTAATTAAAGAAAACAGTTTGAAATATGACTATAATCCGAATATTTATAATCTTTTCCAGGGGTACCAACAAATCTGTCCAGGCCATCTGTCCATTAGAATATCTTTGTAGAATAAGCAATAATTTATCTCTTTTCACACTTTCTTTGCTTTACTTTATGACATACCAAATGCATGCAGGTATATATGAGACAATTGCTTTTAATTTGATCACTTTTCAGGAGGAACGAACAACAACAAATTTGTCCACATGTGTATGGAGCGGTGGGATTAAAGAATGAAGTGTTGTACTTTTGAGCAGTTTATCATTACATTAAATATTGTGGAACATCCGCAAAACTATTAGTTCCCATTATCAAAAATGCAGCTTGTCATTTTAACAGGAAACTGCAAAGTGGAAACCCCTCTGCCCTGAATACTTTCCTGTGTCAGTATCTTACTGGATCAGGCATGAATCAAATCTTACTGGTGCTGAACGGAATCGTATCAGATCAATAGTGAACTGAAGTGCATCAAACCATTACTTGTACTGTATTTTTTTGCATATAAAACAATCAAGATGTCTATTGTATTGTCTGAAAGAGCTTCACGTCCCAAATATAGCAAGTAGCCCTTCCTGACTCAGGCTCCAAAGCCAACAACAGCACAGAGAACATGCAATTTAAAGGAAATCTGCACCTCTTCAGGTAACTTGACTTCATAGTGAGAAACACCAAGTAGCACTATGTGTCTGATTGAACAGATGTCATCTTAAGACAAGGAAATGCATCGCTTTAGGTCGGTGGTTGTACTCTGGGGCTGCACAGGGGTGAATCTCGATATAATTAAAATATGCTAATGTGATTTACACATCTGTGTTAAACAAGCTCTAGCCAATTAAAGGAGTGAATGTTCTCATCAACAGCCAACCCACTCCGATAACTCACAAGCCAAGTGCCTCAGGTCTGGTGAAATAAATTAACCGGCCTGTTCTGTCCCTTGTTTCCTTTAAGGACACTTTTTTTCAGCTATAATGCTGGGCCCGAAGAAGAAAAATGAAGCAAATGTTTTTGTAAACTTCATATAACCGTTATTACTTTGCAGGTATTTCTAGAATAAGACACACACATCAGTTTACACAACTTATCATTAATCATTTAATGAAAAAGGGATAGTTCTAATGAAAGAATGGAGCAAAGAGGAAAAGAATATACATCAAAAAATATTCATAATATCATGGGCCTCTTCCTTTAATATGACACATCTAGTACAATCCTGAGACACAGGCACGATTATGACTGAGAATTAGAGAGTACACTGTTAGATAATGATTTAATTAGCGAATGCAGCCTTGAATTCACTTTAGATGTCACCACATAAATTCACGCTGAATAAATTACTAACTGGGTGGTTCAAAGAGAAACAGTAAGAAAATGATGCACTGGAAATAATATATTAATTGTGCACCACACTTTTCACCAATCCGTGAATTCTTGCTGCAGTGTGATGTCTAGGCTCCAACTGAAACACATGTCACCTTTATTTTTCAGCCCTTCTCAAAGCTCATACACTGTGTCTATTGGCTGCCCCATAAATAAAAACATCTAAAGCACTCAGAATGAGTAATGATGTAAGAACTGGTAAGAAAGCAGAAAGAGAAAATGGTCAGCCAACACATAAAACAAAGTTTTTTCCAAAGTTGTCCAGCATTACAGTGTGACAGATAAGAGTAGGTCTGTATTTCATCGTGCATACTTTGAAGCATTTCACCTTCTAACCCTCTAAAGTAGCACTATCTGTGTGCGTTTGACCTTAAGCGGAGGGGGTCGGAGTCTGTCTGAAGCTGGCCTGGATTAGCCAGATGATAGAGGTGCAGCAACAACACTAATTCTGTTCGGTCTGTGACGATAAGGAGTCCTTCCTGCTTCTTTTTATGTGGCCTGTGTGACAGCTTGGTCAGCTAACAAATGTGAAGGTTGTATTTTTCATTCAAAGTTATGCATTTTGGGTAATTCATTCACTAAAAAATGGTCATACATTTATAGCAATCCTTGTGGAGAGGATCCTTTGTGAAAGATGAGGTGCACATGAACAAGTTTTTATACATTTGTACATATACACTCACCATCCACTTTATTGAGAACACCTGTACACCTGCTTATTCATGCAATTATCTAATCAGCCAATCATGTGGCAGCAGTGCAACTGTTGTAGCCCTTCCAGGTCAAGGTTATACATGTTGTGCATTCTGAGATGCTTTTCGGTTATTTGGGTAGCCTTCTTGTCTGCTCGAACCAGTCTGGACATTCTCCTCTGACCTCTCTTATCAACAAGATCTTTTCCGCCCACAGAGCGGCCACTCATTGGATATTTTCTTTTTTTTCGCACCATTTTGTGTAAACTCTAGAGACTGTTGTGTGTGAAAATTCCGGAAATGCTCAAGCCATCTCATTTGATACTAACAACCTCAAGGTCACGCAGATCACATTTTCCCTCATTTTGATGTTCTTGATCTGCATCTGCATGATTTCATGCATTGTGCTACTGCCACCTGACTGGCCGACTGGATTATTGCATGAATGAACAGGTTTACAGGTGTTCCTAATAAAGTGGCCAGTGAATGTACATACCTAATTAGCAAGCTGCAAACATGCTAACTGTGAATAGTAGTCTTAGGTTGTAGTGCTATTGCAACCATTTAAAGACGGGAATAAACCAGAACAAGAGAAAGAAGGCTTGACTTCACACACACACACACACACACACACACACACAATAAGACCCAAACACTATGATGTATCACAAGTATCATATCTGAAGACAGCGCCCTGAGACCGAGGCGGCTACTACTTCATAACTCAGACACGTCAAGGTGTATTTCCAACATATTTATGCTCAACATCGAGAGAGGCAATATTCTCTTCTGGTGTTACTGGTAAACTCAACACATCACACACCACTAAATAGAACTGCATCAATCTGCATTACTAAACAGTGTCATGTTTCTTGGAACCCAAACATATTCCATAGTGAAAGAAAGAAAGAAAAAGAGTCACATGGCTATCACTAACAGCTTTAATCAATAAGATTTACTCTTAATTAACGCATATGCTGTCACCAAGGTGCAGCATTCAATCGAACAACCTGGATAGAAATTTTTGGTGCAGCGACTGTGGTAAGAGGACGTGAGGTCTGAAAAAAAAAAAATAACCACACATACACACACAGCCAGCCGGATTAAGACGGAGCTGCAGGAAATGGCAAAGTTAGCTAGTTACCCACAAAATATTCACTTATGATAATTAGCTAATCATAATTAGTTAATTAAAGCTGGGGAATGTGACAATATAATATCGATTTCGTGGTAAACTATGTCAAAAACACTTTTCTAAGATTTTACTCATTGTCACAATTTCATTTTATACCTATAATATATATATATATATATATATATATATATATATATATATATATATATATATATATATATATATAAAACATTTGTCATCCCATCTTTAAAAAATTCACATTGTATTTAAATGCTTACTTTTTTAAACATTTGTAAGAAAAAAAATTTGAGTAAATTACAAATTTGATGATGGGCTATGGGAAAGATTTGTGGTTGGTCATTTGCCATGCCACTCATGGGCTCTTAGATGTAGTGGCTATGTTTCTTCATTTAAAGTACCAGACTCTACTAACAGTTTGCAAGACTAGTCCCATATCAGTGTGATTAACGCAACATCAAGTCATATATGGCAGCTGGCTACTTTCTAACTTGTTATTTGTTGCACCAACTGAAGGCACAGTAACAGGAAATAAAACAGAATCACTGAAATCCCTTGGTGTTTGCTGTTTTAGCACAGGAGCAGCTTCTCTAAGATGTTGCATGCACCAAAAGTCCCACCCACTGTTTTAACTGACAGGCATTCTCATTGGCAATGAATATGCAATCGCAGATAGGATTGCTAAAGCATTTCAACTCGGGCAGAGCTGAGGCGTGACAGTGAGGAAGTGCAATCACAAATAGATGCATTGCTATTACATTTTTCAATATGGCAAAACCGTACCTGTAAAGACACTGAAAATGAATTGTCACAAGGATTTTGCTGTTCCATTTTAAATCGAATGGCATTTGTACATTGATGTACACAGAAATGCATGGTTTGCAAGTGAATCTGAATTATTCCTCAACTTATGTGCGCTCACACGGAAAATGCAATTGCAAATACACGATTCAATTAGCATTTTCTAATTAGCAATAGGATTTGAATAAAGTCTGGATTATGCTACCGTAAAAGCAGCCATACAGTGAAAATGACAAAGGATTCAATGAATCAGACACATAGTTTATTATTGATATGTTCGTCACCGCCTGTGGCAACTGGGGAGCCAAAATCCACATGATTTCTTAATGGCTTTTGACACATCCATTATTCAATATGAAATACCCTGCAAGTTTATTTTACTCTCCGCTCCTTCTCATATTGCACTGCCATTTCAGATGCGGCCAAATTTATTCAATACTGTTGTGTGAGAGAGAAATGTTCCTATCAATTTATCATGTGGCCAGCTGTAGGCCTGAATAATGGCGGCGGGATTCTGGGAGAAAAGACATCCCTGCATACATAGACATATTCGTGTGCATGTAAATATGGCTTGGTGTAAATGATTTCTCTGATGAAGCAGCTACAGATAGCAGACAGTACACCTGCTAATGACTACCATGATAGAGAGATATGTGGGAAGCTCTGATATTTCAGTTCGTCTTGGTTCTCTGCCAATCGATACACAGTCTTGTGTTTTGGCCACATTACTAACAGAGATGGAGATACTTATAATGGCAAGAGATACAGATCTCAAAACAAACATGACGCAATTTCCGAGTTGCTGCTAATAATACTTGAGGGCTGAAAACAGATACACGTTACGAAATTACTAGAAGGGTTGGGTGGAAATGGGAAGGTAACTGATGACTAACTGTTATGCTGGATGATGGAATGTGAACATTCAGGTCAGTCTGAGTCTGCAGCATGTGAGGAAAAATGAGTCAGCAACATGAGACGGATGTGAGAGAAGTCTTTCGAATTAAGATAGCGAAGGGACAAATGTGGGCTTGGTAAAAATGTCGCAGAGATGATGAGAGGTGATGGCACCAATCTAGTGCAGGCACCACAGACGACTCTGTGAAATCTGTTCAACATCCTCCAGTGTGGCATTTGCCGGAGGCCAGAGCATAATCAGAGCAGCAGGTGAATATGGATTCGGCTAGACTGTGTATAAAAGGCAGATGCGCTTCAGGCTGTGATTTAAGACTACAGTGATTACATGACTGAGTTTCGGTGCCTTCACAACTTCTCTTTTTGGAAGCTACAAATTAAGATTTGATTCAGTTCAGGATGGTATCAGTTGTGTACACCTTGTGTCAACTGTCAAAGGTGTCTAGCAGGCCAAACAACAGGTCTCTACGGGTCAAATTAGAGTGTGGTTCCTTACTGCAGAACATCATCTTCAGAATTGCTTGACCAATAGTGCTGCCGTTTCACATGCAGCAGGTTGGGGGTAGAGTCGCTGCATAATTCATGTCACCTATGCTGCCTGTCTGAAGGTGTTAGAATCACAGATCCTTGAGTTTTTCATTTTAATAACTTTGGAGAAGAGTGGAATACATTAACACGCAGCTATGCCTCCAAGAATCCCGTAGCCAGTTTTCAAAATTTGTTCATGCTTCCTCCTGACATACCTCGGTGTTGTTTTATCTCAGCCATGACAGAAAGTAAATGGGTTCACTGTGGCGGATCAGATGGTTTAACACCACTGTGTTTGAAGAAGACTAAGAGTCAACATAAACGTGAATGAAAGAATTTAATTCTGACACAGTCTTACATGCAGTCCTGTGAGTGAGAATTACAGGAAGTGTCTCATTATTTTTGTAGGATAGAATCAGTAGCTGTGTGGGCTAACATGAAATAGTTGTGAGTCAAGGCTTGATTCCAGGTTCAGCAAGTAAACCGGTTTGTATTGCTCTGTTTCAGTAGGTATCTTTTTTGTAGTGACACTGTTATCTGACAGCCTCTGTTGCACTTCCAGCAATTGACCTGGCTGTTGAAGCAATTCCCGAAATGGGGGATTTAACACTGTACATGTGGCTCAGAAAGGCCACTGAAGAACGACAAGCCATTGGAGAAAACAGAAAAGTCTCTCTACATAGTACTGTGAGTCTCCTTCTTTCATTTTCTCTATATAGTATTATGAGTGCTATGAGTGTCATTTCATAAAAGTACATCATAAAGATATAGGTGTGCAGGACAGCTCCTATTCATATTTCATATAAACAACAACAACAAAATATAACTAGTAAATTCACTCCCCCACTTATATATCTAGAAAGACCCAGATGCACTAGAATTTCAGCTTAAGGCCACCCAGCCCTTATAATGATCTCCCATTCTAACATGCTTTGATTGAAGACGCGCCTTCTTCAAAGGAACACAAAAGCAGGGGCTCAGATTGGGATCTGACACAGAACCCGATTCTTCATAACCGTAGATCCTCTTTGATTCTCCTTACGGCTCCGCCTGCCTGACAGGCGGCCGTGTTTGTCTGCACCTCCAGCAAGAAGATACCGTTCATCAGGGAGAAATCTCTGGAATGAAAATACGACCTTCACATAATATCGTGTTACAAATATTGAGTTGTGTCACGTACGCTTCTCCGCGTTTCCCTACTGCTTTATTTTTCTCCATTATGCCACACTGAGAGCTGAAGTGCCATTGTGCATCTGTTTGTAGTTAAGAGCTGCTGGAGGGAAAATAAGCAACCTTTATAAGTGCCATATGTTTTAACTCTATTACTTATAAAACCATTCACCTGAGTGAAACTCCATAGTGCTCTGAGCTGAGATGACTCAGACATCTCAGACATCTTACACTGTGCATGTGTAAATGATAATGAAGTGAGTGTGTATATGTGGAATTTTGCCCAGTGCGTCTTCATTGCCCACTACAAGTCTCGACTTGACTAAGTCCAACAGTAAGTCACTTTGTCCTACAGTTAATAATACAGTATGACTTCCTCTACAGCAGTGGTACATTACATTCCTTGCTTAAAGATCCTGACGGTTACCTTTTAATGCTGAACCATTAATTATTAGTTAATTTTGTCTTATTTGTTCTGGCAAATTGTCTTATTTGTAGTGGTTAGGTTTTGTTTCAGAGTGGTGCTTCATGTTACCAGTTATGACTAGACAAATTCATTTTGAATGTGACGTGGGAAGAATAAATACATACTGCAAAAATCGTATGGTTTTTTTGTCGATTAAAAAAAGAAGCCATGTCGACAGCTCTCAACTCAGACAAGAGAGGGTACGTAAAATGCAAAATCTATGAATGTCTGTGAAAAATCTTCATTTTCTAACAGAAGATCTGCTACAGAAGCTGGTTCATGTTTAGAAAAATTAAAGCCACTGAATTATTGCCATTTTTCCTACATTTATCGGCTCTGCTATAGTATTTTATTCAAATACTATACAAAGTGTTTTAATAATAAATACTGTTCTAGGTGAGAATCCAGACCCTGGTCCACCAGATGCAGACCCGTGCTCTATGGTATGAAGTAGAAATGAATATAAATGTAAAGTCAATCTTTTGGCATGCCTCTGCTTATCCTTGTTCTGAGAAGATGGTTTTTATTGTTGTCTTGTTATCACATGCATTTCAGTTGTCAGCACTGATGATCTAAATGGCAAGAAAGTGTTTTGACAAGTATCATAGGAATTTCAAAACTGGCTCAAAGCATACAATGGATCTAATCCTAGAATAAGCACCAGGATCTGCCCCAATGCCTGAAATCTCATGCTGGCCCTTGTGCACTTTCCACAAATTTGGTAAAACCAACAACAACAACAAAAGACTATGGACAGTGTTCAAACACCCACCACCATTTTAACCCTTGTGCTTTCATGCCAAAGACACCCTTTTAGGCAGCAAGTTGAGAAGCACAGTGTGAAAGAATACCAGCCGGTGCGCACTGCCTACAGGCTGCAATACCTGCTGTTTCATGAGCATTTGAAATTTCATTTAAAAGAAGAGAAACCAAGCTGAAGAATCTTCTGAACCGTAAGAAGAGATAAATCCGGCTTTGCTTTGTTGTTTTAATCATGTGAGGCGAAGCAGTGCTGACGCTGGCATGAGAAAGAGCAAGAAAGAGAAACAGGAAGGGAGAGAGAAAGAAAAACAAGACCCCTTACCACCCAAATGGAAAGGCACCCTGGATTGGGTTACAATAAAAGCATACACTTAAAATATGATTTAAAAACACACTTCTGTTTCATGTCCAGGAATAAAAGCACACAAAGACCACATTTTTCAATAAAGCCAAACACCTGAAGGACATTTTGTACAAAACCAACATCACATTCAATAAGTTTCAGGAGGATGATTCAGGGATTTCTATTTAAGCACAAAAAAAGTGGAAGGAACACTGCTGTCAGCCATGTACCATAAAGCCATGAGTCCAGACTTTCACTTACAGCAGCAGTCAGAATCACAGGCATTACTCACAGCTGACTGGCTAACACATCCGACATTCAGCAGGTCTCTATGGGACAGTGTCGCCCAGATGGCACATCAGGCACACAGCCTCCAGGGGTCAGAGTGCTTGTTTCAGCTGTTGGGCAAAACATGCGGGGAAAGGAACAATACTGCCACTGCCCCGAATGACAGCTGTTCTCCCTGAAGCGGCACAATTTGATGGCGTGAAGAAAAAAAAAAAATACCTGGGTCACTCGGGTCAGTCTGAAGAAGATGAATATCAAAAGGGCATCTGAGGTTTACAGCCAATCGAGAAAGAGGAAAATCAAAAATAAGAGCCTGACAGAACAGACTACATCAAGAGTCTTGTGTCCCATGAGCCGAAATGGTGAAGAAGAGCAGAAAGGAAGAAAGAGATGAGGGTTAAAGCACTATGTCTTGATTGTATCCATCAAAGTTCCACAATGACATCTGGACCCAATGCCAACTCACTCCGGAATGATGCTGAATGGTGATGAATCTTAAGTAAGTTACTGGAGCTCAGAAAGAAATGAAATGGTTGATGCTAGTTTTACAACACCAATTCCTACGGTACATCAGCGCTAGCGCAGTTCTTGGCTCAGTCACCAAGCAATGCTGCTATGCCAACATTACTAACAAGACAGTCCTAGCATGCAAAAAAGCATCCTAGCATGAAAGAAAAAAAAAGAATTTATACAAAAACCCTTAGCATGTGTCGGTGGAGAGACGCTATTGTGTCTTTTCAGATGTGTGCCAAGAAACAGAAAGAAAACAGCACAGCAAAAGTATGGTAAAAATAAGACTGATACTTGATAATAAGCAGCTCTTTCATTTTTTATCGACTAAAGAGATCACAGTCCCACCTTCTTTTTTCTGTTAGCTCAGAAGCCTGAAATCCGGTCAAAGTTCACCTAGGTAAAGTTGGAGCAAGGCAAAAGTAAACGCTACTTCCAATGTTCTTTACCCTTCACTGAATTGACTTCTGCCAGATTTTATTCACGTTCAGTCTGACCACTGCTGAAAAAGCAGAAAAGCTTTTCAGGTGTCTCCAGCAAGGGAAAAAGCGCAAATGCTACAGCTGAACCATAGATCATGGCACCCCTGTGTTATAAAGAAACACTTATTTATTTAGATGTTTATATCTTCACTAATTGAAGATCTCTGTATAACACAACTTTTATTCACATGGTCAATTTCATTACCTTGCTAACAAACTGTAGTCATGAGACCAGTGTGTGGCCCAAATCACATGCATATTGCTGCTTTTGTCTCCTGGCCAGAATGTGGGGATGATTAATGCGGCACTCAGAGAAAAATACACCACTTCTTATCTTTCCAAAGCACACTGAAAAATCTTCTGGACATCTGCAAAAGTGAATTCAGAGAAAAGAGAAACAGAGATCGAGCGAGAGAGAAGCTTAAGCTCCCCACCTGCAAATACAGCGTCTAAGCGCATAAGATGTTGCTGCGGACGCAGGAACAGGCTTTGAGTTAAACTCCTAAAATATGGGATACGGAGAACAGCTCTCACGAGCTGGTTTTGTCAAGTTAGAGTACAGGTGCTTCCTTTTAAGGTTAAAAGTTAGCAGCTGGAAGAAGTGCCCCACCCTTTGGAGCTTAATTTTAGTCAGCATAGAGTGTGCCATCACAAAACATTTGGCACACTATCATTTGCCAAAGGAGGTGTCAGGAGTGAGAAAACCCTGATATAAATCTTGTCTACATGCTGGAACACTTATGTAAGCAATAATAGGTGTTATTACCATTTACTGACTTACTAATAAGTCTTAGGTATATTATTTGATTTGGATCAGCTGTAATGATATGTAATCAAAAGCTGCCTAATACAAACACGAGCTCACAAACTGTGGGTAGTAACCAAAAGAATAAGACAGCAAGTACAGGAGGCAGAAAATAGGTTTCTCCAACAATCCGGGAGAGCCTCAGAGTAGAGACGCTGCTCCTCCGAACTGACGGGAGCCAGCTGAGGTGGTTTGGGCACCTGGTCAGCTCCTGCTGGACCCCCGGGGAAGACCCAGAATGCACTGAAGAGAATATATCTTACAGTTGGCTTGGGAACATCTAGAAAAACAAATGAATGAATGAATGAACGAACACTGTCGGATGTGATTTTTCAGAGTAGTCTGGCCAGAACCTTTAACAGAAGCCTGGAAGAGGGAGCACCTGTACCTTTTCTGAGATCAGCAAGAACTGCCAAAAAGCTTTACTGGCCAGAATGAATGAACAGTACATTCCTAGCTGTTACCCCTTTTCCAGTACTAAGGAAATGGTTTTAAATGACCTGACATTATAGAAGCTTTTAGAGTACATTGCCATGGACCAGACCTTGTCTGTAATGGGTCTAGTTGTAATAATCTGTCTAGAGAAAGTATTGTATTTAATTTCTTCTACATAACTAATTAATCCATTTTGGTTTTCTGGTTTGCTGTCCATTCTTCATTTTGTGAGAATGCTGTCACACCAAAAGAATACTTTCTGCAGAATTCTAAAGAGAGACAAACAGAGAGAGAGAACCACCCAATGGCAGGACTGATAGGTCTAATCTAAAAACAGATTAGACCTAAGCTCCCCTTCTGAAGTAAAAGCTTAAAGAGCAGCCAGTAAAGCCTGCCACTTCATCCCTACCCTTAGGTGTTCTCAAATGTTCTCTTCAGAGTTTAAAATTCACAGCCATCAAAATTTGCCACATGTGGCAAACCATGTTGGAAAACAAAACCAACTCTGCAAAGTTTGTGTGCTGTTAAGAGACAAACAGACAGTCGGTTGCGAGGGGAAGAATTCCAGATGCCTGAGGCTAAGAGTCTGCATCTGCTGGAACACGCCATACCGTAGAGGGCAAATTCCCAACAGTCTCTATATTGTACATTTGCACAGATTCCCATCAGCCAACTTGAATGAATTTCATTCAAATACGAAAAATCCAGTTAAAATCCTCTTGCTCATTAGAATTCTTGCAAATTTTTGTGTGAGCTTGGGTCAATGAACCACACCTGCTTTACTCTTAACTTTCTCTACTCTTAAACTTTCTTCAGCACAACACTGCTTGAATGGTATGCAGGGGCTGCAACTAATTTATCGCATGAAAGGATGCATCTCTCTTGGCCTTGTGGGAGTCGAGCTCGGCGGCTGGCTGCCATAATCATTCTCTCTGTGACTACAGAATGCATTACCGGTAAAAGCCGGTGATGGCAAATTACCGTGTGCGAGAGATCATGCAACATTCTTTTCAGACAAATAAAAAAGGCAGCATATAGCTGTAATGTACAACAGAATTTATGTACAATCTTTAATTAAAGCCCATTTCATTTAATTAAGGAAGAATGTTAACTACAGAAAGCGTAATAACTCTTTCCTGCAGCTTTTTATTGGGCTTGCCCTTGCAATTTGAGCCGTAATTAAGTCTGGTTACACAGGCTTCGTAACATTCTACAAAACCCGTATTTGAACTCGCCCTCGTTCTCCCACTCAGAGATAAAGCTGTCAAATTTTCTAATCTTTGTGAATCTGGATTTTTTTTTTTTTAATCATAAGCAACTGTTAATCATGACACTAGTCTTATTCATTACACAGTGTAGCAAAGACAACAGTTCAACTTTCAAAAGTCTAATTCAGAGAGTGGTAATAAAACATGAGTGCAAAGTCGGGGGGCGGACGGCTGTGAGCGGCTTGGGGATACCATTTGACCCTGTTTCATTAGTGTTATGTAGTGCGATAAGCCACACGGGAGAGATAAATGGCATCGACCCAGCCTTCCACACAGGACAGACATAATAGACTGGGCTTCCAGACACAATGCAATTTGGTCAAAGACTACACTTCTTCTGTCAATAGTAATACTCAGGCAAACATCCCTTTTTTAATGGCTATTCTTCAGAAAACCTTTTAAAATAGATCGAGCACCTATGACCATTCAATTTTTCTTTCTTCAAAAGCGAAGGTTTTCTCAACACAGCCCACACAGTTACATCTACGTAGTGAAGACGCCAGGTCTGTACGATTACTGGAAATTTATGCATGAAGTTCTTTAGCATTTTATGGCTTTTTTTAAACAGAGGAACTGGTGGCTCTGTTCCTCAATCAAGGCTGAAAGGCAACTGCACTGATCTGAACTGAACTGAATTTGGAAGGAAGAAAGAGTGGAAGCACAATTTAGGTAAACAATATTATCATGTGACTTAACTCTGCTATTCTCGTCCGCTCACGTTGTTACAAGTCAGATCTTGTGATAAGACCCACTGCCATAAAAATCACAACTTCTCAAACACACACACATACATACATTCACACAAACACACACACACACACACACACACACACACACAAAATCACATGCGCACATAATGAACTTTCAATCAGTGTTGTATATTTTAAACAGTCTATATATAAAATATATAAAATATATAAAATACAGTCAAATATAGAGATGAGTTTATTTAAATGGGAAGTCCTTATTTAATATTCATTAGTTTAATAGAAGGTTTTAAAAAATAACATTGTAAAGAGGAAATTACTGCTTTATAACACTTTATAAGGCAGGGAAAACCAGAGCAGCGATGGGAATAACCTCAAGATATCACTGTACCTGGTCACACAAACCTTTCATTTACATACTCCCCACTTGGACACATCAAGCACAAATCTAAACGCAGGAATGAAGAGAGAAGGTTTGAGGTGGCCGCAGGGTGAGAAACGGAAAAGAAAGGGGGAGAAAACTTAATCATGCCATTTTGAGTTCAAAGTGTCACTTAAGGAAAGAAAGTGGCAGGTAAAGCATGGAGAAATGCAATATGCACATCACAGACACCATCAAAGCAACAGCCTGCAAAAGCCAGTTATCCAGTTATCTCACATCTCCATGGCTGCGTACAAAGGTTGGCCCACTTTGAATGTCAAACTGAATTGATATGCTCAAAGCTTCAGATGGATATTTGACAGGATTTGATTTAAAAGGCAGGAGGAAAATAAAATCTCCTACTGTGATATGTGACCTTTTCTGGAGAAGATATACATACCAGGACAAACATTAAACATTAATAAAGAAATAGCCACAGAACAAATCGAACAACTTTTAAATCAGTGAAGGAGCTGTTAACAAGTAAATCTGTGTAGCTTCTATCAGTGTCAATGGAAATCCAAGGCCCTGTGTGGTACAACACTGAAAATGGTGTGCACAATTAGCAGTATTATCTTCCAGACAATCAATGAAGCCGCCCCAGACGTGGCGTGATTTATAACCCAATCCCAGTAAACAAGCATATAAATGAAACTCCACCAACCATATAATAGCTGCTAAAAGTGAGCTAAGGCCAAACGGGCCCCACACATAGAAGTACTATACCCATGAGTTACAGCCAAGGAGTGCATGCTGCAGAAACATGTTCCTGAGCGTAATTGGACAATCAATGCTTATCCTCTGACCTAAGCATTGACTTCTACATCAATATGTGCATATTAACATCCAGTAAACAATCAAAAGCAGCCCCACAGAGCCTAGTTATAGCTCCTTAAACACTGCTCCATCATGCGCAAGGTGAAATGACCGAAAGTGGAAAATTTTGCTGCCTGTGAGTGATTACAGGCACACAGTGCTTCCTGGAAGATTTTACAACACTCTTGGTATATATTCTTCTCATTTAATTACATCACACAAGCTCACACATATCTAATTAATTCTTCACATTTTCACAAAGGTGCACAGAGATGGTGGCTGTTGACTGGCATGTGCGAATGCACAAATCACTATGTTCTCACAAGCCGGGGTTCTTTTAGACACACTTAGCTGAAGTGTGGAAGTCTTGGTAAGTGAAGATTTATCCTGATGGCTATTGATTTGTGAAGTGTGTTATGACATCCAGCGAACAGGTCGGCCCCGAAGGAACTTTGGTGACATTTGGAATTATCTCACACTTCTGTCTTTTTTATAAGCTTCTGTATTCTATTGTAACAGAGTCACAACAGAAAAGTCAAATTTCCAAGGAACCTGAATTTGAAGGTAGGAATTTCCTCTTCATCAGCAAGTTCAGAAATTCTGCCTCGCGTCATTACCCAGCCCATATGAATAAACATATAAAGACAAAGCAATATACAGCCCTTGGTGCATCTGCTGACTGCCAGGGGGAATTTTTCCCCATTCAGGAGCAAACACAGTCATCTATCAGCCTGCAATCTGACAATAAAGTTGTCTCTGCTGTGTGGATATGTGTATATATATATATATATATATATATATATATATATATATATATACACATATATACACACACATATATACACATATATACACACACACATCAGCCTTACAGCATTACAACTTACAGCACTGTGGCATTACAGGCATGATGAAAGCATGCTGGAGAGTGGCATTAGTGTGGTATGGATGAAGAGAAAGAAAGAGTGGTAGTACTGGAATGGATAAGATCAGTTAGGTTTAAATAAATTAATGCTTAAGGAAAGCTCAGGCAGCAGGTCCTCCATCACTGGGGCTTCAATTAATTCATTAGAAGATGACAGAAGAACAAGCTCACTGCACAGGCAACAACACCCTGAGTGTGGAACAGTGTGGTGTGTGTGTGTGTGTGTGTGTGTGCGCGCGTAAGGAAGGGGGTGAGGAGTTCTGGAGAAAGGCAGATGCCTCATTTATCCAATGGACAGAAGAAATTACTGTAAAAGCCATCTCTGACGCAGTGGCATTAAGGGTTCTGAGGTCTGCCTGCTGACGCATGAATAAGTAATGCAATAATGGATGCCTTACTTAGAGGAAATGTGAATGGATGGCCTAAATGCATGAAGCCCAAACAATACACAGCAAAAATGTGACTGAGTGATGTCCACACATATTCAGTCTCATGAAATCGTCCGGTTTTAAACAATTATCATCATTATTCTAAAAAGCACAAGGCACAAAAAGCTCAAAGCAGCAAGGCTTTTCCTCCATCATGCCCACACCCACTCCCACTCCCACGGACTGTTAATACTTCAGCAACAAAGAAATGAATATGCAAATATTAAGGAATTTTTAAGCACGTAATTTTTGTTCTGTATGACTTCTGAATGGATTTGAAGCAGTTCATATCTGTCATATCTAAGCATGAAGGAATTACAATTTTAAATTTTACATTTTGCCCCCAAGTACACTTCTTTCTGTCTTTTCCACTCCCTGTCTGTCTTTGTCTCTCCTCCTCTCTGCCTATGTCTATCCCCCACTGTCTCTGTCTCTCTCTCGCTCTGTCTGTCTGTTTCTCTCTTCCTCTGTATCTGTCTTTCTCTGTCTCTCTTGAGTTTCAGTTCTTTCAACGCTTTATTGTAGTCATTATTCACATGCTAACATCCCATTTGAAATGACATAACCAGAGTGAAATCTTGCATGAGTAAGTAGAAGAAGGAAGAAAACAGAAACATCCTGAGACACTATTCAACAATTAAAACATTTCCTAAAAAATTACTTATTGACTCAAAGCAATTTTCATACAATACACTAAATTAGGCACTGAATTCTTTTCACATAGAACGCCAAATTTGGCCTCGAACCCTGAATTATAATCATCCTATCTAAATGCCGTCTAAGTGTAAAAACAGTGGAAGGCGTTTGCACAAATAGTGCCCAATTTAACATGCAGATTGGTCATGCTGTTTACAACTGAGTGTGCCCCAAAGATAGGCAAAACCTGACAGCTTTTTCATTCCAACAGTAGTAAGAAGGGAGGGCTTGGTGCCTGTGTGAAAGAAATTAATTGAATGCTCAAGATTTGGAGTTTCAAGGGTGGTAGCACACCTTTAATCTTGCTATGCTGGAACCAAAAATAATGTCTCCCTGCATAAAGGGAAGATTGATCTTCTCCCTCTGACAGCACTTCAGAAACAGCGGCCTTTAAACAAATAGAGCCCAGTCAAGACAAGGTCAAAGCGAAGAATCCTGAGGCCAGTGGGAGATGCAAGCTTTTTCAAAGTGTCTGCTTGACCCAGTCGAGTTACTTTTTTACTCATGATAAAAAAAAGGCTGACTGGTCATGCTTTCCATCACTCAGTGAAGAACTGAAAGCATGTTGTGGAAAATGGAATGCTAGCCTAACCAGTCCTAAAAGCGACGCAGACATGAACTGAAGCAAATTAAAGGGGACCACACCCTTTCATTTGCCTGCTAAGGGCCTAAGAACAAGCTAACGACACATAGCCCTTGCTACGTTCTCATTAAGAAAGCAAACACTAACTAGCAAACTATTAAAGATTAGTTCATTTCTGAACCCATTTTTTAAAACAGCTGCTGATATTTTTGCTCCATAACAATGAGTCTAACAGGATTTCACGAGAAGCTCATATCCCCACCACGTGATTTGCGCTGCCCAATTTCCTCATATCACATTTACAGTGATTAAACTGAAAAAAAAAGGGTTCTGGTGAAGTGCTTTAGTAAGTGACAGAATGTGAAAAACAGCAGTCACAAGACACACTCACATAAAGGCAATTCAATACCTGTGCTACAAGAAAATTTTATATGCAAATAGTGAAAAGAGAGCTCTTTTAACCACACAGGCTTTCCTGTGTAGTTTCTCACAGAACAGTAACCTGAAGGAGTTCGTATCTATTAACACACAATGATAAATGACTCAGTGTGTGCATTATGCAGAAGCCGGAAAACACGGGGCTTTCGGCCCATGGTTGCCTCCATCGGTACCGGGCTTTCCAAGCAGAGTCACACCTAGGTATGAGGGAATTAATCATTTTAATTCTCTCCCCTAAATGCATATCTCGCACTTTGTTCATTTTCAGTTCCTCTTTATTTTGGTCATGACTTCAGAAATCAAATGTCAGCCATGATGACATCACCTGATTGAAACTCAGGTTACGTAAATAGAAAGAGGAAACAGAGGCACCATGAGACAAAGCAACTCATTTTCATACAATTCTGGTATAAGTCTGGCCTTGAATTCTAAGTCACTGTCTCTGTGTGTAACTTGTAACTGCCAACTTTTAATATTTTGCCCAAGTCCATGTATCAGATTATATTATTAATAACTTGCAGGCACATTGTAAGTGGTGTCATTCATCTAAAACAAAAGCAGGTTCTTGACCAAGGAAAAAAGGAGGACAATCGAGGTAGATCAGAGTACCTTTGTGTTTCGCAATCTGCTCTCTTATCATGAGATAAGTTTCAATAACATACGAGGAGTGCAGCAGCCACTACCCAAATCCCCCCAAACCATCCACTCATGCATAATACTAAACAGTTCCACTAACAGAGCAGACAGGAAGATATATAACAGAAGATAACTGAAAAGAAGTTTGTTATGGCTGACTCACGTGAGATCAGATAATAAACC
Source organism: Pangasius djambal (assembly GCA_022985145.1). Taxonomy (NCBI): domain Eukaryota; kingdom Metazoa; phylum Chordata; class Actinopteri; order Siluriformes; family Pangasiidae; genus Pangasius; species Pangasius djambal. The sequence continues at coordinate 11,316,095 of CM040991.1, forward strand.
AAAGGCTGGTCACTATAAAACATAAAAACACATCTTCACTCATACATTTATAATCGCACTCATGATCACACACAACCCCCCCCCCCTCCCACACACACACACACACACGCACGCACGCACGCACTTCCAGCGCGCGCACAGTCCGTCGGCGTTTGTGACGACACGGAGACATTAAAACCGAAAGTAATGAATAAAGCCGGACAACTATGAATACACACCCCTCTCTCATAGCTCAGCTTACACTGCTGAAAACAATAACGCGTACTTTCCGCCAGCAGCCACTGCGTCCCGGTACTGATGTTTCTTTCACCCGATTTGATTCGGACTTTCCCCCAGATCATATTCTCCTAATATAACTACTATATCTGAATACTAGCCACATGACCTGGCTAGCACAGGGTGTACAAGGCTTTATTTTATCGCATACACTGTATTACTGCTCTGTAGTAAGTACAGACACTTGGGGATTCAGCCTACGTGACTGTGAGTCAAATTTCCCCTAACCTACTAAATAAGTAAAATGTGTCAGGAGCTTAAGTCAGAAAAACGTGTCCGAAACTAATCACGATCAGAGAGCCTGGAGAACTCGGCACTTGTTGATGTTTCCTATGTTATGATGAATTTTAAAATGTATATATATATATATATATATATATATATATATATATATATATATATATATATATATATATATATATATAGGCAAAAAAAGCCTCAGTAGGTATAAACGATCACGCTGCTTACCTCGAGAAAGCATCGCAACAGCGAAGAAGGCACCGAAGAAGAAAACTGAACGCATCGTTCCAAAGCCGGGGATCCCGTCCACAAACACTGGCTGGTCTCAAGGCTGATGTCCGGGCAGTTTCTCAAAGCAAAGCCGTGGAAAGGAGAGAAGCTTGTGTTAGCCTACAGGACGCTGAAGTTGTGAGTAGAGTGCGGCGGTTACTGACTGCGCTCTAGATGAGGACTGAATGATGTGTGCGAGCGCCGGGAGCGGACTGGACTTTGAGGAAGAGTTGGCGCTCCGGCTCCGGCCCCGCCCACAGCCCCGCCCCCACCAGGCGTAGTCATGGATACATAAGGGCGGGACAGGCAATAAAATCGGAAAATTAGAACGGCCTATAAAAAAAGCCATAAGCACATATCACACATAATTAAATCACGCATGCACACACACACACAAACACACACATACATTTCTGGGGAAAAAAATGACTACATGTTGAAATCTAATGTGTTTTTGTTGTTGTGACCTGAGGTTATTTATTTGTTTAGATGTTGGTGAGGACCACACAATTGTTATTTAGGCCTGATAAATAAAAATATAGAATAGAATAGAATTCCCATGACTCTCTCTATATATGCTTTTCTGTTGAGATGCTTTTCTGCTCACCACGGTTGTAAAGAATGATGATTTGAGTTACTATAGACTTCCTGTAAGCTCAGACCAGTCTGGTCATTCTCCTCTGATTGCTCTCATCAGCAAGGTGTTTCAGCCTGCAGACTCTCTGCTCACAGGATGTTTTTTAATGTTCACACCATTCTGTGTAAACTCTAGAGACTGTTGTGTGTGAAAATCAACGAGTTCATCATGAGTGGAAGAGAAAACTCCATGTGTGTTTACAGAGAAATAACAATCATGTAGAGGAAGTTTTGTAAATAAAGTTACATTTTGCTAAAAAGGGTTAATTTCCCCTGTGTATGGAGGCCTTTGGGACACCCTGTATACATTCTTTATACAGTATATGCAGTATGAAGTACTGAATATTTCATATATACAGTCAGGTCCATAAATATTGGGACATCGACACAATTCTAACATTTTTGGCTCTATACACCACCACAATGGACTTCAAATGAAACGAACAAGATGTTCTCTAACTGCAGACTATCAGCTTTAATTTGAGGGTATTTACATCCAAATCAGGTGAACGGTGTAGGAATTACAACAGTTTGCATATATGCCTCCCACTTGTTAAGGGACCAAAAGTAATGGGACAGAATAATAATCATAAAGCAAACTTTCACTTTTTTAATACTTGGTTGCAAATCCTTTGCAGTCAATTACAGCCTGAATTATTCTGCAGTTAAAGCACATCTTGTTCGTTTCATTTGAAATCCATTGTGGTGGTGTATAGAGCCAAAAATGTTAGAATTGTGTCGATGTCCCAATATTTATGGACCTGACTGTATATATATATATATATATATATATATATATATATATATATATATATATATATACACACATACATGTGTGTGTGTGTGTATGTATGTACGTATATATATATATATATATATATATATGAAATATTCAGTACTTCATACTGCATATACTGTATAAAGAATGTTTTGAAGAGCTAGGTGTAATGAGCTCAGCGCTGTAGATTCATGCACCCTATCAGTGACAGTCATGTCAGGTGATTACACAGAGTGACATGCCAATAGATTTGAGCTTCATTTGGGCTTATATCTATTAGTCCGTTCTGGTGACACTTCTGTAATACATCATCAGCAGTCATGAGTGTAATGAACATGAACAAGTGGATTATTTATTCTATCATCATTTGTCCCCTAAAAATGTGTTTGGACGAGAAACTAGAAGTTGATAGACATAGCACACATTCTCTAATCGAAGTACAAGTTACACAAAAGGAAAAATGACAGAATAAAATTATAGCTTATTATTATTATTATTATTATTATTATTATTATTATTATTATCATGAGACCTTGGGATATAATTTATTGGTCAACTCTAATAGTTTTATTGCAGAGCTATTGATAGATTTAGTCCTCTCATCTAATATTACCACCAGCCACCACTGACTCCAACTACTTTAACTGTGGAGGTAACCACCATTCGTTTGGGTCGTGTGTGTTTATAGCATGATATTATCTACTGTAAAGCTATTGTGTTCAGCAAATTCCTAGATACGAATGGTTTTTATAAGACAGAAGCTTGTAATTACTATAATGTCAACACTGAACACAGTCTGTTTATAGTTACATACATTCTTTTAAAAAATTATAAATCTAGAACACCAAAGCATTTTATCCCTCAGGGAAAACTCTTAAAGGTTTTATGTAGAGGCCTACAATAGAATGTTTTATTATCAGAGCTTTCCAAATAGAGCTCATTTAGGAAACTAAGCCTTAATTATCTAAGAAATAAAAAACAAAGGAACCCATTTTCTTAATAGTGTAGCTGAAACAAAATTTTTCAGCCAACCAACCAACCATTCATTCATTCATTCATCTTCACATGTTATCCTGATCACGGTCTCAAAGGATCTGTAGATCTGTCCCAGGAAAATGGCTGTAAGGCAGGTACATGCTGTGGGTCTGGATGAGCCACCAATCCACCGCAGAAAAACCAATAAACTTAAACAAACTGATTAATTGTAATGAAATTTTATTGTTGAGGGTTAGGGTCCATGCTCCAGGGCCCAACAGTGACTTTCTGGCAGTGTTAAGATTTGAATGTATTGAATGTGTTCGAATCTAATCTAGCCATGGGGGTCACAGTACAGTGACTTCTGTGTCAGTCCCAAGCCTGGATAAATAGAGAGGGTTGCGTCAGGAAGGGCATCCGGCGTAAAACATTGCCAAATTTAATCATGCGAGGCCCAGGTTAACAACGACCGCCATCGGCGCCGATGACCTACAAGGAACCGGTGGAAATTGGGCTACTGTTGGTTGAAGAAGTAGAGGAGGGAGGAGAGTGCGTAGACAGAGAGAGAAGAGGAAAGGTAAGAGTGTAGGACTGAGAATAGGAACTCTGAATGTTGGTATTATGACAGGGAAAGGTAGAGAGCTGGCTGATATGATGGAGAGAAGGAAGGTGGATATACTGTGTGTGCAGGAGACCAGGTGGAAAGGTAGCAAGGCTCGTAGTATAGGAGCGGGATTCAAGCTGTTTTATTATGGTGTGGATAGTAAGAGAAACGGGGTAGGTGTGGTCTTGAAGGAGGAGTTTGGGAGGAATGTTCTGGAGGTGAAGAGAGTGTCAGACAGGGTGATGAGTCTGAAGTTAGAGATTGAAGGGGTGAATGTTGAATGTTGTTAGTGGTTATGCCCCACAGGTAGGTTGTGAGTTAGAGGAGAAAGAGAGATTCTGGAGTGAATTAGATGAGGTGATGGAGAGTATTCCCACGGGGGAGAGAGTGGTGATAGGAGCAGATTTTAATGGACATGTTGGTGAGGGGATCACAGGTGACGAGGAGGTAATGGGCAAGTTTGGAGTTAAGGAAAGGAACCTTGAAGGACAGATGGTAGTGGACTTTGCTAAGAGGATGGACATGGCTGTGGTTATCACTTATTTTCAGAAGAGGGAGGAGCATAGAGTGACTTACAAGAGTGGAGGTAGGAGCACACAGGTAGACTACATCCTATGTAGAAGAAGCAATCTGAAAGAGATTAGTGACTGTAAAGTGGTAATGGGAGAGGGTGTAGCCAGACAGCATAGGATGGTGGTGTGTAGGATGACTTTGATGGTCTGTAAGAAGAAGAGGTCAAAGATTGAGATGGAGAAGAAAACCAAGTGGTGGAAGCTGAAAAAGGAGGTCTGTTGTGAGGACTTTAGACAGAAGTTGAGGCAGGCTCTGGGTGGTCAGGCAGTGCTGCCAGATGACTAGGAAACTACAGCAGAAGCGATCAGGGTGACAGGAAGAAAGGTGCTGGGTGTGTCATCTGGAAGGAGGAAAGAAGATAAGGAGACTTGGTGGTGGAATGAGGAAGTTCTGGATAGTATCCAGAGGAAGAGGTTAGCCAAGAAGAAGTGGGACGTGGACAGGACTGAAGAAAATAGACAGGAATACAAGGAGTTACAGCGCAGAGTGAAGAGGGAGGTGGCTAAGGCCAAGCAGGAGGCATATGACGAGTTGTACACTAGGTTAGACACTAGAGAAGGACAGAAGGACTTGTACAGGTTAGCTAGGCAGAGGGATCGAGATGGGAAGGATGTGCAGCAAGTTAGAGTTATTAAGGATAGAGATGGAAGGGTGCTCACAAGTGAGGAGAGTGTACAGAG
>CM040991.1:11321226-11408178 GCA_022985145.1 Pangasius djambal
ACTGCAACACTGTGTTCTGCTCTTTCTTATTAATCCATCATAGCACTTCACTACAAACCGGCACTACTCACTAAAGCAGTTCTGTGTAGAGGCGTGCAATCAGACACTCAAACACTCTTAACAAATCGGGTCTACTCCTGCAGAAATCATGACCAATCCTACCCACTCCCGCAGAAAGTTTACAAATCCCGCCCTCTTCCGCAGAAAGTTTGACCATCCTTGCCCACTCCCTCAGAAAGTTTGACCAATCCTGGCCACTCCTGGAGAAAGATTGATCAATCCCACCCACTTCCGAGGTTATTTTTGTTTGTACCTGCTTGTGATATTTTTTCTAATGCACTTTCCCAATATATAAACAATTTATAACAATGTTTTAAAACAATAAATAAACTAAATAGCATAAATAAATAAATACGTATATAGAACAGAGGGCTAAAATGTACTATTTATTTTATACGGTCAATCCCAGAGTTGGTGGGAAATGACGGACAGATGTCAACACATAAAATTGAAATTAGTCATTTAAACCACAGTAATGCTAACCAGAATAAAGCAGTTACTAATAATGAATGAGGGAATGCAGGAAATATGCTCCCACATTAATGAACATAGCCTTTCATTGTTCCTTGAGCTTCATATCTGTCTCCTCTCTCCCTCTTGCATGAGAGTAAAAACCTTCCACTCCAGATTCTTTTTGTTTTTTTGGGTCAGATGCACACCTCTATTTCTGTGTTCATCTGTGTCTCAAAACATTTCTGTGTCTCGCAGTGTATCAGTGCACACTCTTGCATACACTTACAGTTTGCTTCAGGAGTCATAATAATGTCTTTCCTGCGCATTCCATGGTAGCATACCACTCATTTCCTTGTCTGGCTTTGAACGGCATTAGTGTTAATTAATTCCATCATTAGACACGCACTATTAGACATGGAGACACATCTGTCACAGTGTGTATGTCAACCAAATAAATCACTGTAATAAGACATGATTTTTGTGACCTTTTATAAGTACAAAAAACATGCCTGATTGTTTAAATAACTCTGTAAGCGGTCCAAATATGGGTGAGTTTTATTTTTGTCCACACACATTTGTGAAATGTTCTGGAATGTACCTGCCTGCGTCCTTGAAGTTTTACTATCAGGATTTACTACAACTATATTTTACTTGAGGTTCCTGACACCAAATATCTCCACGTTCATAGGATATACATGGAAATCACATCAAAGTGCTTCTAAGCTACATGGTGCTCTTTATGTGTTGCCTTCTTTTCTGTCCATTACATACTTACAGTACAAGGTGTAGAGAATGAGGTAGTCATATGGGAATGGTTTCTGAAGCATGATGGCACAGTACCAGTACAATTTTAAGGAAAATGATGCATTACTTAAGAATGTCTGTGAATCATTTTAGTCATATGCATTCTATTGGATGTCTATTGCTTTTTTTTTTAAACCACTCAACAAGTATGTTATTTTTAAAGAGATGCAGAAAAGATTGAAAAGGCTGAGTCTTCTAAACATGTAGAAATGATCGCAGTGAAGGTTATTGCTAAAATTGCTGATAAAAGGTCCGAAGCTGAAACAAAATTCTTAACATTTTTGAGTGCTGGTTGTAGTATGTTTCTTTGTTAAAGTTTGTTTTCAATATGTAGCAAGTCTTCCTCTAGTTACTACAAATCACTATTCCTAGAGTCACTAGTACAGGATATGGTTTGATACGATAAAGAAAGCAAGAAAATGGTGCTCGCTCCCATGCTCGTGTTAAGCATAAACTATACAATTATCTAGCACAGCTTTTGTAATATGCTTGTAATGCCACTAAGCAGGAAGCACCAGTCAAATGGTGTTTTTAAAATCCAGGTGTGTAATAATGATGACTTTCAAGACAGATTTGTATTTACTTCTACCTACAGAGCTGCGAGATGAATGACTGAGGTACATTTTTCTTCACTATTATTTACCCCTGTTGTTTTCAGGGAATTGTATTCGGAACCATTCAGACTGCACTGATGCAATATTAGGCTACACATGTGCTTTCTGGTTGCTTGTATTGGTGCTTGTGGATTGAGGCTTTCATCACAGTAGGAGAGTAAGCATTGAACCAACTGGTCTATTTGTTTTTGAGATCATTTTTAAGGCTTTATTTAACTGGCACAATAAATGATGCAATTAAAAAAAGTTTCAGGCATTGTATGCTGCCCAGGTCTTCTACATTTTTTTTGCTCCACTTTCACTCACTTCTGAATATATTCTTTTCTTTAATGAAACTTCCATTTCACAAATTTGGTATGACATTACGCAACGCTACACAAACTGCACAGAGACACAAAGATATTCTTATACACATAATGAAGGAATGTTAATTGAATGTTAATGATGTTTGGCAAGACTTTATATGCTGATGCTATGTGCCTTTCCCTTTACTAATGGAGATACAATATGAGTTGTTATTATACTGAGACAGTGAACTTACCATTTGAAGTAAAGAATTTGTGGAATGAAACCAAGCTAACGGGCTCTCTAATTACTCTTAAGAATTTATCCATTTACTCTAAAGGGATATTATCATGGGTGGCATGGTGGTGCAGTGGGTAGCATTGCTGCCTCACAGCATTAGGGTCCCTCGAGTCATTGTCTTTTTTGAGTTTTGCATATTTTCCCCATGTCCTCTGGGTTCTTCATTTTTCTCCATGGTAGGTGGATATGCAATGTTAAATTGCCTCTAGGTGTGAATGAGTGTGTGAAAGTGTGTGTGCATGGTGCCTTGTGATGGACTTGTTTGTTATCCAGGGTGTATTCTGGCTTCATGGAATACACTGAAGATGACTGACTCACTGACTGACTGAAATAAATGAATGAATGAATGAATAAATGAATGAATGAATGTAACATAGAAAATGTGTAATTTCAAGTTTTTTTCACCCTTATCGATAATGCAAGCTAAACTTCAAGAAAGTGAATGTTTGAGCTCTTTATAGTTTCATCTTATAGTCTGATCTTATGGTTTCATCTATACTCCATCTGTCCTAGTTTCACAAATGTAGCATTTATAGCTAAACAAATGCACACCTGTAGCAATTTCACAAATGCAGCATTTATAGAAAAAAACACATTCACATTTGTCCCAATTTCACAAATTTGGCATGAGATCAGGAGGCTTTCAGCAAGTCCATATGTAATAACACAGTTATGGTGATACATGTTGCCTAATTATGCTTATTTTTATGGCTTGTGTTTTGATCACTTTGTGTAAAATTCTCATGCTTAAAATGTAATGATATTGACTGTAGTAGATCCTTGAAGATTTCCATGAAAGCCGTATTCCATATTTTGTCATAATACGACCTTTGTACTGTTGTTATTTTTGACATATGTAAAGCTGACATTTATCTTATGTAAACCCCTAATCATATTTTAAATATCAGTAGGAATGGAGATGGCATGAATCTATATAATCTTCTTTTCAAATTATATGAGAAAAAATATTTTCACAGGCACTGAAAATGTCAAGCAATGGAAGTCCACTTTTAAATGTGAGATAGGCTCAGACAGAAGTGTTATTTTGTGTGATTTAGAATGTACAACCAAGTGCTATTTTTCTTTTTAACTGTCACTCCAATATGTCATACAATCCATTTGAATGCTTTACGTTTGTCAGCTGCTGTGCAAGTAGATTTGTCCAAAACAGACCAGAGCAGTCCACTGCTGATGAGAAGAATGAAGCCCCCTACAGAATTGAAGAGCTCATGTAAAGCATGTCAATCATTGCTCTAATCAATCTAAATGCACAGAATATACAATAATACATCTGGATTGCATTCAGCATGCATCAGAGTTGGAGTGCAGCTTTTCACATTAAAAAAAAAGACTGTACAAAGAGTATTCAATTTACTCTTGAGTTGTTTGATATCTTTGGCTGGAAGACTTAATAGAAAATAAAAAAAATTTATATAATTTTTCATGCATTCTACAGCAGTGGTTCTCAAAACGAGGTCTGTGTGAAGCATAGCAATTGCACTATTTGTCCATGTAGTACACAGTTATAGAAGGGATTTATTTATAGTTGCACTTTCCATTGGCGACCCAGAGGCGTCAGACCTTCTGAGTCTAGTTCCTCTCAAGGTTTCTTTCTCATATCGTCTCTGGGAGTTTTTCCTTGCCACCGTTGCCTCTGACTTGCTCGTTAGGGATAAATTCATACATTTACAGATTATATCCTGAATGTATTTTTTCGGTAAAGCTGCTCTGTGACAATGTCCACTGTTAAAAGCACTATACAAATAAATTTGAATTGAATTGAATTGAATTGAATAACCAGGGGGTCCAAGATTTAAAATGATTTTTTCACAGAAGTGGAAATCACAACCCACCATAATGAAAGTTATAACATACAGTATAATACAGTACTTTTGTGTTATTAGCCTTTTATTACAGAATGGGTGTAATCCAAACCTCAATAACTCAAAAATATAATATCATAAAATATGTCATATATATCAACGATGCCTATAAATAATGTCCAATGTCAAAACAATGACAATGACAATTTTAATAAAATTGTGTACTGTGAGTAGAACATTCAAGAATCAAAATCTATAAGACTCCAATACACAGCCAACATATTATTGGACACATTTGAACAATGAGCCTAATATTGGAACAGTATAGTATCTGTTCATGAAATAAATCTGTACTTAGGGGGTCTGCGGAGCTTATTTTATAGTTAAAGGGATTTCTGGCTGCAAAACCTTTGAGAACTCCCATTCTACAGCTACTTGTTTCTGAGAAATCTAAAGTCGATTTTCACTTGCATCACGAAGACACAGTGTGTATCTCAGAATAGGAGCATGCTGTTTTAGTGTGCAACCAATGGTGCATGTATGCTGTGTTTATAAACATCTTTCAGTTCATCTGCTGTGTCATTATCTACCAAAACACAGACGCTATAACCGCAGTCCTGACTCTCAGCGTTTTTTTGTGTGTCACTTCAAACCATGGAGCAGAGTTTAATCTTTGCCAAGACAATGAAGCTCCTTATCTGTCCTCTAAGCATAATGAATGTAAGACTAATTTTCAGCCTGGCCTTTAGATAGTGAGTCTCATTTTCAAGCTGGTACAAGGATGATATATAATTCAAATTCTGCATATTTTATGGTGAGTAGGGTTTGTTCTGTTCTCTGTATGCCTTAGCAGCACTTTCTTCAAATTATAAGCGCCTATAAAGATTAAAGAAAAAGTTCCAACAAAGCATCTTACATTAGGTGCACACTGTCCAGTTGTAGATGAGCTTTGTGTTGAATGGACTACAATGTTGTACCATGGAATGTAGATATTTGTATTTTGACAAAAGCCTTCCTTTTGCTATGTATGCCATTTAAATATGATACAAGGAAACTGTCTATAGGGTTAGCTGTATACATTTTTTATGGGGTTGTTTTCCTCATAGAGTTGCCATTTTGATCTATCTTTGTATAAATTATACACCTCTGCAGATGCACCTGTGGAATAAGTGCATTGACCGATGTTATTTTCTGTTAGTAGGTGATTACTGCCTTCAGGCAAGGACAAGTCCTGCACTGCCCTCAAAGATGCACTATTTCCCTCACGGTAACTGAAGACAGGGTTGAGAAGTCCTCCCTTCCTGTCTAGAAATGAATGCCAGTTAAAGGCAATATGATTGTGCCTGCTTATCCAGGGGAGCGCAGCAGTCTAAGTGATTATATTCAAATGGTCTGTGTAATTCACAGCATGTGGCGATGATAAAGGCAGAAACTATACCAGAGCAGTGAGTTTATGTATGCTGATTAATCTGCATGATTAATCTTCTTTTCTCAGGCTGATTTTGTATGTCATACAGGTGTGTGTGTGTGTGTGTGTGTGTGTGTGTGAGCATGTATTTATATCTTGGTGAGGGCCAAATCTGACAGTTTTGATCTTGCGTATATACCTCCTGTTAAAGCTCAGATTCTCTAGTATCTTAAGCATGAAAAGGAATGAAAAAATGGACACAATAATATCCTGAAATTCTGTTATTTTGTGCTGAATGCGTGTTGAGGGCTACTGGTCATGCAGATTGCGTGTGATCTCACAGAACATGGAGAGATTTTGTTGTGTACTTGCTGCAAGTGACCCTTTTAAACAGTGAACATCTCATCATCTGAATACTGATCTGAATACTGATCTGAAGGTTTAGGGTCGAAAGGATTTAGGATTTGCCTCCAGAGAGTCCATAAAAGAGCACCTAGATCATTTTTATTAAGATAAAAAACAGATCAAACTTGTTTCATGGTCATAGTCTGTATAGTATACATGGGATACAGAGGATGAACATGTCACCTTTTCTATAATTTGCATAAAAAAATTATTTTGGTTGAGATTTCATAAAAATGATCTGTTTTCTCAAGCTAACAATTTTCCAATCTAGAACAGTCTTCCTCCAATGCTTGATGTTATTTGCAATGTCGTAATGTAAAAAGTCTAGGCTATTTAACACTCTGTAAAACTAATAAAGGGTGTTATTATTTTTCCTATATTACAGGTGCACTAATTATACTCCTTAAAGGCTACAGTATTAAACACAAAGTAAATGCAGTAGAGAAACATCATGTTTCATGAAACCAACAATTTGTCTTCGAAATATAATTTACAATGTGATTTCTCAGTGTGTGGGTATGTGTTTGTAGAGTTGAATCCAGTACAGAAACAAGCTGTGCTCTGGAAAAAAAAGGGCAACGTGGTTATTTTGAGGCTGTTGCAAGCCTGAATGCCTCCAATTGTCAGATGCATGCCTCTCATTTTCAGGGATGAAGATCACCATGATTGCATAATTAAATGCAGACCTATTGTTACAGTGACTTGTGCAATAGCTATGGAGTTACTGAATAAGAGACATATCTCTCTGAGACTTTCCTACACAAATTATTTTTGTTTGTTCTCTACATTGTGCATACAGTGATCATACAGTGGATATAAAAAGTCTACACATGACCTATTAAAATTGCAGGTTTTTGTGATGTAAAAAAATTAAACCAAGATAAATCATGTCAGATCTTTTTTCCACTTTTAATGTAGTATAGCAACCAAGTGAAAAACGAATAGAAAAGTTTATGGGGGAAAAAGAACTTACAGAAGTTACAATAACCTGGTTGCATAATTGCACACACTTTTATAATGGGCCATATTCGTGTGCTCAGAATTAACCAGTTACATTCAAACTCATGTTCAAAAGTAATTATCATACACCTGTCATCACTGAAATGACTTTGATTAACCTCAGATAAAGATCAGCTCTCTCTGTAGGATTTTCTTGGTTTGATCCAACTGCTGAGCCATGGTCCACAAAGAGGTTACAAACCTTGATTCGCAAGGTGTCACAATCAGGGGAGGGGTACGGAAGAATTTCCAAAACATTAGTTGTATAACCTCTCCAAGAAACATGTATCTGAGGAAGAGAAGGGGGATTCTGAACATGAAGTGCTGGAGTCAGGGTAGGAGTGAAGGTCTGGCAGATTTTTTTCAGTCTCCCCATCAAAAAAGGTGGCATAGTCATCAGCACTCAGGGAGAATGGTGAAGGAGCAGCTGGAGGGTTAAGAAGTGAAGAAAAGATATTGTGGCGCTTGCGAGGGTCTTGTGCAGAAGCTTCCAGGTTTTCCTTGTAGAAGGTGCTCTTAGCAGAAGTCACATCAGATGAGAATTTGGACAGGAGAGAGCTGTACGATATGGGATCCTAATTGAGTTGTGATTTCTTCCATATTCTCTCTGCTGCTCTTAACACAACCGATAGCCAAGGAACAGAGTGAGAAGACTTCCTGGGTTTAGAAGACTGAGGGCAGCGGAGGTCCATGGATGGGGAAAGTGAAGAGAGGAAAGTGTTGGGATGATTGGGTGCGGGAAGCTACAGAAGAAGGGGCGAGAGTAGGTTGGCAAGTTTGAGAGAGGTATTGATAGCCGATGTTACGCTTCCTGTGTAACTGGACTTCCAAGGCAAAATACAGTCTGAAGACTGCAAGTGTGACATTAACAGTAAAGTTATGCAAATAACGTCAGCGTTATTGAATGCAAAATTGACCGGAGAGAAAAAAAAAAGGAAAGAGCTGAATTTTGGTGAAGCATCAACAAATAGTTCAATGTAATATCAAGCACTAACTTATTTTGCTGATGTTTTACCACATTACATGTAACTATAAATGGATAAAGAGTATGACGTGTTGTTCTTAAAAAATTCAAATGTATAACATTAACAGCTGCCTCACACCAACCTGTTGTCGATTATTTGATTTCCTATTACAACATGCTCCTTAGTGCTTAAGAAACAGTTAAAAGGATATGCTTAGCAGTTTCACCTGGAAAGTGAAGTTGAGATTTCTGGGAAGCAATGTTGACCCTGACTAGAGATTACTGATTAGCAGTGGTAATATCAGCCATTTTCAGTAATTACACTCCTTCAACATGGAGCTAGCCGAGCACTGAATGTGTGTTCCTATTCAAAGAGGAACTGCATGTTTTAATTACAGTATTATTCTTGTGTTCTTATCCTAATCTTATCTGGCCACACATATGAAGCACTGTTCCAAATAGCATGCTAGCTTAATACAAAAAAACCTACTCACTGCTTTTAAATGGAACACACTTACTGTCATAAGTACTTTGGCAGATAACGTTTTCTTTGCGAACCAAGTCAAGAGGATAATTACCAAAATGTCACGAGTCACTTGCTGCAGTGCTTACAATTTTTCCTGCCCTGGCTTTAAAAAACAAATGGCAGGGAGAGAGCCTGACGCTTTTAGTAGCACCTGCTTTTAGCTTGACTCCAGGTGTGCAGGTTACTGTGGCAAACACCTGGCAAAATGTAGAAATACAACATGAATAAATTTGCAAGGGCTGCTGGAAAAAACTGAGGGGAAATAAAAGAAAAAAAAAACATTATATACAGCTGAATGCAGAGATTTGCACAATTTAATAATTTTAATTTCTGTGTGAAATAATTAAAATGTATTGCTATGGATAAAATTATACATTTAAAATGTATGATTTTAAATTGTATATATTTCTATAAAGCTGCTTTGTGTCCTTTGTTATAAAATAAAATCTAATTGAATATTTTATAGTTTATCTATAAAGCAGGATTCTCTTCTCATTTCAATATTTTTTCTTTTGAGACCAAGTCAGCAGCATCTTTATTAGCATGCTTAAAATGTTGCATCCCAATTGGCATTCATTCAGTTTCAGGAGCTCAGCATTCAGCCTAGTATTGGAGCATTCCTCTAAATTAGACATTCCCAGTTTATTCCTGAGACACACTCAGTCCACATTTCTCTTGGCTTCAATGTCCTAACATATAAACCAGTTCATCAACATGCTACAGTATTTTTTTAAACCTGACTCAGGTGAATTTTTATTCTGAATATGGGACAAAATAAAATGAGGACTAGTGGCAGGTCCCTGTGGATTAAGAACTCCAGATCGAAAGCACAACAATATTTTACTCATACAGAAGAGATACACACAGAAACACAATTTTCTTATTAGGATGTATCTCCTCAGAATGGTCAAGTTTAAGTTAAGTTTCTTCAGACAACAAAGATGCTTTCTGCCTTTGCATATGAAACTTCAAGACTCCTGAGAACACTCCTGAGCAGCTGAACTTCCTAAATTCCACCTCCTTGTAGATTCAGTGTTTGATCTTGTTGGTATTATGCATGGAGGACTTGCAGGTTGGATGCAGGCATCTTTTGAGGTGCATGTAGGCGTAGATTGGCAGTAATAAGGACTGTTTGTCACCCCTGGGGACTCCTGCTTTCAAACACTTTTTTTCCCCCCTCTATCTACCATTTTATTGTTTTTTTTTTAGCGCGTATTGTGTAGCAAGACTATGGTCCACGTAACACACAACACACTAAATGTCAGAATCATAACTCAGAGTCTGAAAAATGACACGTCTTGTCGATCCGTTTTATGGATCCAGGCCATTGCCAGTAGCTGGAGAGCAAACTGACTCCATTTTCTCCCACATGCCGGCTTTGTTTGTGTGCTGTTTATGAACCAGGAGCTGTAAACTGAAAGATCTCATCACCTGCTCAGGTGTTTATTATGAGTTTCAGCTGCTTGGAGGATGCCTCAGAATCTCATTCGTTCCCTTGTGGTTTTGAAGTTATTACTATACTCTGCCTGAATTTTCCTTTGTGTTACACAATGTAATGAGCTCTACATCCAATGATTCTTCCACTTATGTATTTTCAGATTTCAATATAGGACGTGTAATGAATACTCTGTCTGTCTCCTACAAGTCTGCTCTTATCTCATGTCTGGCTTTTGTGCTTTTTGTTTGGATTCATGGCATTAACAATATTTTTCACATTAAAAAGTGGCTCCTGCAAAATTGAAGTTCAAGCTGCCTGGCCAGAACCACACACACTGCCTTAACATGGGTAATGTGGATAAACTGGACTGTTGAGTCATTGTAATGTCAATGCTTCTGCTGTCACTGTGGCCGATCCTTCAATAAGCTCTTTGTAAACAAAGCGAATTCTCTGTTCAGTTTTGCTGTATCTGTTATACACTGCACCAGATGTTTATAATAAACTTTGCACACAGCATATTCATATTAGGGAATAAAGGGCTGTGCGTACAGTGTGTGTATTAGGAGTCTGTTCTGGCTCTGTTTTGCTTATAAAAATAAAAAAAAACAGCTCATGGATTTTACTAACTGTATTTAGTCATATTCAGCTGAGTAATATAAGGATATACTGTACAACGGTTATACTTATAAATATTCTTGTGAATGATAGATACAGTTGTATATCCAGGGTCTCCAGTTTGATACTGAGCTTGGGTTAATGTCTGTGCAGATTTTCACATGCTTACCCCTTGTCTGTGTTTGTTTCCTCCCATCTCCCAAAATCATGCTGGTAGTTGGACTGCTACTCTACATTGTCCCTATAGGTGTGAATGTGTGGATGCATTGTGCCCTGCAATGGACTGGTGTCCCATCCAGTGTGTATTCGTGCCTTGCACCAAGTGTTCACATGATTGGTTCTGGATCCACAGCGAGCCTAGACATAGCTGGCTGACTTGTACTCTGTGTGCGTGTGTGTGTGTGTGTGTGTGTGTATAGTGTGCAGCTTTTTTGTGAGTAACAAAAAAGACTAAATGTCCTCATAATTATTTTGTACTGTCAATTGTCTTCACAATCACACAAAAAAGCTTTTTTTTTTTTTTTTAAACAAAAATTTTAACTTTTCTTTGAAAAAATAAAAGAGGCTGTTGGTTACTGAGGTTAAACCTAGGGTTAGGTGCAGACAATAGGTCCATCAATTAGATACAGTAATAATTATGTCCCCACAAAGATAGAAAAATCAGCTATGTATTTGTGAGATGTGTGTATGTGTGTGTGTATTCGTGCTGAAGTGCTTTTTAGTGAGCTTCAAGCAACAGCAAAGAAAATCCCACATCCTCATGCCTAATTCAGAAAGAAAGCATCTTTCAGTAGCTGCTCCTTTGTCAAGAAGCATGCCTCTATTCAGTCTCCAGACTTTTGACAGATATGCCTGTGTGAGCTTCCTGGCTGAAGAACTCAACAAAAATAAGCTTTCCTCCTGATTTCCTGTCAGCAAGCACATCCATTTCTAACTTATTGATTGGTGTTCAGAATAGGTTTGTGGAGCAGAGCAGGTACAGTAGAATTCTAGTAAAATCCTCTGAAAAGGACCTAAAGTACCTTTATTCAACAGCTAGTTCCGGTCCACTAATTTGAATGGTCGAGCTGCATTCCAATATTTCCTATAACTGCACTGTTTCACTGTGTCTATCACTCCGCTCCTCTGTGTTTGCCATGTAAAATTCCTATTTTGAAACCGTTACTACAGTAGTCTTAGCAACATCATCAGTGGACATGGCAAACAATAATTTTCAGGAATATAACTTCTGACTTAAAATATGAAAGCTCGTCAATTGAAGATAAACGGGAAGAAGGGACACCAATTTTACCAGAAGTGCTTGACTGGAATGTACAAATCAGTGTAAGCTAGCTAGCGAGCTAGCCAAAGTGCTATAAAGTGAATTTGGCGTGTTCAGGATCTATTTTGGCTAACGGAGCAAATATGAACAGAACATTTGGCCATATTGTGTCTGTCACTTACTCGATATTGTTTAAATCTATACTAATCTCTACTGATGTAATATCCAGAGATGAGAATTTGTCAAGTATCTGCACTTTACTTGAACATTTGTTCAATACTCAATACATTTCAAAAACTGATCAGTCATTCTATAATCTATATGTAATATTTAGAAGCAACTAAATGGATGTGACAGTAAGAACTGGGCAATGAATGATCCCTTGACATACTTATGACCTATTTATTTGTACATTTCGGCTTTTTGCACACATACAATCCAGTGCAGTGCTCAAAGTTAAAAGGGGCACATGGATCAAGATTTTAAAACACCAACTACCTTCATAATCAGCTGACCAAGGTTAAATTAGATTTTAGCCATTAGTCAATATCTCAAATTATAAAAAAATTCTCTGTGCTATATGCGCCTCACATGTGCCAAAACGAAAAAAAAAAAAAGCTTCAGAAAGGTGTCACCATGCTAATACTGGTTAACAACATTTTTCATTCAAATGTGGCATTCAAATGATGCTCAATTGGAAATAAGGGGCACAGAGTGTGCCAGGATTCCCCACACCATTTTAACACCACTACCAGCCTGAACTGTTGACAAGGTTGTGTTCATGAATTCATGCTGCTGATGTCAGTTTGTTACCATGCTATCTGTATGTTGAAGCAGAAAGCGATTCAGCCATGATTAAACTGATATATAGCCAAATGCATAACATACTGAGCATACTGTTAGAGCACTGCACATGTTCTAGACTTCTGTTATGACTGTTTCTGTTTATAATCGGGGGCCTTTCATCAGAGGTCATTTCTGTTCAGATAGGCTGCGCTTCATTAAAGAGCATGTTTAATTTGTTTGGCTGATTTCTTCTATCGCTTTTCCATAATCCAGACATGCCCTTAATATGGGGATCCCTTCATATTTCTATTTGAAGATGACTACATTTTGAACAACGACTAAATCGTATGAGCTAATGCACCCAGGATTCACTGGCATTTCATCATTGTATTTGTCACTGTTGGCTCCAAGGATGAAGCTAATTGGGGGAAATTGGAGCAAAAATTAGACCTTGAAACACTATTTTGGTCTTACATCACTGCCTGCAAAGCAGTTTCAATTCTCTGCACCAAAGTGGGCTGTATTGCACGAAATATGTTAATTTTGGCCAATACAGTATATCCAAGTTCTGTGTAAGTGGTCTCTGGAGTGCTGCCTTTGTAAAGAATTCAGTTCCACATGTGACATTTTTCCAGATGCTGGTGTTCAGTATGAGAATTCATTACACAAGTAGCAATTATTTAGAAATTGTCAAAGAATGTGTCATGTAAAATAATGCACATAAATACTGTGGCACCAAAGGAAGTGACTTAAGGTGAAGGCGAGAACTTTTGTGCTATTTTAAGGTAATAATATATTTCATATGCTTCCTATTTAAGATCTTAAATATCAACTAAGCCTGGCAGAAAGCAAAGGGATAATAAATAGACTATTGATAGTGTTATGCTTTATTTAATTAAATGATTATTTAAGGCTTGCAACTGCAATCCAACATGCTGCTCTCAGTCTTTCTTCAGTGTAGGTTCTGATGTTTGGCACATTTGGGACATTCTTAAATTTAATTAGATTGACACAATTTTTTTGCACATTGAATTCTCAGGATGGACCAGGCTTAGTGACAATGAACTGCTATACAAAACAAAAGCGAAATGCAGGATGTGAAATAGGCCCTTAGCTACAGAGTCGTTGCTAGTAATTGCAGTGAATTTAAACAAAATTGCTAGAGAAGAGGGATATTTTAGACAAAGGTAATTCATCTGTTAGTGTTTTTGAAGTTGGAGGAGGTGAAACTGCCCTTTTTGTCTTGCTTTCTGCATTCACAATATGACATATAGTAGATTGGCTGTAACACAGTAAAAAGTAAACAACACTAGCTATATGTTATAAGACTGCTTTTTATGCTTGCTCATGCACTTTCCCACTTTGCCAAGCATGTATATTGCTATTATTATCTTGGGTTTTGACTCTGCTCTCTCACAGCATTCTCTGTTTTGTGATTTTTTTTTCTTTTCTACTTTGCTCTGACCTTTCTGCTTATTTTTTGACTCTGCTTTTGTCTCACGTTTTGGATTTGTTTGCTCTAATGATTTCAATCAAAGCACTATTTTGAACTGTATCCGCTTCTGCCACCTGACACTAGGCAGAGATGAGGCAAATGATAACCAATAGCATTGCAGGACTAGTGGGTTCATGATTTATTAGCCAAGCAGCATATGTGTGTCCTTTACATGCTACAGAAAATGTAACTCAGACTTTAGCTCCTGTCTGTTTTATTTATTTGTTAACTTGATTTCACATGATTTTTCACAATGTATACTGAGAAAGGCTAACATTTCCTAATATTCAATTTAGCTGAGTAGTGTTAGCCCACACTTGGTTTGCTAGCAGGCTACCTGTTAGCCAGTTGAAAAACATCTCATTCTGTATTCCTAAGGAAGTTTGTGTAGAATACTTTAGCTATTCAGCATAAAAATACAGATTTTCAAGAAGGTTTTTTTTTTTTTTTTTCATTTGCTAAATCAGCTTGACTGCTTACTACCTGTATCATTGAACCTCTGCTCTCCCTTTCCTTTTTTTCTTGCCATTTTTCATGGCTAAACTTGCTGACACACATATAGACATTATAAGACTCAAATCTAATTATAATGGGCCAAGTAAATTTGTTGGAGGGAGGACAGGGATAGGAAAGTTGGAATTCCATTTCATGAATATTGCACCATTCAATCCTGGAAAACTCTGTATACATTGTGTACCCATAAAAACTGTGTATACATTGTGTATCTATAGCATAAATCGTAGGATTTTATCTGGGCCATTCAAGCTGTGGCCCCAAAAAGCCCTGGTTTTTTTCCACTCTGTTTATTCCTCTGCTGTACCACACTGATTTCATTCATTCATTCATTCATTCATTCATTCATTCATCTTCATTAAACACTTCCTTAGTGGTGATCCAAAGCCTACCCCAGGAACACTGGGTGTAGGGCTGGAATATACCCTAGATGGAACTCCAGTCAATTGCAAAGCACCATACACACACATTCACATCCTGGGTCAATTTAGAGTAATCAATCCACCTACCGGCATGAATTCAGTAGAAAGTCCTCAGAGGCAGTAACCTGAGCTCAGGATCAGATCCTACAGCTGTGAGGCAGCAACACTAGTTGCTGTGCCTCCATGATATCCACAGTGACATCATCAAGCCATCATTTTGTTTTTTATTATTTCATTAAAAAGCATTTTTCAGTAATGCACTTTCTAATATCAAAATGGAGAAAATTACTATTAGTGTTAAAAAACCAATGCACCAGATGATTGATATTAAAATCACCAAGGAAAATGTACAAATTCAAAATATTTTGTGGTGTGCAATTTGTTGGCGACTTATTATGAGCTGAATGAAACCTGTGGTAGGTACATTGTATGCACAGCCCAAACTTTCTGGTCTTCAAGTGATTTGCAAATGAAAGAAACTCCTTTTTTTTTCAGTAGTCTTGCTGAACCAGCAGCAGGACTTTCTCTGAGCTTACTAAGGCATGCCTGCCATTATGCTGTTGTTGTCCTTGTACTATTTCTTCTTTGAAGGTCTTTATTGATGTAGCAAACTACATCATTAGTGGTTGCTGAATTGGATTTCTAAAGGTCATGATCCATTTCAGCAGCATGTTCTACCCTTTTCCCCCCATAAGCTGCAGATTGAAAACTAGCTTTCACACAAAAGGGGATTAATCCCTATAAGATCCAGAATACTGATCCTCTGGTGGCATTATTTTTCTCCACTTTAATACAACAGGCACATGAAACATGCTTTTGGACTACACTGTCCTTTAGTTTGTAGACTTTGATCAACTTTTCTCTTTCCTAAAAGTTTTAAAGTATCCAGATACTGTATATTGTGGTGTTATGTTGTCCTGCAACAGGAGGTCTCTTAGCAGTTAGCCAATCAATAATTAATTAAAGGCTAGTGGACTGAAGAGGAGGCCAAGACTGTAAGTGAAGCTGTACTCTGAATTTCTTTATGCTGCTGTGGCCTTTGCTTGCAGGGAGTGCAATATTGAGGGTTCTGTTTCAGTTGTACCACACACTGTGCTCTCTCTGGCTCTGATTGTCAGCAAGCTCGGCATTTTCTTTAGAGCCATCAGACAAAGACTTATGATCAGTTTTGACTTTTATGTCTCAGTGAATAAATCATAAGGGCATGGGACAATTGATTCTTGTTTATCATTTGTATCACTGATCCTTAATGCATATGGGCCACTAAAACAGCATGAGAAGGAGAATGCAAAATCAGCACTCAGCCAAAATATTTAGTCCTATCATAAAATAAGAATGCCATCTATGCTGTCTATGCCTTAGCATTATTTTTTAGGATTGTCATTGATCTTGAACCCAGTGGTGTAAATTTGGAAAATATTATATGGCACAAAGACATATACTATTCTTTGCAGGTTTTTTAAAAAAAATTCTTTTAAATAAATGCTGCTTGAACCATTTAAAGCTGCAGGCAGTTGGGAGTTATTTAAAACCAGTGAGTTTGAAGTCATGGTTATTCACAGTTCTCTGATGGCTTTAATCGGTTAGCATGAAGGTAAACACACACACTGTACTGCATTGCCTATATAATTTTCCACTGTTTCAAGTTTTGGCCATGCTCTGGATGCAAAATTGGTGTTACACTGTTATTTGTTCGCATTTTAAATGATATTTTTATTCCCAGTCATACACAACAGTTTTAATGGTCTGTGTGTTGTAGCTGGTTAGGTGGTGTGTTGAGAGTAAGCATCAATCACAACTGCATTTTTTTTTACAACCACAGGCATGCTGAATATGAGTTTTAGCCGATATATTCAGTATTTTTGTGATCTCAAGCAATAAGCAATTCAATCACTCAGCGACGTTCCATATGGAACCATTTTCATTGTGCAGTGGAGTGCTTTGGTATATTCAGTGCATTTTTAATGTACCACACACAAACTGATATTTCACTCTATCAACTCTTCTAGCATTTATTGAATCTCACTTTCATGCTCAGCCCATCACTTTTCATCGGAATCCTAACAATTTGACAAAGCAGGTTTATCTGTTCGCCTTCGGTATTGACAGAGGTAAACTTAGGTATTTTAACATTTTATAAACTTCTGAAACATTTTAGCTGTAGGAATGTTGACACAAATGGTTCCCCAAGACCAACTGTTTTGGTCTATAAAGGAAAACATATTGCTGAATACATTTTTTCCCACTGTCTAGAGCATCCATGTATTGTCTTACATGTAATCAAATACAAATGCATAATTTGGATTGAACAGATTTATTTTTATTTTTTTGTATGTAGGTTGAATTTGTCTGCTGGTTGACTTGAGCAGAAGATTTCCACACGATGTGCAAAGGACAGCATATCTCTACTAGGGTCTCCAAAAAGGCTTAGACCAGCCCATTTCTGGTTTAAATCCGAATACAGATATTTGGAGCTCTAAACAGATACAGATATAGATAGTGGCATTATGTTACATTCCTATTGTAAACATATAGGTGGATATTTTCAGTATATCTATGTGATTTTTTTCCACTTAAACATCCCCAAGGTTGGTGTTGAGAACTACCATGGTAGGACAAACAGGGGTGTTATATTACACTCTCCACACACTCCTTTCTGCCTGTCTGCTTTACCATATACCATAAGGTCTTACCACCTTCCACTATTCAGAGCAAAGTCAAGCCCACACACAGCCTGATGTATGTACTGTTAACGCAGTGAGACTAAACAAAAAAAAAAGTAGTTCCAAGAGCACATATCTTGTTCCTCTGGCTTTCTCTGAGTCAGGTAGATCAGGCAGATAGTCAGGTGGAAACCTGACCTGAAATCAAAGACAAATAACAGGTCCAGCCGCTGTGGCTGACTCAGGTTTCTCAGACACGCGTGAATTCACAGAGTGCACATTTAGGTGCTGAAAGGTGCTGTCTCCAAGCCCAAAACAAATAAACAGTGACTTTAACTGAAAGGTATAAGATTCAAAATTCAAATACAGAGCACTGCCACATGTTGAGTCTATAACAGAAAGCTGAAAAGTATTTTTGGCGTTTAATACATGCTGTTTACTATTTTAGCATATTTAAAAGAATGAAGAGTGTTCCTATATTTTTCTACTAGGATGTTTTTGTCCATATACTATAAAACCATGGTTCTCAGAGTGGGATCTGGGGACTTCAGGGGTCAGTAAAACATAGCCAGCGAGTCCATGATTTTGTTATAGTGGTATAATGATTCTCATGACTAGTTTAATAAAAATTTGTGTGGAAAGTTCAGAAATGAAAAAAAAAACAACCTCTATGGTGCCATTAAATATTATGGTACACATATAAATAATGTATCTAATATTTAAACTGTTGGGTAATGTCCATGAAATAAAATCTGTCTTGAGGAGGTCTGTGGATTAATTTTTTTTTTTTTTTTTTTTTTTTTTACAGCTAAAATGGCCCCTGGCTGCAAAAAAATTTCGAGAACCGCTGCTATAAAGCATCTATGACCTCAGCACATTGTTGTTTTTATGTGTCACCTCTGACTTGTTTCTTGTTTTGACTAAGGTTCAGTGTGTGTTTTGCAGGCTGTGGCATGACAGGTTTTTTTTTTTTTTCATTAGCGACTCTCTATTTCTACCCAAATAACTGCATCTGTGGATGTGCCCTACAGGTCATCTTTTATACACTGTAGTAGTAAGGCACATGGCTCTGCATATGATAAAACAATCTACCACAAGTCTACTTCAATTCACTTACTACTGCTAGAAATATGTGGGAACCTTTTTCTTCCTTTTATAATAAATGAGGTGGAGCTTATTCTTTTAAATCATCTATAGCTTCAGGTCAAGTTTAGAGTTAATAACTAAAAAATTTAGTTCACAAATTGTGAAAATAATGTAGTTCGCACATTAAAATTTCCAAGCACTTAATGCCCTAGACATAATTTTCCCCATATACCCTGTGGTGTAATGTAATATTTGAAAGCATGGGCTCGGTTATGATGCAATAACTATAAGAGGAGAGGCAGAATTTTGGCAGCTGTGCACCTCTAAACACACTGACAAAGTTGAACACTGCTGAATGTTTAAAGCCATGGTTAGTGTGTTTGTAGTGCATGTCTCCTTGTAGACACTAAATGTAATTAAGTGTGATAAAAAGCAGCCAGCATCAGCAGTTCAGACCATGACTTAGGATGGGGCTGATAGACTGAACATTTTCTATCTGTGTTTTAAAAGAAGGCTTTGCTTGTGGATACTTTTCTTTGTACCCTGTTCCTCAATTGAGTTCCTTCCACAGCATGTGTCACTGTCTTACTCTCCACAGGTCTAAAGTCTTGAATTATTAAAGTGGCAGTTGTTTCTTTTTTTTTTTTTCTTGTTAACATAATTTGACAGTCAACTGAGTGACTTTACATTCTATTCAATGCATCTTTAATCTCCCCATATTTGCCACTCCATGGCTCTGTTGCCAGCATTGCCTGCTTTCTGATATTAAATCCCTCGTTTTTTGGGAGGGTGGATATTTAACATTTGGCGCACTAATGCATTCGAACTCGCATCCAGATTTTCTACAAAGCCTGGAAATAAGATGCATGGTGAAAACTTGAGAATGTGATGCCTGTCAAACAAACAAAGAGATGGCTGAATGGTCTCGGGGCATTTTTGGAAGGATGAGGCAGCCGTGCACAAGCTGCCAGCTTCAACTTTCAGAGAAAAGCAATTAAATCAAGTTTGATCCTAGAAAGGCTCTGGATGGTCGCTCTAAGCCCCGCATTACACTAATCCCACCCAGGAAACTCAATACGGAGTGAAGAAACCCATATGACTCTCTCTCCCTCTCTCTCACTGTTAGTCTCTCACTCTGTCACTCACTGATCACACAGGAAGAATGAATGGCTATAGATTCGTAGCTTTCTTTCAAAATGTACCTGGAGGATTACGTCTTGTTTGTAGGGAGGTGTGTGTCTATTCGTGTGTGTTTGTGTGTGTGGCCTTTTCAGGGTTCTTTTTTAGCATCAAGTAGATATCTGAGAGTCTAGATGATTATTCACTAATCAGACCTTCGTTATGCAGCTGAAACACATGAATCAATAATTCTGATCATAAATCAAGAACACTTGCTCAAGGTCAAACTTGAATGTCAGAATGTGAATTACCAAAGATCATGATTCTTGTTCTTCTAGCACTGTCTCATCAGTTGTATGTGACTTTCAGCTTATACAGACTCTCAAACAGTTCATGATATAAGACTATAAACTAACTCTCTGTTAATGATAAAAGCTCACCTACTGTCAGCCTTAGCCCTGTCTCTTGTCTGTTAAGGAAAAGCAAGCATATTGAATTTGTCTCAGTGGATTTGAATTTATGAAATATATATTTGTCTGGTAGTCTTCAAACCATACTAACTATGTGAAGTATCAGGTAAGGCACGGCTTATGTAGTCATTTGGCACATTATATTTGTTAGCAAGTATAATTTCAGTATCATAGTCAGGGCTTGACCATATGTGACAAAGGTCTCATGCAGTAATGAATGACTCATTGAAGCATTTTACCTTGTATCAAAAGCTTTAGACCTTGAGTGTTTGGGCTGACAGTATCGTCATTATGAATTAGAGCTATAAATAACAGCATGACATTTAGATATTCTTTCTTTCTGCTTATCTAACACTGTGACTGAGCTGGCAGTGATACATTTAATTACAGAGCCAATGTGCTTTAATACCCGCTATTTCATCCCATTGGTCTCAATTGCTTATATACGAAGAATCTACACAAAATAGCAAATGATACTGAAAGAAGGTTGGGGATCAATATAGTTTGCAAAATTATTTACGAATAAAACCCCTAGCTGCTGTGATAAATTAAAATAATAAATAATAAAGTGTGATGTGATCTCAATATAAATACAACTGTTCCTGGAAGGCGCCAGAGGTTGTTAGAGAACATACCTAAATAAACAGCATCATGAGCACCAAGGAGCTATCAAAACAAATCTGGGACAAAGTTCTGGAAAAATATCAATCAGGGTTTGCTTATAATAAACTATCCCAAAATTTGAACATCCCACAGAGTACCATTAGATCCTTTATTAAAAAAAAGAAACCCTGACTCTGCTTAGAGGAGGCTGTCCACCAAATGTCAGTGATTGGGTAGGCAGAGAAACAAACAAGACGCTCAACATGATGCTACCACTACCATGCTTCATTGTAGGGATGTCGTTTTCAGGGTGATGAGCGTTGCATTTCTGGCAAAAACCTCATCTTTGGTCTCAGGCTATGGTTGTCCTATATACAGTACATGTTGTTGCTGTTAACATTCTTTTTCATTCTCCCATGTAAGCTGTGGATCTCTCCAGCTCCTTCAGAGCTACCCTTAATCTCTTGAATACTTCTCTGACTAATGCCTTCTTATCCAGTCACCGACTTTCGGTGGACAGTTCCTTTAGGCAGCATGCCATATTCTTTCCATTTTTAAAATAATGAATTTAATGTCACTATTTTAAAACCAAACCGTGATAATACTTTTCCAGAACTTTGTCCCAGATGTGTTTTGATAGCTCTTTGGTCTTCATGATGCAGTTTGTTTAAGTATGTTCTCTGGGGCCTTCCACAAACAAGTGTTTTAATTAATGGTAAATGAAAAAAAAATATAATGTTAAAATAGGTCCTTCCAGTAAAGCAACCCAATACGTATTATAAAATAAAACCCTCTTTCTGTTTTTTCTGTGTGTAATGCATGATGGAAGTGCATGTGTTGCTAAAAGCCTAAAAGCCTATACAATGTGTCAGGATATGGAATATCTTTTCACACTTAGCAATGCAATGCATTCATCTAACTCAGGCTGATACACATAAATGATTCAGATTGAATAGTAAATAGTAGGAAATAGTAAATGTAGGAAAGCTGAAAAGGCTTGATTATATTCAGTTGATATGCACAACTGTATAAACAGTATTGTGATATGATGAAGTAATAGTCATGTATCGTGTATCAGTTTTTCTGCATAAGTGATAATGTTTAATTCAATGACACATGTCTTATATGCTCATAAATCAATTTGAAAGCCACAGTTTGGTTGGAATATTTTTGACATGCTGTGAAAGTTAAAAAAAAAATCAGCCCAAGGGTCAAGGGTAATTTATTTTTTCCTTTAGGAGGCCCCTTTTTCTAAATTCATATTCATTTGCCATTGCCACGAAAATGCCTTCCGTCCAAAAAAATAAAGCTTTGTCATTCTAATACTTTGTTGTGAAAAAAATGTTTAGATTGCATGTTGTTATCTAAGAAAACAGTCCCTTTTCATTCCCAGTTTCGTGGCTCTTAAATTTTGAGCTTCTTTCAATTTCCTTTTTGCTGCATTGAATGGATTTTTTTTCCCAGTCTCCTTTTTCACATCTTCTAATAGGGGAGGTTTACAGAATAGTAATAATACTGCATGATCGTAGGTGGGAGGAAAATAAGTTATTACCTATACATTACATTATTAATTGCATGCATTATTAAATTCTGCAGTCATAAGACTCTCAGATTGTATTGTAAACAAATGCCTCAGTATGACTCACCCAACTCACCTCATATACAGAGCAGAGCTTGAATCTCCAAATGAGCCTGAACCCAGCAATACAGGTCACAACTTGAGATCATAAAACAGCTCAACTATCCTGAGCTGAGGGCATATAACCCCCTGTTTCTCTGGTCATGTTTAACATAAGGTAAAAGCCATCCCTGCATGTCTTTTTCTTAAGAAAATATTCAAAGAATAAAACATTTATTTATTCGCTTGGCAGACATTTTAAACAAATGTGAGACAGAGTACAAATGTAGGATGTACCTGAGCAGTTATGGGTTTTGTTCAGGGACCTGATATTGGCTCTCTGGTTGATTTGTCAAACTTTGTTAGCATTTCTACTAACCAACACAGACCCTTGACTCCTTAAACTCTCAGCTTATTAGTAAGTTACTAAGCATGTCATTCAGAAAGGTATGTTAGGTTGAGATAAGATAAATACAAATATGACAGTAGTAGTAGTTTCAATATGACAATACAAATGTAGTGTCAAGCAGTAGTGTCACAATGAATGCAAAAGAAAATACAAAAAGAATGGCAGCAGCATGATATGTAGGACAGTTATTAGGCACTTTAGAAAAATGTGCAAAATACAAAATTACTGGTGCAGTATATTAGAGAATTGTCCATGTAAAAAAGCAGCAGCATGATATATACTTACAGCAGCATAATATATATTGAAGCACAGTAATATCAAAAATAATGCAAACAAAGGAACCAGGTTATTGACCATATGTGATATTTTAAATGATTCAGTAATTGCAGTGAAACTATCAGGGAAATGTATAGAGTTATGAGAGGGTTGAACGTAAGTCAAGATTTTAAAAAGTTAACTTCTTAGCTATTATTGGCCCCAAAGTAAATTAGCATTGTACTACATGGATTGCATATGTATTTTAGAAGACATTTAATATGGATCCATTGTAACAGATTTTGTATGTGCAATAACCATTTCACAGTTGACTGACAAAACGAAATCTATACATTTCAATTTTATAGTGTGTTCAAGTGGAAAAGTGCTTGATAATTTATGCAGACTTCAACATAAGAATTGGATTTGGAGCAATTAGCAATGTTTTATTAAACATATCAACCCAGTGTATTTAGAGCATTGTAGTACTTTCTACCCAGTTCTTTTCTTCTTGCCCCCAGAATTTAATAATGACTGGCAGTAGCGGATACTCAAATATCCCCATGCACACACCTCACCTTCATCAATCGCGCATTTCCCAATGTCCCACATTTAATCAGGCTTTGATGGATGGTGGTCTGGTTACACCCTGGGTCCACCAAAGCCTGATGTGTACTCAATTGTAACTCACTGACATGTAGTACATTCCTGCTCGATCAGGGGAGGCCTGTGGTGCATCAGGGATCTGGATCAATGCTCCTGCTTCCATGAGGGAACGCCGATCCTGGAAATGCCCGGCTTTCCTGCCGCGTCTGAAGAGAAGCAGGCTAGTGGCACTGGACCACCATTCCTGTCAGGAGTCTAGAGATTAATCGCTCCAGCTTGAGGATCTGACAATCGTGAACTTGTAGATGTACGTGATCATGTTGGGCCACCCAGTACCTTGCCATTAACAGGTGTCAGGTTCTCTGTGGCCCACGGTGCCCAGTGGCTGGCATCATGTGTGCCCAGGTAATGAGCTTACGCCTCAGGCTAGGTGGCACAAACATGCTTCCCAGTAGGCATGCAGAGGGGACTTGCACTGGTGTATGTAATTGTCAATGTCCCAAGTGATAGCTCTTACAAAGCAGGAGGAGGGTAGGATGGGTTCAGGGCTCTGATCTTTGCTATCTGTGGGGTAAAGACAGAACAAAGAGTCAGCCTTGGTATTCTTGGACCCAGGTCTCTACGAGAGCATGAAGTTGAAGCAGGCAAAGAATAATGCCCACCGGGCTTGGTGGGAGTTCCAGGTGCTTAGCAGTTTTTAGGTACTTGATAGTCTTGTTGTCAGTGAAAATCATGAATCAATTGACTGCTCTCTCCAGCCAGTGATGCCATTCCTCTAGTGAGAGTTTCATGGCCAGCAGTTCTTTCTCTGAACCACTGGGAGAGCATCGCTCTGACTCTAGACTCTGAGCCATCCACTTCAATGATAAAGGGCTTGGAGGGATCTGAGTGTTTCAGGATATTGGTGGTGAAAGTGGTCTAGAGCTTCTTGAAGGCCTCATCTGCTGTGTTTCATGCCACATGTGAGGGGAGTGGCGATGGAACCAAAGCCCCTTATGAACCTTCTGTAAAAATTCACAAAACCCAGGAATCTTTGAAGCTCCTTGACTGTCGTGGGAATGGCTATTCTCAGGAGAGCCCATATGGCATGACACAATACTCGAAGTGACCAGATTTGGTGCTAAATGCTGTTTTCCATTCATCTCCCTCTCTGATCCGGACGAGGTTATATGCACAGCGTAGGTCAAGTTTAGTAAATATCTTGGCTGACCGGAGCTGTTCCAGTGCGGAGGGGACCAGGGGGTAGGGATATCGGCACTTGATTGTGAGCTGGTTGAGCCGCCGATAATCAATGCATGGAAGCCTCCCTCCTTTCTTTTCCATGAAGAAGAATCCAGCAGATGCTGGGGAGGTAGAAGGACAGATGCAGCCTTGTTGCAGTGCCTCTTGAACATAATCATCCATAGTTTGCTGATCTATCAAGGAGAGGGGGTAAATGTGATTACATGGTGGCATAGTACCTGGCAGCAGTTCAATGGCTCAGTATTAGGGTCTGTGAGGGGGTAAACCACTTGCCTTTGGTGAAAATCTTTCGAAATTCATGATACTTGTTGGGGATGTCAATGATAGATGAAGTATCTGGACTTTCCACTGTGGTTGAAGCAATGATGAGTTGGGGCAGTTGCAGGCAGTGATGATAGCAATGGGAGGACCACCTTGTGATCTCCTTGTCACTCCATGAAATCTGAGGATCATGAAGGTGCATCCAGGGGAAGCAGAGAATGATGGGATGCTTGGTGGTGACAGAGCACTGACTTGAAGCAGGAGAGGCTTGGTGCATAACATTACAGTTCTGTTTCCTATAGGTCCTCCATCAATAGCGCAAATCTTACGGGTATGCTGCAGTTTATGTGGGTATGTTGAGCTTCATGATAGTATTGTGATCCATGACATTTCATGCTGCTCCAGAATCAATCAGTGCTGAGAGGACAGAAACATGGTCTGAGTACTTGACCTGTATTATAACATGAATGGTTGCTGAGACAAAAACTGAGATGGACTCACTGAGGGGGTGCTGGAGGTGGTGGGGCCAGGGCTTTCTTATGGATTGGGCATTGGGCCACAAAGTGAGCAAACTGACAACAGTAGAAGCACAGCCTCTCTCTCCTTTTTTCTCATTTTGTGAGGCTTAGGTGGGTCTGTCGGAGTTGCATTTCTGGTACGGGATTTACTGTCCATTTAGGAACTTGGCAGTTGCAGATGAGATGGTCCAAACAAATGGCAAGGTCGATCAGGGAGCTCAGTAACATGTTGTCATCCCAGTATGCCAGTTCAGTAAGCACCACCTGGTTGAGACTTTGTTGGAAGGCAGCTTTGAGGACCGGCTCATTCTATCTGCTTCCTGCAAAGAGAGAGCAGAATTCCAGTGCATATTCAATGGCATTCTTGCTTCCTTGAATGACCATCAGGAGTTGCTTGTTGATTTCCTTGCCTTCGGAGGTGTGATTGAAGATTCACTGAAACATTTCTATGAGGCAGTCATATGAATACAGCAATTCCTCTCCTTGGTTCCAGACCGCAGTAGCCCACTTGAGGGCTTTACCTGTGAGTAAACTGAAGAACTGGGCAATCTTCTGTTGATCTGAGACCCCCTCTTGACCCGCGAAGTATGAACATTGTAGCAAGAAGCTGTTTGCACTGGGAAGACTCTCCCAGATATTTGTCAGGGTGAGAGATGAGTGAGCCTGGGTTTGCAGCCAGGGCTCTGTGGAAGATGAAAGTAAGATAGTGATGGAGAGCATGGGGAGTTTGGCATTCATCTCGACTCCAAAATGTGAAGAAAACTTGTAAACAGGAACACACAATATGTCAGGCAATCAGCAAACAACAATTCAAGGGCAAAATACAAAATACAAAAACCAGGAAGCAAGGTGAGACCAAAAGACATGTAAGCAAAAGGCTTGGTAATTCAGGTACACTGAGTACACTGAGCATTACTTCACAGAGACTCATTGTGAGAGTTCATGTATATATAGGGTAAAGGTGTGATCGAGAACCTGATCACCTTAATATTAGGGTGAATGGGAATGTGCTGGAGGTGAAATGTTGTGGATTGTAGTCTGCGGCGGCTATGTTTGTAGGCTGCGGTGTGTTCTGGGAAGTGGAGTTCCTGGTGGATTCCTTCATTGGTGTGACAACAACACAACACACAGTGGCTTGTGTTTAGCTTATGCATTTGTAATATTTTTCAGTTAACAAAAATTAGTAAACTTAAGAGCAGACAAATACTAATATTTACTTTATAAATATAATTTATATTTAGCCAAATGCAAAATTGAAAATCTACTGCCAATCTATTGTCCTGGAAAGATTATTATCTAACACACCTATAGCTAAGATGCTCCTGAAGGTTCTAATTAACTGGATCGGATTGGAATTAAACCCTGTCACAACTCCAGGAGTACATTTGACTTAATCACTAGCTTAAAAGACTATCGTAACAGACTGATAAAGCTAAACAATGTCCATAACTAAACATTGCCTATAAAGTGGAACATATTAAACATTAGTCTCAAAACATAAAACAGAATTACAGGAACACCATTCCCAAAGTACTTATTCTTAAAATAAAAGACATGAAATCTTAAACTTGGAAACAACTTACTATAATCCTTATTAGACAAGTGAATCTTCATTAAAACACCAAAACACATGAAAAAATCAGTCGTAAAACTTACTATATTGTAGACACAACCTTCCCAGAACACTTAAACTAACAGGCAGTCAAAGTCCATTAACTTTCTTAGAAGAGTGTAAACACTGGCATTCATTGAGTGCTTTTTCACTAAGTGAAGCTAAATCGAATGAGTGATGCATATTTTCTTTCTCAAACAGCAAACTGTATAGTCAGTGTTTTAGATTTAACTAATGAATATGTCTGTATGTTGATTAATATAAAGCTAATACTTGTATATACAGTATAAATTATTTAAAGGTAAGAAGTTTTACTTTGTTTATTTCTGATGCTGTGCACAGCCATGTTGATTTGACATCACACTGTAAACGGGGAAGGGACTCAGAAGAAGAATACCCCAAGTTGACTTCTCAGTTGTGGTGGCATTTCATGTCACAAAAGACAAGGTCCCCATTACTCTGTCGAGAAAGAAGTGTTTCATCCATGGACCTTGCTTTGTGCGCTGGTGCGCAGTCATGTTGGAACAGGAAGGAGCCATCCCCAAACTGTTCCCACAAAGTTGGGAGCATGAAATTGTCCAAAATGTCTTGGCATGCTGAAGCATTAAGAGTTCCTTTCACTGGAACTAAGGGGCCAAGCCCAACCCCTGAAAAACAACCCCACACCATAATCCCCCCTCCACCAAACTTTACACTTGGCACAATGCAGTCAGGCAAGTACTGTTCTCCTGGCAAATGCCAAACCCAGACTCATCCATCCGATTGCCAGACAGAGAAGTATGATTGACCACTCCAGAGAACACGTCTCCACTGCTCTAGAGTCCAGTGGCAGCGTGCTTTACACCACTGCATCCGACGCTTTGCATTGCACTTGGTGATGTAAGGCTTGGATGCAGCTGCTCAGCCATGGAAACCCATACCATTGTTCCCATTTGCTTCCACTTTGTTATAATACCACTAGCAGTTGACCGTGGAATATCTAGTAGTGAGGAAATTTCACGAATGAACTTATTGCACAGGTGGCAACCTATCACGGTACCACACATGAATTCACCATTCTTTCACAAATGTTTGTAGAAGCAGTCTGCATGCTTAGGTGCTTGATTTTTGTCACAGACATGATATTAATGTCCATGCTGCATTATCTGCTGGATTTTTTATTCTGTCCCTAAAAGATAGTGTTCTCAAAAAACACGAGTTTTGTACAGCATTTCAAGACAACTTCTCACTGTATGATTTCAGGAGGTTTGTCATTAGCATCAGTAGCAAGATACTTGAATTGACTGATGCATCTGTTTAACTCTGCACAAGTAAATCACTTTTCCCAAGTTACCAAATGATTAAGTGACATTGCTAAGTCAAATGACACAATGCCTTCAGAGATCATTACCCAGACAGGGGGGTAAACCTGCCTGATACACATGAAAGTTACTTAAGCTGGTTGAATACTGAATCAAATTTGATCACCACTGCAATGTCCTTGTAATTCTATAATCAGTCTTGTAGATTGTCTTGATAGGACTGGGGTGTTCTTGTAGCAGCAGTTGACAGTGGATTTGATGGAAACATTTCTCTGTCAATATCACAAAACCGACAAAAATATGTACTTCTACTAAAATGTCCCACAAAGCCACCAGTATTGTGAGATCCTAAATTATCTCCAGCTATAGCACACAACCCACCTCTCAGAATATTATACAAGACTATACCACTGTGCTCCAGCTCCTTAAGATCCCTTATCGACCAACTAAGAACTGCTTTATGTCCAAAATGTTTAAAATCTTATTCAAAATCAAAAGCTCTAGCTGCAAGTGATCAATCTTTGATCTGTAATACAGTAGGATATCACCCAGAGATAGATAACCAGCAACCAACAAGATGTTTTTTTTTTCTGATCCCAATGGCTTTAACACCTCAAGTGAATCTTGATAGAGTATCAATTAATCAATTAATATCAGGGTTTGTTACATATTTGTGAACTTTGTCATATTGTTTCCTGACAGACTTTGATTTAGATAAAGAGGTACACTCACCATCCACTTTAAAAGGAACACCTGTACACCTGCGCATTCACGCAGTTATGTAATCAGCCAATCATGTGGCAGCAGCACAAAACATTGAACCCTGAGATGGATGGACTACAGCAGCAGAAGACTGCTGGATTCCATTGGATTCCACTCCTTTCAGCCAAGAACAAGAATCTAAGGCCATCATAGGCACAGGCCCAACGAAATGAGACAGATGAAGACTAAAAAAAAATGACCTGGTCTTTTTCCAGTCTTCAACTATCCAATTTGGGTGAGTCTCTGCCCATGATAGCCTCAGATTCTTGTCTGACAATGGTGTAATCCTCTTTGAGGTCAGAAAAAAAACAACATAATTTGAAATTTATATCTTTTTTCTGACAATATGTGAACGAAAAAGACACAAATTTGCCTGTTTTCTCAATGAAAATAAAATGAAAAAATGAAAAAAGTTTGAGAGGAATAATAGCCATTTTCTATACTTTGTCATAATACTTTTGTAGTATAATCAATTAGTAAATAACACTGGGCCTCCTGTCTGACAGGTATGGCTTCACCCCTTTTCAGGCAGACGGCAGCTGCTCCTCCCCTTTTCATGCAGATAGCAGCAACTCTGTCCTCTGGCAACCGCTCCAGCACCACACTTCCTCAGCGCTGCGATCCTCCCGCAGCGGCAGGGGCTATCCGACAGCGCGCTCCTCCTCCCTCCCAGATTTCGGCACCAATGTAACAAACTTCACGGATGGCCAAGGAGGAGGTGGGAACCAAGTGAACTCAAATGTAACGTTTAATAATAAAGAGAACTCAAACATAACAGAAACCACAACGTGGCTCCAATATAAAACATGCGTGCGTCTCTCCCTCTCCCTCAGGCGTTTCCAGCTGCTCCTTTATTACTCTTTCTCACTGATTAGACAACTCAGTGCCAGGTGTGCATCCTCACAGCCTGGCCCATCCATCCTCCTTGTCACATTCCTCGACGGCCAGTTTCAGGCCTCTGGCCTGACGTACACCCCCTCCTCCCCTTTCGGGAGGAGTGGTGCTGCCATCTCAGCTACGTCCTTTGGCCGACTGGCCCCACATCCTGGGAGAAAAAGGAGAGATGAGAGGAGGAAGAGTGGAGAGAGAGAAGGAGTGAGCAAGAGAGAAGAAAAAGAGGGAGAGAGAGAAAAGAAATAACTGGTTCCCCGGTCACAGGCACGCTGTCATCTGGTCCTTGGCCAGCTGGGAAGCAATCCCCCACAATGCCGGGTGCTGGCACTGGACCTCCTGGCAGACAGCTACGACTGCTCCCCTTTTCAAGCGGATGACAGCGACTC
Source organism: Pangasius djambal (assembly GCA_022985145.1). Classification (NCBI taxonomy): domain Eukaryota; kingdom Metazoa; phylum Chordata; class Actinopteri; order Siluriformes; family Pangasiidae; genus Pangasius; species Pangasius djambal. The sequence goes on from CM040991.1 coordinate 11,352,203, forward strand.
CTCCATTCTCCGGCAACCGCTCCAGCACCACACTTCCATGCAAATTTACATTACTGATTCTAACCCATAAAATCTTCAAACCCAACACAATGACAGTGTAACAACCTTCACGGATGGTCAAGGAGGAGATGGGAACTCACTGAACTCCAATGTAAAGTTTTAATAATAAACAGAACTCAAACGTAACAGAAACCACAAACATAGCACAAACATAAAACACGCGTGCGTTTCTCTCTCCCCCTCAGGCATTTCCAGGTGCTCCTTTATCACTCTCTCGCACTGATAGCCAACTCAGTGCTAGGCGTGCATCCTCATAGCCTGGCCCCTCCCTCCTTGTTATAAACAATTTTAGTCTCTGTGTTTTAATGCAGATGACTAAAGAACCAAAAAAGAGCTTCACTGCTTTGATAATCTTGTAAACTAAACAAATCAGCTATCCTAGTTGGCTCAGCAGTTATTCAACCGATAATGATGGAGATGAAGCATGCGCAAATGTGGCTAAGTTCATTTAAACTGTAGTTATGGGTATTACAAAGTACAAACTACTGAAGTTTGCCTGTTTGCTTTAAAGAAACCCAAAGAAACAATTTGTTACAGTGTACATTTGTGTGTCCTTGTCATTTTTGGATGATTTAGAACAAAACTCTCATCATTTTTGTAATTTGCCTCTTTTATTTTGCCATTGAAATTTTCAAGCATCAATAATGTGCCTTTATTTATTTTTGTAACCAATCTAGAAATAAGTGTTTACATTACAAATTAATGTTAATAGTGTCTTCTAACTTAATAAATAGTACAGTTTATAATTATCTACAGGTCTTTATTAGTTATAAAGGTTGTGCACCTGGTATTATAATAAATAGTGACACTTGAATTAAAACATGATCATAAACTATCCAGATAGAACACTTTGCAAAAAAAAAAAAAACATAACACAGTTCCCTGGCAATATTAAACATTAAATTTATACACATCTATTTCATGGTCTGTTCAAGTGGAAAGTGGTTGTAATTTGTACAATTGTAAACAGCTGAAAGACATGTAAACAATTAGCAATGTTACATTAAGCCTCTCAGCCTTGTTGCTCAAGACTTTGGACAGTTTTTGGATGGTTTTAAGATTAAAGTTAAAGGTTATGTAGGCTGTGAATTTCTAGAAGTTAGGAGATGAAGCATGTGAAAAACCCAGCGGTGTAAGGACCTCACTGAGATGTGGATACTACACCTATGTGTTAGTGTTAGTGTGAGTGTGTGAGCAGGATGGTGGTCATGCGTATAGTTTTGATCAGCTTCTCAGATACCTAATGATGTGTTGGGGAGGAGGCACACTCATCAGCCCTCTTGCCCTCCATTCTCAAACAGAATGACAATCGGGTATGATAATTAATATTGCTTTTCCATGACTGTGGATGGTTATCAGCTTCAAGCACATCATTTTTCAGGTGAATGATTTCATCTTTTTTTCCATCCTTGTTTGGTGCTGCGTTAATGGCAGCTTTCAAGCAACATGAGCCAAGCATTCAAGAGTAGGATGAGTTGGCTGTACTAAGATGAAAGAATAGATAATAGATAAAGACGTGCTTAGATGCCCTCTCTAGTGACTTTTCTCCTCTACTGAGCCAAGTGACTCACTGTAGGTCTGTTTTGTTGTAGTGTTTGCGTTTCACTTTAAAGGACAAAGCCATATCCCTAATAACCTAATATCTAACAAAGGTTGTGTAGGAGTTTGAACTTATTGATGAAATAATAAGGTGATTTTGCAGTATTTCTGTTGTATCCTCCAAGAAAGAACAAATTCTTAGATCTGTTTTGTTGACTTTTTTTTTTCATTCACTCTAAGGCCTTTTCTATAAATTGCTTAAAGTTTTAGCTCATACTTTAAGAGCTCCCAGAGAAGCAGAGCTAATCATGGGCTAAATTATCTGTTTACAATCATTCTAAATAATATCAACAAGGGAAACCATTCTATGAGGAGTTATTTTTAGTGCAGTGCTGGTATGAAAGGTACTCCTGTTTAAGTCAACCAGGCAGACATATAGTTTATTTCAAGTAGAGAGTAATTTGAGGAATTATCTGTAATGCTATAAACTATTTTTTGCTGTCAAATCAAACATCCGCTCACTGGCCACTTTAATAGGAACACACGTACACCTGCTTATTCATGCAATTATCTAATCAGTCAATCATTTGGCATATGATATTTTTACCATTCTGATGTTTGATGTGAACATTAACTGAAGACCTGTATCTGCATGATTTTTATGCATTGTGCTGCTACCACATGATTGACTGATGAGAAGGGCTACAGGTCTTCCTATTAAAGTGTCAGTGAGTGTATGTTATATATGTAGAAAGAAATCTATACAGAATACAACATTATTACTCATACTCTGAGCGTTTTAGAGAGCGCCAACATTTTAGCATGTTGGAGAGGAATTGCAGTATACCCAGTGAATTTTTGGGTGAAAATTCAGTGTGTTTGACTGAATCTATTAATCAAAATGAGAAAATTAATTATTCAGCAGTGAGTCTACAGAAATGTTAAAATCTTCAAGGACAAGCAGATATTCTGATGCAACCCTAGAAAAATCTTTGCTGATGTTATGTGGTTAGACTGCATGCATAAAAGCTGGACAGAGGAGTGCTATTGTGTCTGTCTCTCATCTGTCATCTGATATAAGGGCTTATTGCTTGCTAAATGGTTCGTTTTATAGAGGAAGTTGTTCTGTCCCGTTTCACTAAAGCATGATGCCAGACTTGAGAAATTCAGCCCTACCTCTGTACCGCTGGACTTTACATGTCTTTGTATTTTGTCATCACAATTTTACATGTTCATTTGGAGCTCTTGCTACAACAATTATTGTTTCCCTGGCAGTCTCTAAGAATGCCGCAGCACAATTTGCACAGCATTCAGAATAGGACCTCTATCTAACCTCTGCAACGGCAACAGACAAAGAGAGTACCAACACAATGCAAACTGACACCTACATTTACAACACTGTTGCACACTGCAGTGTTTGTTAAATCAGTGTATTTTAGCTGTTCAGCATCCATTGAAACTTGGGTGAACAGAAAGCAATGAGTGCTGAAGGTAGTTTCACTGCATACCCTCTGCATGAACATAATTAATTCAGTCATTATTAGTGTGCTTATCCACTGCAGTGTGCCACAGAGAGTGAGTGTTTCACTTTTCCTTTTTTTTGTGGATGGAGAATCAGAGGATGCAGTGTATGGCTGTCTGTGTGCCTGTGTGCTTGCCTGCCTGAAGGGATTGTATTATCTTGCTGTGTGTAGGTGGGTAGAATTGTGTATGGAAACATCCTGCTACACATCCATAACACTTCCTCTGAACAGCTAATTGACTATAGAGTATTTTTAAACTTATTGAACTTTAATTGCACCAGAAGTGAATACATCTCTGAGGGGATGCTGCATGAGCTTTTAACAGAAGAGCTCATTTGTTACTGAGTACAAATCTGCAATGGGTGCAAGCTTTATAATGAGCTAAGTTTGACTGATAAGCCCAGGGCCCAGCAAGAGCTCTTTCTTTCCTTCGAGAGCATGAACTCTGCAGAACTACAGAATGAACCACTACATATTGTACAAAACTGTGCATATGGTCCTAAGAGAGCTTGAATGATTTTGGAATATATGTCTTTAAACTGCCTATGTCCCTTTATACCACAGTGCTGTTGAATTCTTAAATTTGATTGGTTAGAAGGTGTTCTTTAATTTTCTATAACAGTTGTTTGGACAGTAGTGATGGCTGTAATTCAATTCAATTAATGTGTTGTCCTTTGTTTATTTATGTTCATTTAATATTCCAGGAAGGACTCTTGGGTGCTTTGTAACAGTCAGTAAGTTTTCCACCACAAGAGAATCTTCAGGACAGAGAATTTTGTGAATTCCGGTTTCTTGTTAACATGTCAAGTTTTCTGTTTTATTAATTCTAAGACAGAGATAAAAAGAGATGCTGGTGAGGAAATGACTATTTATAGCTGCTATACCATAAGTGATAACAGAAACTAACTTGATTCACACAAGTACCACAACATTTAATGTAATTGTAAAAGGATAAAAGGATAACTTGTTCATTAATAAATTGTACAAAATAAATTGTAATTGTTGGCAAATTGCTGTGGTAAGAGGAATAAAACACTTTGGGACTGGCTTTTGTAAGAAAATATTCAAATTCAGGGTGGGAACAGTAACTGCAGCGCATATTGAGCTGCGTAACATCATCCCAGTGTTGAATTTTTCCTATTTTTCCTGTTTTATTCTTTACTTATTCAACTTGTCTTTCAAAGCATGTCATTCATTACCTACTATTTTCTTTAAGAATTATTTAATGATTAATGAATTATATATCTTATATATATAGTATATAATGAATTATTTACTAACTACAGTGAAACTAATAGATTTGTATTACAAGAGTGGCGAATGGACACACATAAGGGTTCTAGGTGTTTAAGGATTTAATCAGGGAACTCGCGGATTTCGCAGATTCTTTTCTTGCTTCCTGGGATAGGCTTTCTGTAAAAACATTCAGACTTCTTCAGCACTGGCAGAGTCTCATGACAGGGAATTATACTAATTCTGACAAGCTGTTGCAACTATATTAGCCGTATCAAACGATAACATAGAGCAGACTTCAAAGAACATCAAAACAGTGATATAACACCAGGCTGTTCCTTTCTGTCTAACCATCTGCCTGTCTATCTACCTGTCTACCTGCTTGTCTATTTGTCCGTTTGTCTATCAACATGTCTGCCCGTGATTGTCTACCTGTCTTTCTGCCTGTTTTCCATTCAGTTTGGGTTCAGGAATAGGAGAGAACATTCTCTTACCTGTCTGTCTGTCTGTCTGTCTTGCTGAAAGTCTGTCTTCAGGAATAAGTGAGGACTTGTTCTTACCTGTCTGTCTGACTGACTGCCTAACTGTCTTTCTGTCCTTCAGTTTGTCTTCAGGACTAGAGAAGGACATGCTCTCATCTGCTTTCCTGCCTGCACTTGCACTTACCTGTCTGTCTGATTGTAAACCTGTCTTTCTGCCTGTTTTTCATTCAGTTTGTCTTCTGGACTAGGGAGCACTTGCTTTTACCTGTCTGACTGACTATCTACCTGTCTTTCTGTCTGGTTCAATCAGTTTGTCTTCAGTACTAGGAGAGAACTTGCTCTAACTTGTCTGTCTGACTCTGTACCTGTCTGTGAATCAGTTTGTCTTCAGGACTAGGGGAGTACTTGTTCTTACCTGTCTGTCCAAGTCTACTTATCTGTCATTCAGTTTGTCTATAGGGGAGGGAATGCTCTTACCTGTCTCTCTGACCATCTCTCTGACCTTGTCTTTTTGCCTGTTTTATATTCAGTTTGTCTTCTGGAATAAAAGAGGACTTGTTCTTACCTATCTATCTATCTATCGATATATATATATATATATATATATATATATATATATATATATATATATATATATATATATATATATATATCTTAACTAATCATTCATCCCAGTAATTCACCTTCTGTTCTTCTAAATATTTAGTCCATCCATCTTGGTCTCATTGTCTTCCTCTAACTTACATAAATGCATGGCCCTGTCTATCTCACTCACTTATTCCTGGTCTGATAAGGCTTCATCATGTAAATATCATTTACATCATGTTCTCTGTCTGTCTATTGTCTGAGCTGTGAAGACTTTTTATTCTTCTAATGACAACAGCAGCAGCAGAAACAATGACAAACAAAGTCATAACAAGAAAACCGGAGGCTGTTGGACATGACAACACACTGAATGAATTAAACACTCTAAAAACTTGTTGGCAGGTCCAGACATACTGTACATTCATTGTGCTTGTATCTACACAACATTCCTATTAGTGTTGCTGTAGCTACTTAAAAATTCATGAATAATTAAATGCTAAACTTGAACTTTAAGGGGTTAATGATAAAAACATATCACATGAGTTTAGGAAAAAACATGCAATATGTCAGTATGATGGATGTATATACAGGAAGGATAGGGGAAGTGGTGAGTCAAGGATGGTTGCAAAGGTGGGCATTGAATCCATTGAATGCGGGTATGTGTATTGAAATATGCATGAATACATATATACATACATATGATAATGGGCTTAAAGTGAATCTGACCTAGCATGAGGGTGGCTGAGGAATATAATATTCTTTTTCCAATGGCAATATATTTAGTGCAGTGAAATGTTAGTACAGTTAAATGTGTTAATAGCTGGCATGTATCAAATTAGTCAGAGATGTAGGGATAGTTGAATGGGGCAACCCTGGTGAAGATAAGTAATCAATAACTGCTTGCTGTAAGTGTTTAATTGGTGTGCAACTCCACAACATACAAATACTTATAATAACAAGGGCTCTGTGTGTTAATCCTAATTTGTTTATGCTTTGACCAGTGTAGTGTACATGCTGTATAAACTTGTATATAATTTCAGATTTGTGACCAGAGGGTCGTACCTAAAATGACCAGTCATAATTGGAACAAATTCACCAAGTCATATTTGGATATTATTCTATATGGTGTTGTAATAATCTTTAATGTTTTTTTATAATGAAATATCACTGCTGCAAAATTGCAAGGAAATTGTTTTTCAAATGCCATATTTCTGAATAGCATGAGACATCAATGCTGGAGTATTCTTTAAGCCCTCAATATTGTGTTCAAAAGAAAGATGCTCTTTTTTTTTTTACTGCTTTTCTTAAATGCTTTAAATAGGTTATTAGGCAATTCTGAAGAAGTTATTATTTATCAATGACTGCTTGCTAGAAGAAAAATGAAGGAAACCCACTCGTGGAGAACATGCAAAACTCTGTACATGCTGTGGTGCTTCTTTTGGACAGTAACCAGTAGCAGCGCATTGTGGGAGTTCATTAACACACTGGATACTCTCCACTATGCTTTTGGGTGTTCCTACAAAATGGCAAATTTCCCAAAATAAGACACTATGTAGTTCTTATGCTGTAATTTTGGACATAATGATAGTTGATAATGCTGTGTTTGCCAGCTTGGCACAAAAACAATCGCTTCCATGTTGCCTTCCAAATTACAAGCGGTTTAATAATTAGGTCTGATTTGCGTATATTTAAACAGTATACTTGTCCATACCCGAAAGCCCCTATATGATCTTGACCTTCATTTGCTAAATAGAACATGAGATTCAGATGGTACTTTTTCTACAGAATATAGATGTACAGCATCCAATATATATAAATTTGACTTTGAGTGTTTGTTGTGCATTTGAGCACTATTTCATATGATGGAGGATTGCTCATACATATTATGAATTTAATATGCTGATGCACCACACTTTCCCATTGATCTTTGAACTTGCTGTTATCTCTCTGCTCCAATGTAAGCTCCATGAATCAAACTGTGCACTATATGCACTGTTTTAGGTAAAAAGGTACAAAAGGTATGCTTAAGGGTACCACCACAGCAAAAAGAATTGGTATAGTATAGTAAAAAAAAATTTCTGGAAGAACAGCCTAATTAGAAGTTCATACAGAGAGAACAAAATAATTGAAAATTACAGAAACAATTTAAGTACTTTTTTTATTCAATGACCCCAAGTCTTGCTGCTTTCTCTATCAGTACATTATACACTCATTGTAGATAATAACTCACTCTCCAGCATTAAATATCTCTCTTCCACTTTCAGTCTTAAGACCCCCAGTTGACATCCTGAACAATACTGGCTCATCAGCAGTGATTAGGCTGAAATGTGGAAATAAAGAGCTGTCAACATGTTGGTTAGACAGAGAGAGAGAGAGAGAGAGAGAGATCTTCTACTACACGAAGCATACATCAGTGTATAGGATGTAAATTAAACACATGAATGTGGACATGTATGCTGTAGTATATATATTCAATTCTGTATATCTCTACATTAAAGTGTGAGACCAGCCTCTGTGAAGTGTGCTTGGAGATTTGGAGATTAGTTCGTTGCATCTATGCATGAAGTGGTAATAGAAACCCTGTTCTCTGAGATTTAAAGGGATCCCAAGATCAGGCTAGTCTGAGAATGGTGTTGTGTTTCTGACAGATAGGAGCCAGGTGAGAGACAAGTGGGAGTTCAGGGGAGGGGGATGTGTGGTTGGAGATGGTGTGATATTTTACATTTGCAAAAGAAAAAAAAACCAAGTGGCACTCTCAGTAAGACTGCTCCTGATGACCAGGTTATTAATGTCATCTCATCTATGTAGCTAGGTAACATAAACCCATCAGTGCCTGTGCATTACTGAAGTGTGTCTGTGTGATCTGTGATTAGATTTATGGTCCTGATGCCTTGTAGAACAATGCAACTAATATGCATTCAACACATCTCTTATCACAGGTTATGTTCAATATAGATATCAGTCTTATTAACAGCACCAGATTCAAATAATAGATTAAATGCAATTTATTCTGAAAAAAAAAATTCAGTGTGATTATCCAAATCTTAAGCAAGGATTAAAAAAACACAGTGGAGACATGCTATAAATAAAGGAAATAATAATAAGGAAAATATTTCCCTGATATCACTTTCATTATAACAGCTGTAAATAGTTGTTCTTTCACCCGCTTCTCTTTTTCCTTTCTCTTGATAATAATAAGAAAAACCTCAGCTACTGTAGTCATGTTACTGAGAAACTTCAAAAACGCAAACTCTTCTGTCCTGAAGAGTTTCATGTAGTGGAAAACTTAAAGGAACAGCTTTACTACAAAGCACTGACACTGGAGATTCCTTTCATAAATGTCGCATAAATGTCTCCAAGCTTCAGCATATCAATGATCAGTTTTTATTTGTTAAATAACAACACTTAAATAATTTATTATTAGGCTTATATAATAAATAATGTCTACCATACATATAGATATAGAAACAATAACTTATTAGAATGAGCACATTATTATAAACATATGATTTAAACCAATTTGAGAAATGCTTTGGATATTTAGATATTACAATAAAATCTCAGCAGCTTCAGCAATTCCTCATGGTTCTTCTGTTTACATTACAATTTTCCTCTTGATTAAGCTCTAATGGCGCTTTCCATGTTTAATGCAGCATCTGTTCATAAGTGTATTTATTTTGATGCATCCTTCAGTCAGGAACATTTTGGAGCTACTGATGGAATTGAAAGCTGATCCCTATAGCTAGAGGCCAACATGGAGTACACGTCATGGAGAACAGTCTGCACCCTACTCTTGAAACTTCCAGCAGCCTTGAACCTGAAGCGTGCTGCATATCAAACAAACCAAGAGGGACTGAAATCATCCACAAGAGCCATGGGTTTAAAACAATGACAATGTTTTTAATTCCTTGGTGGATAGAGTAAGTGAGGAGAGAACAAGATAATGGACAGTTTTTTGTTTGTGGATGTGTGTGTGTGTGTGTGTGTGCACTAGTCCTTTAACCTCCACATCCTTCTGTGCTTCCACATCCTTCTACACTATGTTCAATTATCAAGATAAATTGAAATTAATCTTCTTAATGATGCACAGACACAGCAGGCACATAAACATGTTATGATTACTGTATTAATCAAATCACATCTTTAATTTTTGTTCTTTTGGCTGCTTCTGTTAGGTGTTGCCACAGCAGATCATTGGCCCACATGTTTGATTTGGCACAGGTTTTACTTCAGATGTAACCCTCCCATTTTATCCAGGATGCACTGAGGGTACACTCCCAGTGGTTGGGTTGGTTCCGTGGTTGGGAATCAAACCCAGGCTATGGGGGGTGAGAGTCAGGGATCCTTAGCCACTAGACCACCAGGGACTATCATTTCACATCTGTAGTATAGTGCCTTGATGATTTGACAATTATTTTAATACATTTTTAAAAGTGCAATATTTTCTTATTTAGAAGGTGAGGTAAGATTTCATGAAACAATAAGAAACCATGAACAATATGAAAAAAGTAATAGTTTGGCCAATAAGAACAATTACTGGTCATGATATCGCAAACATTGTCCAGTTTAGAAGAAAAATGGCAGTGAGCCATTGGAATGTATTGGAGCCAAAAGAGTCGGCTCATCAGTGAGCTAAGCAAATGATCTGTCTCACTGAAAAGAGAAAGAATTCCCATTACTAGACTCCATTTGCTAGCTATCTATTGGGATTCATTTATTTCCTTTAGCTACCATATCTAATATTGCTTATTGTATTTCCAAGGGCAATTGACACTGCATCACTGAAATATCTCGAAAAACATATTTAAATACAAGTACCCCATGGAGAGGCGAGCTTGAAGGCTTTTAGATGAAGCTATTCTAGGAAGCTGATAGCAGGTGGTTATCAGGGGTTTCTGCTTAGGAACAAGAGACCATCAGATATATAGGGCACTTTTGCCCAAGGAATGCTCAGAGGAACCTGAAGTTTTAATTCTGCTCTTGGTCCAACCTTATCTCAATATTACAGAACATGCATCTGGAAAAACAGAACCAGGTCCTGTAGCAATTTCCTCTTACTTATAAAATAAACTGTTCCCAGCCATCAGCATTAGTGTTGTCTGTGGGAAGCCTGTAGGGGTTTATTCAAATAGAGGCTTCCTGAACAGTTAGATAAATTGCCTGTGCTCATGTTCATTGACTTCAGCAACTGCACCCACTATTTTCTTTCCACAGTCACTACAAATTGGGCAATTTTATTAAGTTTAAGTTCCAGGTCACATGCTGTGTCCAAATTTGGTGAAGAGGCTTTTTATGAAAAAGAGAAGTATCGAGTTCTGACTATGTTTCCATTTTAAATGGCTGCCCAGGGAGTTTAGTATTGAGTTAGCTAAAGCTACTGAAGCACAGTATCCTTAGTTGCACTGCTGAACCTATTGTTCCACTTGCATTATTTTATTATGTGATATAAATACTGTATCTCTGCTGTACACCAGTTTGCCAGAACTCTGCTACTTCCACACAGGAGGATGATTCCATGATCGGGGTGCCATTTATCTCCCACTGATATTACATTTAAAAATATGTAAGTAATATGCTAAAATGTTTAAAAGACATTTTGATCATACTGTAGATAAAGTGTTCTTTTACAACAATCTTTGGGCATATTTCAGATAAACAACTTAAAAAATTCATAAATAATAAACTACAGCAATGTTTCTCAACTGGTGGGTTGCTGGCCCTTTATGATTGGGTTCCGGAAGAAAAACATGTTGCTAAATGCATATAATAAGACATAACAAAATGAAAATCCATATGACAATAAAGTGATTTTTAGTTTCAAAAAATTTATAAATAAATAAATAAATAAATAAATAAATCACACTCCCCATAGCTGTTGTTATAATCAATTAAAAAAATTTGTTCATGTCTTGTTGTGCATCCAATCAAATTCTTTCAATTTTGGTGCTAATTCATGTGCAAACAATTGGTGCTAACATTGACAAACGGAGTGAAATTCCCTCTTGTTCCTATAAAAGGCTGGAAAAAACAATGCAAGGTCACTGAAAATAAGAGCTGGATTATATAAAATATGACTTTACTTGCACAGAAGACAGTCATGATTTGTGCAGACAACAGTGTGCTTTGTGTGGTGAGTTAATGTCTGCAAAAAGCATGAAACCGTTCAAATTCAAAAGGTATTTAGAGACAAAACACTTGAGCCACAAAGACAAGCATGTTCAGTTTTTCAGAAGAAAGCAACAGGATCTGGACACATCTCAAAAAAATGATCAAAAACGTGTGCACTGTTCAGGAGCAAACACATCGCGCATTGTACAAACAAAGAGGCCCATACACTGTTGGCCCGGATTTTTTATGTAATTAAACAATTTAATTGCAACATACTTAAATTATTTAAGATTGAGTGTATTACTATACAAATTTAAGTAAATTCTACTACTTTTGTAGACACATTTGAATGTGTGTAACTAAGTTTAATGGATTAAAATTAATAAGCTTTTGTACTGACCACGCCCCCCACCACCTCCACACTGGTCAGCCGTTGCTGAGGCTACGCCATTTTCGTGTGGTTGCAGTTGCATGCGATTTCGTAGAGTTTTCAGTGAGTATACTGTTAGATTGTAAATATTTTAGTCAGTTTTTGTTTTTATTTTCCACCGAGAGGCTATTTGTGAGTTCTGAAAAACATTTCAATGTTTCAAGTAGTGTTTCACTTTTTTTACTTGTGCGTGGGTCCCGCTTGAACACCTGACAGGCGAATTCGGCAGACAGTTTGTCATGACATCATTTGTTAATTTGGTTTATTCTCTTTCTCTTTATCAAAGGGATGTTTCTGAGTAGTGAAGAAACATTGTTTTAGGACATTTCATACGTTAACTTGCTAGATTTCTCGCTCCCGTGCGGCGGACACAATCGCATGTGAACACCTGTGAGGAGAGTTCAGCGGCCCTTTTCTCGTCTGTTTATTGTTCTTGTTTTTTCCCATCAAGGGACTGATTGCGAGCATAGAAAACATGCTTTAAACAGGTTGTGCTATTTTCACCTGTCAACTAACGTTAAATGGTTTTCTCACTTGCTTGCGGCGGACATGGTCCAGAATTCGACACAACGTGCTTCCAGAGGAGCGGACAGTGCGACAGGACGACCACGGCTTAATAAATCTGGTAAGTGAATTTAAACTAATGATAGAAACCATGTTTTATTTGGATACAGCCATTGTTTTAAATAGAATGAGTTGAAGTTGAAGAAATATTAAATGCAAAAACGGGTAAATGCCCTCTAACGGTAAACTATTTTTATTGTGTTGCAGGTGACAGGAAGGCATACATTCAGATGATGAAGTCACATTTAGACTGGTATTGTCTTTTTAATACATTTCAGTGGATATTTATGTTGTATGGTGATTTTGATTTTATAGTTGGATGTACATTTTAGTTGACAAAACAGCATTAAATTACTGGCATGATAATGTCATCTTGTCAATCTGTTTCTTTTTTTGTTAGGATGTCACTGACAAGGACTCATATCAACAAATTTCAGTAGGAATCCTCTGTTTTCACCCAGAAAGTTCACAGCTAAACCCTTCCCGAGTGTGCATCATCTTGGAAAGGAATTCAGTGATGGAACTGGACAACCTGCCTCACACCTTCTATCTTCTTTTTGGACTAATTTATGCTCTGCACTTGGACTATCCAAAGTGTTTGAAAAACACTTTCCATTTTGTTCAGCAGGTATTTCTTAACCTTGGAAAGGTCGACTTGGCACCCAAAATTCAGTCCTTAAAAAATCAGCTTTCAGTTGCAGTTTAAAAGGACCTCCACTACAAGAAGACTCCACTACTTCATTTTTTCTTTGCATAATGCCAATATTCTGAACTGAGGTGTGAATAAAAAAACAACAATGTTCTGATGTTATATTTGTATAGGCTTAAGTATGTATACAGTATGTATAGTACACTATGTTCAGGTGCTAATGTTAAAAAAAACTTAGATGTTCTCAGTAGAATTGCTCACATATTTTGCAACTTTCAAGCTTTTGATATAGAGTCAAAGTTATTAGCTCTACTTGTTTAAGTAGATGCACTCTTATTAGAAACTTAACTTGAAGGCAAACTTGTCTTAAACTAGTTTCTTCACTTGAATGTATTATTTTGAAATGAAAAGTTACTTAGAAATAAAAGAAAAAAAAGTTCCCCTTCAGGAACTCGAGCTGTGTCGAAACTCTATGGGAACGCCTTCATCACGTGTGTAATCAGTCCAATGGATGGGCGAGACGTCACAGGCGGGGTGACGTAGCGACCCGGAAGCTTAAAAGCACGAGCGGTGGGCGCCGCGGCAGCTTTCTGTCATTCAGCAAGTGCTCTGTGTGTATTGTCTGTCTTAGCAATGCCTAAAGCAAAAGACAAAACAAAACACAAGGGCGAGAGCGGGCAGCATTTTAGACTGTGTGTTCCTCCCTGCCTGCGCTATATTACGGGTGGGGCTATATTAGCCTGTGTGTTGTCTGCTTGGGAGTGGAGCACGCAGAGTCGGCTCTCGAGTTTGCCGCTGCGTGCGCTTCGCTCCCGGAGGGCTCTCTTCGAGGAGTTAGCCTCCACTCGCGTTCCTCGCGGTGCTGGCCCCGCTTCTGCTGAGGCGGAGCGGCGGTTACACTCGTGGGGTTCGCAGATGGATTTGGTGGAGGGAATGGAGACGGGCGAGTCCCTTTCTCCTTCCTCACCCACCAGATCCACTGCCCGCTCTCTGGGATCGGAAGCCCGCTTTGCGGTTTCTTCCCCCCGGGGAGTGGGCTCGGCGATCCGCCTGTCTTCTGAGGAGGTTGACGTGGAGGGCGCCGATGATAATTCGCCCCCTCTTATGGATTTGGTGGAGGGAATGGAGACGGGCGAGTCCCTTTCTTCTTCCTCATCCGCCAGATCCACTGATCCTTTTATGTGGTTTCGCTTTCGCTTTCGCTTTTGCCGCGGCATGCCTAAAGCTCGCGAAAAGATGAAACATGAGGCAAAAACAGGCAGCATTTTAGGCGGTGTGTTTCTCCTTGCCCGCGCTGTATTACGGGTGGGGATACACACGATCTGTACGTTATCTGTTTAGGAGCGGAGCCCGCATTGCGTGCGTTTGCAAGAGCCGCCACCTCCATGCCGGAGCCTACCTTTTTTTCCCTGACCTCCACACCAAGGTGTCGAGGTCGTGGGGGAGGCCTTTCTAGACTCAGGAGATTGTTCTGCCAACCCTGCCACTCATGGTGCTTCAGGGCGCGGTGGTCTCCGGCGAGCGCTTCTCTCAGTTTCCGCCCGGGAACGTAGCGGTACTGGGAGGCTCGCTACCTCTTCGGAGGTTTCCAGAGCAGATAGTTCGGCCGTCCCCTGCTGGTCCGCCGCTTCAGGGCACCGAGCTAGCCGCTCTCATTACACCAGAGGTCAGTCTCGAGAGACTGATTCCCTTAGTAGACTATTTGGCAGCGTGGAACTTCTGCTGAATGTGTCTCAATGGGTCCTGCATACTGTAGAGAGAGGCTACTGAATCCATTCAGTTCTCTAGTGCTTCATTTTTGCGGGATTCTTCCTACTTTGGTGGACCTGAGCAGGCTCTGGTAATGGAACAAGAAGTAAACGCTCTCCTGAGGAAGGAGGCCATTGAGGTGGTCCCTCTTCACGATAGAGAGTCCAGGTTCTACAGCTGGTACTTCATCGTTCCGAGCTCAGAAGAGCCGGCGGTTCCTCCCCCGCCGCTCTCTAGCTCTTGGGGCTGCCGGGCGGGAGCAGCCCCCTCCGCGTACCAGTGCCTCGTACAGCTGGTGGCCCAGGACTTCTGAGGGCAGGCTCCTCTGGGGAAGAGCGATGTACACCTCATCATACAGTGCCCGTTTCTCCTCAGTGCCCTCAGGAGATCGATCTGCCAACCCTGCCACCTATGGTGTTTCAGGGCGCAGCGATCTCCGGCGAGTGATTCTCTCAGTTTCCACCCAGGAACGTAGCGGTACTTAGAGGCTCGCTACCTCTTCGGATGCATAAGTCCTCAGAGCTGCCCGGTGGGTCGTGGATGCCATCTATCTGGCCTGTGAGTGCTCTGATCTCCCCTCGCCCTTGAGAGTCAAGGCTCACTCCACTAGAAGTGTGGCGGCCTCCAAGGCCTTTTCTGGCAGGTGTCCCTATGCAGGACATCTGCAACGCTGCGGGTTGTTCCGTGCCCCTGACTTTCATCGGGTTCTATGGCCTCGACATGCGAGCTACTCCAGGCTCTTTTGTTCTCTCGCCCTAGCTGTGCTCTTCCACACTGGGCAGGGATTTGTAAGTCTGGCGGCGTGGGCATACTTGTTCCCATAGCGTTTCGACACAGCTCGAGTTCCTGAAGGGGAACGTCTCCAGGTTATGTATGTAACCATGGTTCCCCGAGGGAACGAGACGCTGCGTCTCAGTGCCATACTTCCGGCATCCCTGCAAGCACTTGCTTCATTTCTCAGAAGCTGCCGCGGCACCCACCGCTCGTGCTTTTAAGCTTCCGGGTCACTACGTCACCCCACCTGTGACGTCTTGCCCATCCATTGGACTGATTACACACGTGATTCAGAGCGCGGTCACGCTGAAGGTGTTCCCATAGCGTTTCGACGCAGCGTCTCGTTCCCTCTGGGAACCATGGTTACATACGTAACCTGGAGACATTCTTTGTTGTTCGCTTGCTTTTGTATATAATTTAATGCAATTAAAAAGTTAAGTGGAGTAATTTGACAGAACAAGATGAATAACTTAAAAGCATTTAGTCTATTCAACTTAAAATAGTTAGAATAGCTGACATTTTTAAGTTATATTCACTCAAGTGAAACTCAAGTTTATCAGGTAAACATTACTTAATTTTTTTAGGGCAACCAGTTTCCTCAATTTTTTTAAGTAAACTCAACTCCTCCGGGCTTAGAGTGTACAGTTAAAGAGGATCTTGTTTTACCCTCTGCAGTCAACATGACCAGAGAGATCCTGTGCACAAATCTGCCACAAATCAGTTATCTGTAATCTGTCTCTGAATGTAGACAAAACTAAAGAGATGATTGTTGACTTCAGGAGAGCAAGGAGTGCCCACTCTCTGCTGAGTGTCTGTGGGTCCTCCATGGAGATCCTCAAGAGCGCCAAATTTCTTGGTGTTCACCTGGCGGAGAAGCAGCATCTCTACTTTCTGTGAAGGCTGAGGAAAGCCCATCCTCCATTCTCACCATGTTCTACAGAGGGACTATTGCGAGCATCTTGAGCAGCTGCATCACTGTCTGGTTTGGAAATTGCACCACTTTGCAGACCCTTCAGCGGATAGTGAGGACAGCTGAGAAGATCATCGGGGTCTCTCTTCCCTCCATCATAGACATTTACACCACACGCTGCATCTACAAAACCAACAGCAATGTGGATGACCCCACATACCCATCACACAATCTCTTCACCCTCCTGCCATCTGGCAAATGGTACCTAAGCATTCAGTCCCTCATGGCCAGACTGTGCAACAGTTTCTTCCCCCAAGCCATCAGACTCCTCAATACTCAGAGACTGGACTGACAACACATATATACACACACACACACACACACACACACTCAACTGAACACCATCCCACTCTCTTTGCAATTTTTGCTGCTACAGTATTTATAAAATATTGTATATAATTTTTTGCCACTACTTATACTCTCTACCTGGATGCTACCCCAATAACTGCTATGTCCATAGATAGTATAAGCTTATCTGCTGAATACTATGTCATAGTATGTTATGTTTACATTTACAGCAACTTATTATGTTGTTACTCTTTTGCACTACTGTCATATCTGATTCACTTTCTTACTAGAACTGTGTACTAGTCGGTGCTGCACTGTATCTTACTGTGCCTATTGTCCTGTTTTGGTAGTCATTGTACTGTCTTGTGCTGTTTACACATTTGCACATGCACTTTATGTAAAGTGTAGTTCTGTGTTGTTTTATATAGCACCATGGTCCTGGAGGAACATTGCTTCGTTTCACTGTGTACTAACTAACTGGATATGGTTGAAATGACAATAAAAACCACTTGACTTAATTTGGGCCCACCCATTCGAGGACCATGTATGGGTCTTGCCAGGGGACCAGGAATTTGTAGTTGGTGCTGGGCAGCAGGAGGAACACCCAGTCACCTGGCTGGAACTCATGGGGTTGGGCTGGCTAGTTGTAGGTTCAGCTGTTGCCTCCTCCATATGCTGCTTCACAATTAGTGCCATCCGATCCATCCACTCCTGCATGTCCTGGGCATATTCGATCACTTCCCACGTTTCCTTGGCCATGTCCATTAGTCCCTGGGGTCTTCTCCTGTGGAGGACTTTGAAGGAGGTGAAGCTTCCTTTCTTCTGCCACCCACTGTAGAATCCTCTTCAGTGTTTGATTGAACCTCTCTACCAGGCCATCTCTTTGTGGGTAGTAGACGACTTCCTGACTTGCTTAACCTGCAACAACTGGCAGAGATCAGATATTAGCTTGGAAACAAAGAGTGTACCTTGGTCAGTCAAGAGGTCTTTGGGTATCCCTACATGGCTGAAGGGGAGGACGAGTTCCCTGTCAATGTTTCGGGAAGTGGGAGTGGTACCACCTCGGGGTACTGGGTGGCATGGTCTACGATGGCCAGTATGTATTCATGGCCCCAGGAGGATTTTGGGAGCAACATTACAAAGTGCATGCCCACCTTTTTGAAGGGCACGCCGATGATGGGGTGCGAGATGAATGAGGCAGGTCCAAGCTTCTCCATCTCCAGCCAGTGGAAGCAGTCCTTTAGCTTTTCCAGGGTGTTGCGGGCCCCCAGATGGCCACCTAGATGGTTTGAGTGTGCTAGGTGCATGTGCTAGGGGACCACCAGGAGGTTGCATGCTTGGCCCTGACACTTGGTATGGTAGTATAGGCGTCCCCTTCTTATCAGGAAGTATGAAGTGGGCAAAGCCTGGTTGGTCCACTGATTCTCTCCTTTCATGTCCAACACCTGCCCCAACAGTGTTTCAGGCGGTCGTCCTCCTTCTGCTCCCAGCGGAAGTTGATCTCATTGGCCACCTGGTGATACACAAAGGATTGCTATTATGGAACTTACCCTGAGCTCCCACATCTGTGCTGTCCTCCTCCTCCTGAGCCAGGAATGCTGGACGGGCCTGAGACTGGTTCTACAGAGGTCATCTCTGTTGCCTCTTGGTTCTCGTGACCTTTGTGGATGTGGGTGGATCTGCAGATATCTCCCTACAAGCAGAGGTACAGGCAGTTCAGGCACCAATCCAATTAGAAATTGCCAAACACCTGTATGGCTCCCAACCTGGACCTCAGCGGTGGGAACCTCCTGGAAAATACAACCCAGCTACTCATTATAGATGTAAGTAAATTATTACCTTAAATAAATAAATTTAAAGTAATAATTAGAATGTCATTAATGTCCACTTTCCATTAGCATTAGCAGGGATGCTAATTAACCATATTTGTACATTTGATAAATCCATGCTAAACACTCAAATCTGTTGCTTTCATGTTACTGATTTAAATGCAAAATGTAGCTATTGTAAAGAAACTTTGTAAAAAATGAGATTGCTTCTTGAGAATTAAATTATTAAAGGTTAAAGGTATGTTTTCTTACATTCAATGTGAAAAAAAACTGCTTGAAAATAAAGTTTAATTTTTAAGAGTTACAAGGTTTAAATGGCAGCGCGAACATGGAATCACCCACGAAAACAAAAGGGAGAGCATTTTCATGTCCTCGTTCATTAGCATTCTATACCACTTACTGATTAATTTATGCACTGTGAATTGAACTTGCAAATATGTAATTTATCATCTCAATCAGGCTCGGTTAGTCAGGATTAGTAGGATTAGTGAATTTTTGTTAATAAATTTCAGTAGGCTGTGTAATTACCTTTGACAGGAAAAAAGGACATTGACTTGGAAAACAATTATATGTGTAAGATTGGAGCATTTATGAAATCTAGGCAGTAGCATGAAAGTGAAAATTTGCTTTATTTAGGGCTTTTCCAGAGTCAACACGAGTAAGCAGGCAAGGTTAGAACAGAAAAAGATTCATAATTATTCAACCGTTCAGAACTAGAACTAAAGCTGCAGTATATAAGCCAGAATGATTAAGCACACACTACTTAAAAAAAAGAAACACTGGAATAAATATAAGTATGAATTAAGCCCAGGTGCAGCTGACAAATGAATAGACAGTTCCAGAGACAAAGTTAGAGGAGATGTCGTGGAACCATCTAGCCTGAAGAGCCTATTTCATACCTGGCCTGCTTTTACTCACTACCACTTTTCACTGCAGCTGTATCTTCAAATAACATCCACCCTCTGAAAGTGAATACCACCTGCAGCTAAAAAGTGAATATCTGGTAATTCATCTTTTCTCTTTTTATTGGATCAGAGATCACACAGTCCGCTTCTTCCAGGCCCTGCAGGAGTTCTAACTTTGTGACATTTGAGAGCTGGCTGTAATCCAACTCTTTGAAGCTCAGAGCAAATATCCTTGTGAAGCTGTCATCTCAGAGACATGTAAGTTAGGTGATGTGGCTGTCTATGTTGGACAAGTTCACATAAATGAAGGTGATAGGACAGTGGCTAAAGTTTCAGGTTGTTAACCAGAAGGCTGCTATTTTGAGTCCCTGGATGGGCTAAAAGGAGTGAGTGAGCAGTTGAGGGGATATTAAGGTCCCAGTCCTGTGCAGATCACTTCTATTGTGCTGACTGTGACACTGACCTTAGTCTCTCTGTATTTATGCCTTATCATTTTTGGGGTTAGCAGGGAGTTAGGTAATAAATTTCCATTTCCAAGAACTGCTATTCTTAAAAAGTGACTTTAAAATCAGTGCCACCTGAGGTCTTGCAATCTAAATTGTTCTTAAGAGTGCACTGTGAAGAGTGTATGAAAGGTTAAGTCCTAACTTTTATTTCATCATTTGAAAAATCACCACATTTATTGTACATTCATGGCTGCAGCCTTGAAACTGAAATTGAGATGAAAATGGCTCTTATTTGATTTGATTTATGCTGGTGTCTTACTCAATGTCAGCAGAAAGAAAATGAGAAAATTCATTTCTGTCATCTGGCTTAGGTCTCAGCAGGCAAAAGCTAACACCAATGAGGGATGTTTTGCTGTGTTGAGAGATTTGGCAGAAGCTGAGTAGGTGGAAAATGCTGTGCAATTTACCTGTGTTAGGCTTGTCCACTTGAGTTAGAGAAATTCTGCATTCCATTATATGTGTTTATGCTGAGCTAAGATTGAATTGACCTGAAATCACCTGGTATAGAAGAACTGTTCAAATGTTCGGAATATCTTCTCAATAGTTTATATCATTGTTCTCATGAATATAAAATTAAGCAGATTCATAGATATAAAATGATTTTTATATGGCCAAGGGTGGAAAAAGTACTGAGAGGTTATACTTAAGTATAGATTATGTGTCAAAATCTTTTTCAATTAAAGCTGGGAGTATCCAGCCAAAAATGTACTCAAGTAAAAGAAATCTGTTGCTACACTTATATGTACCTACTTGTATGTACTCACTTATATGTGAAACCGAAAAAAATAAATGACTAATGCAACATACTTTTCTGATGAATCAATCAGAAGTAAAGCCAATAATGGCCATTAGATAGAATTTGACTTCCTGCCATGTCTAACCTGGCGTTAGCAAAGAAAACAGGCTAACTTAGTTAAATATAGCCAGCTAACATTAGCAAATTAGCTTAAACATTCTTTTTCAAATTAGATGGAGTTCATACTGTCTAGGGAGGGAAAGGAGAAATCACATTTTATATGTCTTTTCTTACATGAGCATATTCAATCATTTTATTGAGATTGTGTCAGGGGTGCTCATCTTCAAGTGCCACACTGCAGTCCAGTGGCTTATCGATTTCCACACATACACGGATAGCTATAGAGCTAATTACATTGTTTACCATAAGAAGGTCACTGCAGATAATGAATTGGCATGATTCTTGATTCTGTTTTTTTATGTCGCTGAATTTTATTGGATGCTAAACTGAAATGATTGGATGCTAAACTGAGCCTGTTTGATTTTTACATATAGTGTGCAGTCATTGACTCATGATTCATGATTCATAAGTACTTTGAAGGTCTAAATAAAAATGTAAGGTGTAAGGAGTACAATATTATTTATATATATATATATATATATATATATATATATATATATATATATATATATATATATATATATATTAGATAGATATAGAATTAAGTACGTGTATTCAATTTCAATAAAATTCAAGTAAAGTAAAAATATGCAAAATGATATTTAAGTATAGTAATGAAGTGCATTAATTGCTTTGGCACTATGAGGCTTCAAGTGATTTATAGTAAGTAGAATATAATGGAACACAATATGAAACACCCATTGGAATTGGCCATTTCATTCAGTACAGCTTCCATATAGGTGCACATTTTACAATTGCTCACTATTGCCTCTTGTTAGACACAATTTGCCAGACACACTCTCACCCAATCCATCATGGAATGGGACCAACATAGGACCACTACTTGTCTTGTTGGTGGTGGTGTATGATTTTTTTCACAGCAGTGACACTGACACAGTGGCATATCAGTGTACTGTTCTCGTAAGGCACAGCAAATATGTTTGGGTTTTAAATCACAGTGGTGCTGTGGTCTGAAACTTACAGACAGAGCTAGAGACTACCTCACTGTGCATAGAAAAAGATCATGATGTACATGATAGAGATGAATAAAAATCCAGGGATTTCATACAAAGTACACCATGAAGGTAGGTGTGTCTAAATACATGGCCATTAAGTATAAACAGTGCTTAAAATCCCCAGAAAAGCTGCTCCATCATATCTGTTCTGAGTGGTAGGAGTATCCCTGCTATTTAAGCACTGTGTGTGATTCACACTTGTGACATTATGAGACTGACATGAGACTGCAGTCTAGAAGTGTGAATTGGTGTGAAAGTGCCAGGATAAACATGTCAGGATGACATTGTAAGTAGGTGAAACATGGTGTCGCACACCTCCCACCTCTCTTCAGAGATGGAGTCTTCTTTCAACTCTGTTGTTTCTTTACCTATAATGTGTATATTGTTTTCCTCAAAAGACCATCCTTCAGGTGGCTGGCTAAACCCTGACAAGAAAAATTTTCCGTCCTTTGTTGGGGCCAGAAGTTACTGAACATTAATAAATAAATAAATAAATAAATATGCTACTTTTTAAAAGAAAAATCTATATTCTACTCATTATATTTACAAACACTACATCACTACATTTTTCTATAATCAGATATTTGTAGTCATAAGGTGACCTTTTAGCATCATACAGTGTCAAGGAGTGATCTAAATTAATAACAAGTCTAAACTTTTACAGATATGACAGTAACAATGAGACCTAATACCTATCACTGGAATCTATCTGTTGCTGCATACATTTTCTATTTATCATGTCCTATTCTATTATATCAGAGTTTCTATTATATCAGAGTTATTATCATGCTAGCTAACATTTGGGAAATTAGGAATAAAGTTGTTATTGGTTAGTCATAGCTAATTTTTTCCCACATTGCTTAGTGAAAAGGGCACTAATTCCCTATCAGGAACTAAAATGAGTGTGTAATTAGAGGCAGACATCTTCTCATGTGAATCTTTCTTTTCTTTTAATCTTTTTTATACTTTTCCACTACAACTTTTATCAGGGTATTCATTTAGATGAGTAATTACATTTTTACCTATGTAAAGAGTGTCAGTAATTTTTGTGACCTTATGAACTGCTAATGAAGGAGTTGTTTTGTCTTTTACCAGTGTCTGTACATTCTTCAATGGTTCGACATGGCCAACATTTTTTACAGTCGTAGTTTAATACATCTGCACTCACTCATCATCATTACATTAAAGTAACTTGTAAATTATTCATTTTGACACTTTGTTGTGGGCCTATGTAGTCTTTTTGGTCTAAATTTTCAGCCTTTTTTCAGCTGAAAACCTAAAGCATCTTTTTGACCATTTTACATCTGAAAGATTTTGGTGGCCAAAGTTTTGGTGCATTCCTTATAAATATAGTTAACTGATGCTAACTACACTCACTGTCAACTTTATTAGGAACACCTGTACACCTGCACATTTATGCAGTTATCCAATCAGCTAATCATGTGGCAGCAGCACAATGCATAAAATCATTAAGATGCAGGTAAAGAGCTTCAGCTAATATTCATATCAAACATCAAAATAGGGAAAAATGTGATCTTTGTGACTTTAGCAGTGGCATAGTTGAAAATTAGAAGAAAAAAAATCACCTGGTCTTTTTCCAGTCTTCAACTGTACAGTTTGGGTGAGTCTGTGTCCATGATAGCCTCAGATTCTTATTCTTGGCTACCAGGAGTGGAACCTGATGTGCTTTTCTGCTGTTTTAGCTCATCCACCTCAAGATTTGATGTGCTGTGTGTACTGAGATGCTTTTCTGCTCACAACGGTTGTAAATAGTGCTTATTTGAGTTGCTATAGACTTCCTGTCAGCTCCATTCTCCTCTGATCTCCTCCTGCAGACCCTCTGTACACAGGGTGTTTCTTGTCATTTGCACCATTCTGTGTAAACTCTAGAGACTGTTGTGCGTGAAAATCCCAAGAGATCAGCAGTTTCTGAAATACTCAAACCAGCCCATCTAGTACCAAGAAGCATGCCACGGTTAAAGTCACAGAGATCACATTTTCCCCCCATTCTGATATGTGATGTGAACATTAACTGAAGCTCTTGATCTGTATCTGCATTATTTTATGCATTGCGTTGCCACATTATTGGCTGATTGGATAACTGTATAAATGAGCAGTTGTACAGGTGTTCCTAATAAAGTGGATGGTGAGTGTATACTTATCTAATATTCACTACATCAAATTTATATTGATATATTTTATGTAACATTAATGAACATTGTTGCCACCTCACAGATCCACGGTCCCTAAGCTTGAGTTACTGTCAATGGAGTTCTGCATGTTCTCCTCATGTTCGTGTGGGTTTCCTACATGTTCTCTGGTTTCCTCTGAGCTCTCCAAAAAACATGCATGTAGGTGGATTACACTGAATTGCTCATGTGTGTGTATGGTTCCCCACAATGGACTGTGGTCCCACCCAGGGTGAATTCTGTGAAATCCAGATAGGCTCTGGATCCACCTCAACCTTTACCAGAATACAGCATTTACTGAAGATGAATGAATTAATGAATATATGAACACTTGCCTTGACAGAAAGCAAGCATGCCACATCAATGCATCTTTAAAGTGCGAAAATCGATTTTAGATAAGCGCACCAGTTACAAGATTACTAATGTAGATTTATCATTCTCTGACTTCTCTGATGTTCTACATAAAATGGTGAAGGTTGGCAGGTCTGGAATTATACCACAAAGTATCATCCTGCTAATTACCAAAACTAATTACATTTCTCATTGCAAAGAAAGCAGCAGCCCCTCAGCTTTTCCCCCCTACAAGGAATTTGCATTTGATTCTTAATACACACCTCATTGATTAAAAAAAATTCTGATTTTATAGGCACTTGTGAAAAGAGAGCAAGAAGATTCATACACTGTATGCAGATGTCTTGCTAATTAATACAGTTTGTGTGCTTCCATATGCAAGTCCAAAAACCATGTTAGAGGATCTTGCTTTCCTGTGCTGGCATGAAGAAATTATTGCTTTTTTCTGCTTGAGGCATGGCTGATGTATTTGCTAAATATAAAGTTTTTTTTTTTCAATGTTCTGCTCTGAAGAAACTAAATTGAGTTTTTCATTAAATGAACTGTGATCACAGAGAAAATTCAACAGAGAAATGGGAGATACAGCAGACTTGGAGACCATTAGAGGCTGGACAGATGAGGAGATGTTGGTTCTGCTCATTCTGAATAGCACAGAGTCAAGGCCATCATCGATCGCAAAGATCAGAAAGTTCACAGAATCAAAAGGGAGAGAAAAAGAGCTAGCCAAGCCTTTTTTTCCCCCCAATTTGCTATAACTGTTAACTGTTAATGAACTCCCTGCCCACTCTTCCTTAAGCATCACAGATCCATGAACATGAAATAGGCTCTAATTAATTATATAGATCAGGAGGAATGTAGCTGTAAAAGATAAAAATAAATTCCAATGTTAACGAACACCTGCTGCCCAGTTTTCCTTCAGATTGACCAAGGAATGAAAAGCTTGAAAAGCAGTAAAGGCTATTTTGTTTCCAATGCTTTTCTCCTTGTCTGTGTTTCATTAAAAACCGCAAAAGGTTAGATCCTCATTAGCTGCTTGTCTAGTGCAGAGTCTTGTCTAGAGTCATTTTTATATTCTTTTATGATAGAACCTTGAAAGACATCCCAAATCATCCAATATATCCTTAATAGTCTTCACTGTTGAAACTGTACCAATGCTGCCAATAAAAAAGACAACTGTAATAAAATCAGTTTTCCTTATTGGATCACATAGCTTCACATTCTGCTGGTATAATATTTATAAAATACTGTATATAATCTTTATACTCTCTACCTGGCAGCTACTCCTTATGTTTACATTTAGAGCAACTTATATTGTTACTCTTTTGCACTACCTTCATCTGATTCACTTTCTACAAAATATATATGTAGTCTCTTGTAGTTCTGTGTGCTAATTAGCTGTGTATGGTTGACATGACAGTAAAGCCACTTGACTTGACTTGACTGGACAGCCCAAACCCTTCATTGTCAATTCACTAATATACTGTATTCTCATTTTGAAAAAGAAGAAATTGTGAACAGTACAGAGCAGTTAGCGAGCAATCCTGGAGAGTACAGTACATTTTTTATCTGCTCATCCTTTACTTTGCTGATAACATCAGCATGATTCACCACACTGTGTATACTAAAGCTGAGCATACACCATGCTGTGTGCTCATTCATTCATTCATCTTCAGTAAAGCCCTTCATCCTGATCTGGGTCGCTGTGGATCCTGAGCTTATCCTGGGAACACTTTGCGTTAGTCCATCGAAAGCACCATGCAAACTCATTCACATCTATGGGTAATATAGCATAGCCAATCCACCTACTGGCAGGTTTTTGGGAGGTGGCAAGAAACCGGAGAGTCTGGAGGGAACCCACACGGACACGGGGGGAGAACATGCAAAGACACTCCACACAGACAGAAACCTGATGGAACTCAGTATCAAACTGGGAGACTTCTAATAATGACTTTATGTGTGTGCCCCTAGTATGTGAACTGTACACCAATTTGTACCAATTACCTCATTCACAAGGCAGAGGGAATAAAAAATTGCCTGTGTGGTAACATGTGATGCTGTACTCAGTCGTTGGGTTCGACAGGATCGAAGAAGCTGCATTATCTTCTTCACAGGGTGCCATGAGCAGGTTAGCAAGCAGTTGCATATGCACAATTTATGACAGTGTTCACATATTATTTGTTTATTTGCTACACCAACCATAGAAGCCAGGCTGCATGCTACTAATCACTATTCACAAGGGTAATAAATGTTCTTACACAGCTTTTGTAATTAAAAAAAGCTCAATGCTATTACACAGCAGAGACAAATCTCCCATTCAATCTCGCTCTTTCTGACAGCAACAGCAGGTGATCGATGTTACAATTGGTCAGTTTTCATATAATGCATACCAGAGAATTTTTACTGGTTATTGCCATGCACAAGATTAGCCCAGATCAAGTGTTCATTACCGACCTCAACACAAGAGGAACAGACATGGAAATTTAATTTCAGGCAAAAGTATTCTAAATAGATCAAACAAAACTTCAGGACTGGTGACATGCTAGCTATCATTAGCAGTGCTGCCAATTTTGCTCCAGTAATAGCTGGTTACCATGGGATGACAAACTGGCCCAGTCTGCTGCAACCAGGATACAGATGACAGGCTAATGTTATTCCTTGTTATTCCATTAAAACAGATGATCAACATTTTTGTAGGTATCACTTCTCAGGTGTTTTTGAATTTTCCATCATTGTTTTCCTGATGGTCATAAATTATGGTTATAAATATTGCAGCTACAAGAAGAAGGTCGCCTGACTGAAACAGGTCAATACACTCAGCTTTCCAAAATGATCAGGAGTGTATCAGTTACATCTCAGTGGCTATATGCACCCCCTTGTGTGAGCATTTCTGTGCATCAATTTTATAAGTCCAATGTTGAAACAAATTTTTGTGTGGCAACAATGAGCTTTTCAGAACAAGATATAGCACTGGATTAGATTTTGCATGTGGGTCTGTTTTCGTTGTAGCACCATTTCCACAATTGCCTCTTTCTACACATCACACAAAAACAACAGTCTGTGATTGTTCATTTGCAATGTCAGTAAAAACAACCTCTTCTTGTGAAATTGTTCAGAAAGAATACTTCAGCCCTTGCCTCAAAACATATTGAATGACCGTAATTGTGGTGAATGAGACGATTTTGTTGAAATAAATAAATACATAAAAAATGATTTAAGTGTATTATTTAAGAAGGAGTTAACATTATGAACTGCACTTTTAAATATTGAGCAGTGTTTATGCATGCCACTCTTGAAAGAAAACTGCTTAGCTAGTGCATAGCCTTAACAAATGCCTAAGTAACTGGATAAATGCTAGTACATTTCTACCCTAGACCATTTACTACCCGTATTAACTTTCCACAAGTCTGGCTGCCACATAAGGATGGAAAATGGGGCTACAGTGGAATGGCAGAGACTGATGCCGAGTCTCAGTTACCCTGCTTATACTATGCATTAAAAGTATGTACTCTTTTTGTGAAGACAAACTACATACTTTTGAGTGTGTAGCAAAAGAGTATGCAAGTACTGGGACGCACAAACACATCATGTAACAGAAGAGAACGCTGCTGCCTAGTTATGCACACTGTCACTGTAAACAAACTCCTCGTTGCATTTCAGCTTTTCTTCATTCAATATTCCTTATATAATTTATATTATATAATTTAATTTACAATTCCCTTCATTTATTTTTCTTATTTTTTAAATTTATTTTTACCTTTGGGATACTCATTTCAATATACTACGATTTGGTACACACTAATTATAATCTCAGATACAATCTAGTACTGATAGTAGGTCAATTGAGACGCAGCATGAGACCTGCTGGACTATCTCAACCATTAAACAATGAAACAAACACTGTACACATTGTTGTCCATCTCCAGGTATATGGGCCTACCAGATATGTGTCTTTGTTGATGTGCATGCAGGAGTTCATTTCCTTATGTCTGTGTGTATTATGGGTGCTGGTATACAATGCCAGTATCTGTATCTGTATCTGATTAGTCCTTCAAATATACATGTCTGTACTTGCAGATTCAAACCCAAAGTGGGTGTAGCATAAACTGGATTTCTTTTAATGGAAGTTATCAAAATGCTCCCACAGGAAAACACTGGGGGAAAAAGCCAGTGGAGGAAATGGTGTGTGAATTCTGGCTCTGACATGTCCTTAATCTCAGCTGCATCACTTCAGTTCATAATTGGTCTTTATTTTTTTTCCTTCCCCATTTTCTCCCTAAATTGGTCTGGCCAATTCCCTAGCTACTAGTCAGGGAGGATGAGGGCTAACACAAGCTTCCTCAGAGACACGTGAAGCCAGCCACCCACATATTTTTTTTAAAATTGCTGCTCATGCTGCGTCACAGGGTAGCATAACACACAGGGAGGAAAGAGCTATCCCCCCTCTTCCACATACATGAGCTCGCAGATGCCCATGATTGACTAGTGTGGCTGTGATTGACAGGGGAGAGAGTATACAATCCCTCCCACCCAGACAGCACAGCTCCTTCAGGAAAGTAAAAACCTCTAGCTCGCACGTCCCACTCCTGATACACACCACTAGTCTCAGCTAGATGCCCTATAAACCTTTCTGGCAAGCCTTAAAAGACAAAAAAAAGAGAAAAAAAAGAACAGTGCAGCTCCCATTCATATCTAGATTTGTATCTGTTTAGAATTCAGATAATGTATCCAAATTCTTATTCAATTACATCATATATATTAACTTATATCTTCTGTTAGTTCCTCATTAGTTCCTCATTTACACTCTTAAAAATAAAACTGTCAGAAAAGTTTTTTTTGAGTGATAAAATAGAAAACATGTTTTAATGGATCTAGCCAAGTTTGTGAAAGAATCTTCATAAATGAATTTTATATATATATATATATATATATATATATATATATATATATATATATGTGTGTGTGTGTGTGTGTGTGTGTGTGAGTGTGTGTATATATATATATATATAATATTATAATTATCTTTTTCTAATTTGCCAAATTGTACCAGAAGAGGAAGAGTAGTGAGAAAGCTCTGATGTGTGTCACTTAGACAGCTCTCAAACACTGCTGTGGAGATCAATCCCCTGGGGATTTCAGGTCACGCCATGCCTCTCCACTTCCCAGCATGCCTATTACCAAGTTCATCTGATGACCTCTGACTCCTGCCACCTCGCCATTGTCTGAGAGAAGAAGGCACAGACAGGAACAAGTGAAGAGCTGGGATAATTAGGGTGGACTTCAGTCGAAGTGGCCTCCTGAACCCCAGGGCTTTCATTAATACTAAAACAGATGCTATATGAGGGGAACCCATTCTTCAGATGGAGGGAAAGAGATAGATTAGGTGTCTTGTTTTCTATGATGTTTTAGTTTTTTTCCCTTTTAAATGAGCCTCTCATGATTTTCTGCTGCTGTCGCCTCAGTCAGAGCACGTCCCTGTATTGATTCCATAAACATTTCCTATTTCTGGAGCCACAGTTCTTCAAAGCTATCGACTCCTTTTATAGAGGATGTAATCATCCAATTATCTAGTGCAGTGTTTATCAAAGCTACAGCACCACCAGCACTGAAATGAGAGTGTGTCTGCCTTATTCTACAGCTCCTGCTCTCCCTTTTACACTCCTGTACATTTCTCTCTGGCTATAAACATGAGGTCTCTCAACTCATGGTCTACTTGTGTCAGTGATATGCATTAGACTGATACATCATGACTGCTTGAGATGAATGAAAATCCACCAAGAACTGATTTTCATACCAGTCTCAGTAGTAGTGTCAAACAGGCACCCAAGCCCCCTGAAACAGCTGGATGTGATCTGATTTCCACAGGTGTGCGCAGTGGAAAGCGTCAGTTGCTGAAAGTGCCAGTCTGGTTTTATTTCCTTCACAGAAGCTGATTTTTGATTGAACATGAACATGCTCTGGATGTGGTGTGTATCTATGTTGAGGCTTGTTGCAGTGTGAAGTCTTAACCATGAACGTGACTCCCACAGAGCCAGGCATACTCTGTATTCATACTGTGTAATGACAATAAAGTTGAATCTAATCTAATCTAATACCAAGCTACTCTTAGCTTTTTTTATTCAGGAATCTAAAAAGCAAAAGCTTATAACGCTGTCTTAATAGATTTACAAGGTTTACAAAGCTTTCTCCTCATTTTCTGATTCACTGTTTGACTAATGAACAGACTCCAATTTCGCTCATTCAGAATGTGAGTGCTTCAAATCTTCAGGGAAAAAAAAGGATACCAGTAGCTGTTTCTATTAAAAATGCAATCAAAGGGCAAATTTTGCCATGAACAAGTTTCAGATTTTCAGAATATTTTTTGTCTTCAAAACATTAGCAAATTAAGTAATACCCTAGGCATTCATGCCCATTCACAATCTGCTTTTTTTCAGTGAAACATTGTTTTCATCATTTTGATACTCGGGTATCATCTGCTCCATCACTATTTGACCTGATCCTTTTAGATCCTTTTTGATCCTTTGGTCATTACATTGGGCCAAGGAAAGCTTCCATCGGATAAGGATGTATAACCAATATAGAAATCACAAACTAGCCATAGAATGGTCAAGATAATGAGAAGGAAGTGTGCATGCACTTAAAAAAACTGTCAGCGATATATATATAATGCATAGAGTTAACTGGTAATAACTCATAAATTGAACAAGTTACACACCAGGGTCACATGTTTCCCTCATTTGGTGATGGGCAGTTAAATTTCAAGCCCTGTATGTTGGCGGGCTCTAGATAAATAGACATTTCCATTTCCAGGATATTGGCTAATAGTGGACAATGAGAAATTTGAGAATACTTTGCCCAATTAGCTGGAATGAAAGAGAGAAAATGAGAGAGATGAACAGATGGAGCGTGAGGGAGATACAAACAGACATAAAGGCAGTTATAGACCGTTAGACTGAGTCCAAAGAGAGAAAAAAACTGAGGATCTCCACTTTGAATGTGTTTTCAGACGCTGCTCTGCATCTGGCTTTTCTGAATCTCGTCCACCTTCAATTCCTGCTCCACGCTCACTGCTGCGACCGCTTTTTAAAACTCATGTCACTGGGTGTCATAGAGGTTCCTTTCTTCCATCCTTTTCGCCCACGTCAACTCTAGCCTTTAATTTCCATAATGAATGAGGTCACAAGGATCCTTCTTCGGTAAGAGCATCTCGTGATTCGCGTGCCCTGAACCTGCAGAATTATTCATAATCTGGAGTGAGCCAGGAAGCGCTGATAGGTACTATGCTAATGAGACACACGCAGACTGGCTGTTCCTGTTTAGCTCTGTGACAATAAGGTGCGACAAAAGCTGCCATGTTGATTGATGGAGCAGCGTAGCCGCGTCCTTTGTCCTGTTTTCATTTATGCTAATGCTGCCCGTCAGAGTCGAGGTGACAAGAACTCATCTCTCTCTCCCTTGCTGTCTAGCAATCTCTCTCTCTGTCTCTGTTCTCTATCCCTGACGTTCCTGTTTTCTCTCTTGCACTGCTTATTCAAATGTTTGTTTTGTTGCTCTTGGTGGGGAGTGAGATTTAGCAGCAGGAGATTTCCAGCACTGTCTCTGCTGCACTGAAATTATAGACATGCCTTCCCAGAATGCACACTCTCTCCTTGTGTGTGTGTGTAGATGCTGGTAAAAGCTGGTGGTCTATGAGCTCTCTCTCTCTCTCTCTCTCTCTCTCTCTCTCTCTCTCTCTATATATATATATATATATATATATATATATATATATATATATATATATATATATATATATATATAACAAGTAGTTTCATTATCAGGTGTTTCATTGAAAGCAAATCTTCTAATATTTGCTTATTCATGGTTTATGGAATACAATAACATCTTAAATATTTCAAACATTTAATACTTTTATCCAAAATTCAAACAAAGTTCAGTTTCACTTGCACTGGGTATATAAAACCAAGATAACACATTTACAAGCAAATCATTTATTTCACTATGGCTCAGTGGGAAATGTATTAGTTGATATTAAAAGTGGCCACCTGCTCTCTCTGCCTGTTTGCCACCTCTTTCAGTAATATATGCGGCTGTATTAATTTAGCTGAACTCTGTGAAATGAATCTCTTTTTGGTTCCCCTGCATTAGATACCTAATTAAAAACAAAGTACCAGGGCTGTGCCACTGTAATTGCCTTGACAGGTATGAAAGATTTAAAGAAATAAAGAAAAAGGGAAACAATGAGGCACTTTAAGCAGGAGAGAGAAGAGAAAGAAAGAAACGCGTGCAGGAGGGAGTAAGAAAGAGAGAGCGAAAGTAGCTAGTTGATGGATTGCTGTGTCTCTCCTCCTCTCTCCCCTTCAGTGATCATAAAGATGCCCTGATTATCCAGTTGACAATAGCCACAAATATGTTGGCCTCATTCTCCTGATGGGTAGAGAGGAATAGAAACAGAAAGAGAGGGAGAGAGAGAGAGAAAGGGAGGGGTGATTGGCTGGTTTGGCATCTCCTGGTTTTGTTTCATCTTTGTTAGGGGAAAAGTCTGAGCAGCCATAGCATTGCATTTTATTAGTGACACACTTTTACTGCAAGTGCAGTAAAGACACAGACACAGACACACACACACACACAGCCACCTCAGAGGTTCTTTTGGTTTGGGTTGGAGTTGTGCATCAGATTTAGAGCATGCCTAGGAGAGACTTTACTTCATAGAGTGTTCTCTGAATTCATTACATTCAGGGGCAGGAGAGACATGCCATAATGTCAGTGTGGTTTCTTGTCCCAGTCAGACAAGCTATAATGACCTTGCATTATAATGTGTGTGTGTGTGTGTGTGTGTGTGTGTGTGTGTGTGTGTGTGCGTGTGTGTAAGGGAGTGTGTGTCTGGCTGACACGTGTGTTATATGGGATGGGGTAGAATGCTGTCAAGGAAAATCTGGGTAATTGCGTTTGTTATATGAGGAGCACTCATAACATCGTGTAGCATTGTGTTCTTACAAGATTATAGAACACTCTGTCTTATGAGCTTTTGCACTTTTCAACACTAAACTCTGTGATACTGGGCTGAGATTTTAAAAATGAATCAGAAAGCATTGTTGAAAGACAACACTAGTTTGAAACCCCTCTTCCATGCAGTGGTTTTGAAAGCCAGGAACTATTAAAAGCTTGGGGACGTGGTCTTTATTAAATCTAGCTAGCTAGTATTTCCTGACAGGTTTCATGCTACTATCAGTCAAAACAATTTCTTTTCAAATTCAGTGTCAGGATGGTAACTGTGGTAAAGAATAGGCAGTGGATCATATATACTGTACCTAGCCTTAGGAGGTGATGAAAGGTTTACTAGACAAGCAAAGATTATGGCTAGAATTGAAATTATTTTGTAATACAGAGTTAGCTGCAATGTTAATTTTTCTGAGGGTTCTGGTCTGTTTGACTTCACTATCATCTCCAAAGCTTTGTTGCATTTCATAATATATATAAGATAATAAGCTACACATGTACAGTACAGGGTAGCATGGTGGTATAAAAGGCAGTATTGAAAGCTCACAGCTTCAGGGTACTGGGTTGGATCCTGAGTTTGGGTTACTGTCTGGGTGGAGTTTTGCATGTGCTTCCCATGTTCACATGGGTTTGCTCTGGGTTCTCCGGTTTAATCGCACTGTAAAATAACATGCAGGTAGATGGATTGGCTATCCTAAATTACGAATAGAGTGTGAATGGAGCCCTGAGATGGACCGGCATCACATCCAGGGTGAATTCTCCCGCATTGCAACCAATGTTAATGGAATTGATGTAGTGTATGAAATGTGGCAGCACTGACATTGAAAAACGCCCACCCTGCACCCACGACTTTCTGAGCTCTGACGGTTCAGAGCTCTTACTGTTGTTATCCTTTTTGTGCTTTGTTTTTTACTTTTTTTCTTTCTTTCTTTCTTTTTTTTTTTTGGAAAACCATGGTTAAACCATATTAGCCATAATAACCATGGTTACCATAGTTTTTTGGTGGGTGGGGAAAAATGGTTTCTATTGTTTAATCATAACTGCAATTTATCCTTGTGAGTGCAGAAATCAGTGGAACTTTTCTGTCTCAGTGCTTTCCACCCTTCGCTACTCTTAACAGTCTGACACACCTGCTACACAGTTATAACAGGTGTTACCACAGGTTGCGCATATGGTTTCTTACAATCCTGCCAATAGACCTAGCAAGTGCAATCTCTGAAAGCTATTCTAGCCATTAATGTAGATAAGAGTACAAACTAAACAGATTTCAGATTTTCAGATTTTTTAAATAATATCAGAAAAAAACCTGAATTTTTACTTACCTGACAGTTTTTCCCCCCACAAATATCTCCAGCAAAGGTGGATAAATCTCACTGTTTTTTTAAAAATAGATATGGGTGAGTGACCTTCTTATATTTGGATGGTATATACGGATGTAAAGAAGGCATGATTGCATGTTCACCGATCAGCCATAACATTATCATCACTGACAGGTGAAGTGAATAATATTGATTATCTTGTTACAATAGCACCTGTCAGGGGTTGAGATATATGTGACCAGTCGGTTCTCGAAGTTGATGTGTTGGAAACAGTAAAAATGGGCAAGCGTAAAGATTAGAGAGACTTTGACAACGGCCAAATTGTGATGGGTAGATGACTGGGTCAGAGCATCTTTAAAACGGCAGGCCTTGTGGGGTGTTCCCGGTATGCAGTGGTTAGTACCTACCAAAAGTGGTCCAAGGAGGGACAACCGGTGAACTAGCGACAGGGTCCTGGGCACCCACGGCTCACTGATGCGTTTGGGGAGTGAAGTCTAGTCCGTCTGGTCTGATCCCACAGAAGAGCTATTGTAGCACAAATTGCTGAAAAGTTAAAGCTGGCTATGATAGAAAGGTGTCAGAACACACAGTGCATCACAGCTTGCTGCGTATGGGGCTGTGTAGCCACAGACCCGACAGAGTGCCCATGCTGAACTCTGTCCACTGCCAGAAGTGCCTACAATGGACAGGTGAGCATCAGAACTGGACCACGGAGCAATGGAAGAAGGTGGCCTGGTCCAATAAATCACATTTTCTTTTATATCATGTGGAAGGCCAGGTCAGGGCTGTTTTGGCAGCAAAAGGGGGGCCAACACAATATTAGGCAGGAAAATTGCAATCTATCAACACATTTATTAAATGTTTCATTTAATTATTTGCAATTCTTCTTTGTTTACAGAATCTTTATGTTCCTAATACATGCAAGGAAATTAGCTGTTTAGGTTTAGATGATGTATTCTCCACCAAAATACGTAGGAGATTAGCAGATCAGCTCAGAAGGGGAAATTTTGTAAACTTAATATCAACTATTCATCCAGCGATAAGTTGAAATGAGTGTATTTATTAACTGTGTATGGGATATTTACATCCGTGGCCACCGGCAATAATATCCTAAATATAGTGAAATACTATAATAAGAGCACAGTAACAAGATCGGCAGTGTAAGGCAGTAAACTAGAAGGACAGAGACACAAGACACTGGCCTTTAAAAATCAGACGAGACTTTATTACTATTCTAAAACACAGAAACTAACACAAACACACGCACACATGCACACACAAACACGTAAACAGGGGTGAAAATGGCTTTGAAAAGAGAGTGAATGAAATTCCGAGTTTCTAGCAGTTCTCAGACCATGACTGGAACGAACCTTATCAGTTTCAACTTTCAATCAGTTTAATTTAACATTCGCTTTGTTTAGAAGGGCTTTAAACTTGTATTAAATGCACCAGTTCAGCGAGAATCTGGAGGTACTATACTTGCGTTTGTGTTGCCAGGGATTCCCTCGTTGCGTTGTTGTTTGGAAGGAGTTTCCGGCGATGTTGATTGGTCGGCGGTCTGGTTGGCCTTATGTAGCGTCTCGAAAGACCAATGGGGCTGATAAACAGAGTGAGGTGCGAACCCAGCAGAGTCTCGTAGGCGGGTTGCAAAACTTTGTTCACAGCGGTGTAGGCGAGAGTTGGAGGCTTTGCAAGAACCAGTCTGGATGCGGAGTCTCGGAGCAAGCATGATCTCCTCGTGATGAACTTCTAAAGCTCTTGGTTGATGAGACTTCCTTCAGATGTGGATGGAGACTCTCTTGAGCTGTTAGATGAAGAGAACTCCTTGAAGATGTTGGTAGAGACTCCCTGAAGATGTTGATGGACTCTTGTACAGATGTTTTGGATGAGACTCTTGCAAAGATGTGTTGGATGAGACTCCTAAAGATGTGTTGGGTGAGACTCTGGTCTTGGCCAACGGCGTAGATCAATAAGTTTGACAGAGATTCCTCTTGGCTGAGAGGGTTCGTCCTCTGGTCAGGGATGTCCTATCAGTTGCCGATTGTTCACAGGACAGTTGAAATCCAGCAATCAGTAAACAAGCGGTAATTAACTTGGCTCTGCCTTTATGGCTTCTTTGCTTTCCTTGCCTGTTCGCTTCAGATCCTACATACATTTGCACAGAACTAATCTTTGTTCTGATTGTTCTATTACAGTTAGCTAGCAGTTCTAAGTTCCTTACCCAACTCTTTGTAAATTGCACATGACCCTCAAGTGACATGAATTGTTCATGGGTATTAGAACTCAAGCTACCATCAAAATAAGAAAAAAAGAACATGGTAAGTGGAGGTTGCATTTCTGGCTTATTAGTCCACTTATTGTTTGGAAGGTCATAGTCTTCTACTTTGTTAATTTAACTGATTTTCCCATTTTTTATAATTTCTCATTTGGGAAATTATAATGAAATGAAATGAAGCTAGTCCTATTTCCAGTTGTATATAAACAAATAGCTCACACAGACAATATGGCGAATCAATTCCACAAGATGCCACATTTATTTCCAAACTTTAAAAAAATACAGGCCTATAGACTGTGCTGAAAAAGTATAGTTGCTCTTTTTGAAATAGGTTTATTAGGAGATATAGAATTATTTAATGATCAGTTTATCTTATTGGATATTTTTAATATATGGTTCTATATTAAGTATTTTCCTTTTCTATATTAAGGATTTAATTTTCCAGTCCCTGGAACATCTTTAGACCATGGCTGCCAAAAACAGGCCAGCAGATGAGTAAAGTGTTGCAGTGATTTTTTTTTTTTTTTGATAAACTGACATGAAATCAATGCATTGCATGACATGACTGTACATCACAAGCATTTGTATTTCAAGTGGATAATTAGTAACAATCATTTCTTAACATGTCAGGCAAATAAGAAGCATTCATTCACATGGTGCTGTGTGGGTGCTATTGAGGGCCTGTGGGAAGCCAGGCACTGAGCATTTGATAGACACATTCCTACCACAAGGCTGATTAGAGACTGAGGCTGAAGGAATTCAGGGCTGAGCTGCTTTTATATAGGGTCACATCTTTTACTAACTCATGCTTATACTTATCTTTCACTCAAGTCTCAACATAATGTAGGAGATATTTGGCACTTCTGACAGGAGAGCTATAGCAGTAGGAATGCAGAGGTGCATACTGAGCAACACCCACTAGTGCTTCAGATGGAGGGAAAATGCTCATGTTTTTTGTATCTCTCTCTCTCTCTCTCTCTCTCTCTCTGGGTGATTTCTGAGTAACGACTGTAGACACAACTATGGGAGAGTGAAAATGATATTGCTAGCAACAGTCAATTATGACTATTTGCAGCTTTTAAAGGAACTGAAATTGATTGTTCCATGACCTGAGATCAGTTTTGAACAAAGCAATATGTGTCACTGCAGGAAAGTAGACAAAGCTATACTGACAGCCTTATCTGCTTTGATCTGCCCAGCTTTTCAGATCTTTGAGAAATGTAAGATTAAGATGAAGACATTAAGGTGACTAGTTAAATTGAAATATTTAGTAACACTGCCACTGCCTAATGGCCGAGGCTCCTAGCTAACTTGGCTAGCTTTAACTAGTTAGCAGGTGTATTTTCTAACTTCCTGCCTTAAGCCTTATCTGGATGGTGTTCGTTTCTTAGGGTGATATTTATAATAAAATATTTGCACATCACCCCAAATGATAATACTATTTCAAACTGTAAGCTATAACTTATTGAGCGAGTATCTAGCAGATTTCTAGCAGGATGATTGCATCACACAGGGAGATATGATCACATTATTGGATCTTGGCTTTATTTATAGAACACTGAAATAACTGTGTTCTGGCATATAGGAAAAGTGAAGCATTATACTTGTAGCTGCCATTATAACAGTCCATTTAATTAAATTCTTTTTATTGACTTGATCCTTTTCTCCTTCTAAATGGTCTTCCAGAGGAGACACTATGGAGATAAAGCGATATGACCTATGTAAATTAGACACTCTCTCAAAGCATCCATTTTGATTGGCAGAAGTAATTAAACCTGAATTTGAGAAGTTATTTAACTTCAGAAGTAATTTAAGCCTGAATTGTTGAGCAAGAGAGTGACTGTTAGGATGAAAATGTTGGTACAACATCTGCTGGTAATGCTGACTCAGAATTTGCCAGTGTATCATGGGCATATGTCTGGTGGTTTGAGATTGCTTGATTTTGCCCCTGTTCAGATAATGTTTTCATGATAACAACTGGCCGACTTGATTTAACACTAATACATATTTTCTCTTTCAGTGTCCAGCGTGCTAATATCTGCTATGTGCTGATGTATTCTGCTCTGCAGTGGCGAGAGAGACAGAAAGGTCTTCTTTGAATGGGAGCCAGTGCTCTGTGAAAGGGCAGCACAATGCAAGCTCTTTCCTCAGACCTCAGAGCCTCATGACTCATACACTCTTTGCTCCAGACCATATCCTGTCCAAGTGCTTCAGAAATGTTTAGCATGATATAGATTCCAGGTTTTATTATTATGCAGGTTGCATACCTGGAAACTCATGTCAGTAAAGGGAAAGCAAAAATCATTTTTGTTTATCGCTGGCATCTAGTCTAAGTGTTTTTGGTCAGATCAAAAAATATCAGTCAGCATTTAATAGACTTTACCAGGTGCCAAAAAATATTGATTAAAGTATCATTTATTCAGAATAACAAGCACTGCCAGATATGCCAGATCAAATTTTAATATCACATATCAGTTTAATAGTGCATCTCACAGTAATCACACTCCAAGTGTACAGTTTCTTCAAAGAAGATAATTTTGAGAAATTAAGGATAGACGGATATGCAACATCTAGCTTTTTCACTTTTGTACACTTGTTATTTTCTCACTGTACAAATACAGCTATGGTGGAGTAATTAATCACAGACGTCAATGACCATTTCTATATCACCTTTTAACAGAGCTGGTAATAACAGCGTAAGCAAGTTTTAGGTTAAATATTTATTTTGGTTAAATATTGTTCAGACAAAAATCAATAACTACTTTCATATTGCTTCTTGCTCTTATCACTGTCCTTGGAGTAATTTGCTTTAGATGTTATGGCAGGCATATCTGATTCATTTTGTATTTCATAGTAAGAGAAATAAGATGTCTATTACTGTGTTAGTGTTGGATGTTTCCATTAAAAGATGTACATTGTTTTAATTATAAAACAACACTGTATTGTTTGACACACACATGCATGAAAAGTTGGGCATCCAGTTTATAACCTTGTGGAGTCTAATTAAGGAGAAAAAAAGTATCTTAGTAATTGCAGTCATGTATTATCGACTGGACAACCTTCAGCTGGATGTGAAAACCTATTCTGCACATTTCTTATCAGAAGAAAATGAAGAGATTTTAGCAGTCAAATAACTACTAAAATGACTTTGAAATGAAGATACAGAAGTTATTTTGCTTTTTTTCAGTGACATCCTTATGATGAGGGGTTATTTGTTCTGGGTTTTTTTTGTTTATTTGTTCTTGTTTGTTTGCTTAAAGTTTAAGAATGTTTAAGTTGACTTTCATAGTTTAATCTTCACTCCTTTTTTATTGTCACATTGGTTACAATTTCATACATTACCCACAACGCCATTCAACTCCCGACTGATAGTGGTGCCCATGGCACCTTGGCCTTGCTTGATCTCTACCTAAAAAGAGTGATGCAGTAGTGCATTAATACTCTGTACATCTCTCTCAACTCCTTGTCTGTACACTCTGCTCAAACAGATCAGCGCCAAAACTTCAAAACAACTTTATCTTTCATGTCACTACTGTTGTAAATGCCATCATGCTTGTCATCTTGTAGACTGCTAACCAGCTGAGCTGATTTTCTGGCGTAATTCAGCCCAAACAGTTTTCTATAGCTGCATTGCAACTTTAAGTCCATCCTATGCTATCGCCACTATTTCTATATTGGATTTCTCATTAATATGACATTAAATGTTGTTGAAAAGAGGCGAGTAGGAGCTAATACTGAAACCTGACTGCTATCCCTTATGTTTGAGACTGTTGAATTTTTTTTTCTCCTATGCCATTGTAACTGCACTAGTAATCTTCCCCTGTTATGTCAGAGTGGCAGATAACCATTAATGTCTCACAGGTATCATGAAAATACATCACCAGACAACATATTAGCACCAGCATCACAAAACACATCACAAATATTTAAATAAAACAATGAAAAATAAATGTTTATGTCTGTATTATTTCTAGTGTAGAAAAATACTTGTACAATACTGTGCTTGTATATTTTTCTCTGATCTAATAGGCGTTGACCCTAAGCTCTTCAGTAGCTCTTAGCTGTCAGGGATAGCTGTCGCACTGTGCACAAAGTATATTCAATGAGAGGTGATTTAAACACAGCCTAGAAGGCATAATGGTCCTGCTAAAGGCTCTGGCACAACCTCAAACAAAACAGGGGTTAACCTTGCCAGTCCAGGGGTCATGATCTCAACAATACTCACACTCACAGGCCCAGTCCCATTTGTCCCATGCCAATTCAATTTTCCATTCAGCCTTGATAGAAGAATGAACAAGATGAAATGATACAGAGCACCCTTCTCAGGCCATATCCACTTTTACGTGATAGTTTCATATAAGAACAGGACATTGGTCGGATACACTCATTTCTCTTTTCTTCTAACACACTCAGCTCTCAAATAAGAAGGATGCCTGCAACAGGGTCAAAGACCCAGTGAAATTATAGTGAGTTGATAGAAGCATCTCATTTAGTCCAAGACTGTATTGTTTCTGTAATGCACTTAGTAATTATTTTCCTATAATGATGACAATACTAATTCCATTATATTAGAGAAAACAGAGCCATGAAAGTAAATTCCTTATCTATAATATTATTCAAAAGGTTTGAGATCATTTGAACAAGCTGAAGGATGAGGCAAGCGAGTACAGCAGCAGTAAACACCATTTCCATACATATACAACATGTTTAATCAGATTTGTAGTATTGCCAATGCATTATCTAATACACTCCTGCCATGTGTTACCTTTTGCTCATTTATTATTATTTGTGTGTGTGAAATGACTCCTAACATTGCTTTTTAAAAGGCCTTTAAAAAAACTAAATGTCAGGATCAAAAGTATCAATACTTCAGTATTGATCTGACTATCTCTACTGCGACGTGAGAGAAGAGACTGTAACATCAGTCTGCAGCTGCTGAAGTGATTGCAGGATGTTGACTAACAGCTCACTGAAATAAACATTAGGCCTTATTAAAAATAGTGTACATCATATACACAGTGAAATAGTAAGTATTTACAATGTAAAGAGACCTAGGTAAATTCAAAATATGTACACCTGCACATTCAATCAAGAACCAATTCAAGAACAAGAATCTGAGGCTATCATGGGCACAGACTCACCCAAACTATACATTTGAAGAATGGAAAAAGATTAGGTAATTATTGTCTAATCTTCAACTGTCCCGGTTTGGTGAGTCTTTGCTCATGATTGCCTCAGCTTTCTGTTCTTGGCTGACAGGAGTGGTACCCAATATGGTCTTCTGCTGTTTTAGCCCATCCACCTCAAGATCTGATGTTTTGTACATTCTGTTCTTCTGCTCACCACGGTTATGATTATTTGAGTGATTATTTGAGTTAATATATTGGTCCTGGCAGCTTGAACCAATATGACCATTTCCCTCTGACCTCGCTTACCAACAAGGCATTTCCACCCACAGAACTGTCGCTCACTCAGTGTTTTTTTTTTTGTTGTTGTTTTTTGCACCATTCCGTGTAAACTCTAGAGACTGTTGTGTGTGAAAATCCCAGGAGATCAGCAGTTTCTAAAATACTCAAACCACCCCTTCTGGCACCAACAACCACGCCACTTTTAAAATCACAGAGATCTCATGTTTTCTTCATTCTGATGTTTGATGTGAACATTAACTGAAGCATGTGATGTGTATCTGCATGATTTTTTGCATTACGCTACTGCCACATGATTGGCTGATTAGATAATTGCATGAATGTGCGTGTGTACAGGTTATAAAGTGGACGGTGAGTGTATATTCATTAGATATCTTCTTATATGGTTCAAACAGCATACAGTGTATATATATATTGTGTGTGTGTGTACCACTTTTCTCCACCTTTGCTGAAACTCCCTGAGTCTCTTTCT
Organism: Pangasius djambal; assembly: GCA_022985145.1. NCBI lineage: Eukaryota > Metazoa > Chordata > Actinopteri > Siluriformes > Pangasiidae > Pangasius > Pangasius djambal. The sequence goes on from CM040991.1 coordinate 11,395,358, forward strand.
TCAATTTTGCTAGTTTCTTCTCCTCGTAAATGATTAAGACAGTAGATAACTGTCTCAGCTCTGGCGGCCTGCGAGGTACCTGGAGGACACTTGTCAGGTGGAATGCATCTTGGGATGCAGTTTTAATGGAGAGAACTTCTTTAACCATGAGAGCTGAGCTGCCAAAATTGTGTTTATCCTCCCGTGTCCACTCAGGAGCCTGCTGCTAATTTCCAGTGAAGGAGGATGGGGGGAGAGGACAAGGGCTTCAGTGGAATTATGGGGCTTTCAGTAACAAGTACAAGTCTTTGAAAGAGTCTTGTATAGTTTTATCTGGCTAATGTGTGCATGTATAAAATTGGTTTGCAAAATATTTCCATTAGAGGAAACATCTCTAGAACGATTGTTAAACATGTGCTGTTGCGCTCCTGAAATTGATGGAGTAGTGTGAGCTTAGTTACAAAAATATGCTCTTCTGGCAAGAAGTGCGGATTAATAAGGGCATTAACAAGACAACGGATTAAATACTGAGGGAGCAAATGAGAGAGGTGCCATACAGAGAGCAAGGTGAGGGAAGGAGAGAAGGGCAGATATAGAGAAAAAGATGTAAAAAAAGAGGAAAGGGTTATAGACATATTTGTGGTATATCATTAGTTGTGCACTGTTCTGTTATGGCATGGAGATGCAAGCATATCATTTCTTCATGGTAAATGATATTCAGTGGGTGTATAATTTCAATCATTTTGTAATAAAAACAGAAAGACCATTTCATCATGTCAACCAAGGGAATGAGCCCAGCTCTGAACATTTCATCATTACCCTGATAAGAAGAATTGCAGCACAATATTTCTGGTAAAATCACATTTAGAGGATCCTCTTTTTCTCTTTATGCACTCAATTCTGCAGTAGTGCACACACACACATATCCATGTGTAATAAATCGGCAGGACCATTAAGACTAAATTGAAGTTAGATGATGGTGTAACAGCAGCACTTTGCGTTCAGAGGGCTCTCAAATTTCACTTTAGCAAGGACAGAGAGTAGATAGAGACAAAGCGAGGGGCTGATTTTCTCTTACTAGGACCATTTTCAGTGCCAGATAATTACAGACATTTATCAGCTTTAATGACTATTTTCTAATACTAAATAATTCTAATACATGTTCTTGAAAAGTATCTTTTTAACATGCCAAAAACATTCAGTTTTTTTTTTTATTTTTTATCTGTGTTTTTTATACTTTATGCTACTTTGTCCTCAGTCCAAGTTAAATGGAGATAAATCAGTAGCTCTGCTGCTTACTTCCTCACAAATGCACATATGGCTTCTTTCTAATATTCCTATAAACAGTGATTTTGAACATAGTCCTGGAACGCTCTTGATGTGACTCACCATCCTCCATACACACACATGCAGCACACACACACACACACACACACACACACACACACACACACACACGGGAAATGGATAACAGCAATTTCTCGTCTCTGAATTAAGAGAGAGATGAGTCGCAGCCACCAGACGGTTCATTTTGCACTCGATCACAGGAAACTACGCTTTTTGTCCTGATTCCTCAGATATGAGGCGCACACATTCATATCTGCTAATGGCGCACCGGTACTTACCTTAACACACTTATGCTCACACTCCTTCTCTTAAGTGATTATTTTCAGGACTGTTCTGTGGAAACTAAATTGTAGCAATGCCAGACACAGTAATGATCATAATAACCATGCTTTCTTTCTCTCTGCTTAACGTGCACATACACACACAGCTCACGCTCATGTGCACATGGCCATCTAGATGATTTACACAAAATTTCTATCTCAGGAGCTCGATAAACACGTTATTATACACATGCTCAATCGCTGCCTGAGAACCCAATGAAAGAACATCTACATATAAATGGAGTTTAGAGTCTGAATGACTATCTCTATAGGGAAAAAAGGTAACATTATTTTTTTCTCTTTTTTTTCATGTCAAATGTTGATATGTCAAATCAGTGAAGAAAAATATTTATTTCACATCACCAGGTGTCAACAGTGGAGCTTATTTTAAACCGCTTGGTGTGAGTTTAAGTAATCACATTTTACCCGATCATTGCTGAAGTGCCCAGCTGTTGAAAAGACAGGAGTCAAAGAGGGAGAAAGAATAATTTGATCAGTAATTACATGGATTAACTTCCCTTATAACAATATGACACAGTCAGACTTTTAGCTATGAAGACAGAGATATGTGAAGGTCATGCATCATCTGTTATGGATTTTATTTCACCATTTATCACTGTACGTATTCTCTATTCAGAGCACTTACATCTCTGCATCATATGTCAATCAGGAAAACAGTTAGGATTCCAACTACCATTTGCATAAAGACTGAAACTGTATGTTTATGCAGTGGGTTTAGTATCTGTTGCTTACATATTTGGTGGCCTGAGAAATGTCAAATTTATATATATATATATATATATATATATATATATATATATATATATATATATATATATATATATATATATATATATATATATATATATATATATCATTCTATAAAAACTGCAGGTTGTCTTAAACTACAATATGTTTCCCTTTTGGCTGCATCTCAACCAAACATTATAGCATTTTAAATTCCCCAAAAGTGAAAAAAAGAGGACAATCACATTTAAACATTTCATTCCAATTGCCACTGAAAGACTTTGTACCTACCTCTACATTTATAAACGAATAATAAACTATGCATGGAAAAACATTACTGCAAGATTTTAAAGAATTATAAGCTTACACTGCAAAATGAATTATAACCTTGATTATCAGCAGAGACACTGGTCTCTGTCCCATCACCAGAGGTAAAACTCACTCATGACTTTTAAACAAGAGCCTCACCACCGTCTCTTCACTTGACTGATCATTGTTTGTGCCTACATCAGTGGGGAAATAATTGTTGATTATTCCATTCAGTTTTGTTCTATTGACTAAATTTCTTCTTACTAATGTCTTTTATTAGTTCATTTAAAATTTTTGAACTTTATCTTCTGTTTTGATGGTGATGTGATGACACAGGAGCATTAAGGACATTTTGACAGCCAGTATCTTATCACAAAATTAGGCTTCTGTCTATTTTTCTGTGGAATGTTACTGTCCGAATTCTTGACCATGGTGTAAGGAAATCACACTTAGCTAGCAAGGTTTTAGACAATTATAGGCAGACTGTATTTACTGCTGCATTAGCAAATGGGTTGTTATCCTATGTAATCTTTGCAGGCAAAAGCCATGGCAAGGTTAGAAAGTGGCATAAATTAAAAAAAAGTAAAAAAAAAATAATAACTGAGGAAAAACTCAGTTTTGTTCAGAGCCTCATTTACATCATTTTTGGCTGTTTTACAAAGTGTACTCTATAATATATGTTGTTTTCTTATTTTGTTATTTACCCTGGAATTAATGCCACTGTAAGCCTAATGGTGTATAAGAAAAGGCATATTCAATATAGGTAGGCATATTCCCTGTGTGTTTCATCTAAGATGATGGCTCAACTTGAGCTGCTATTCTTAGAGGCTCTGATGTGGTGGATTGAATGTCCCTGGTTGTCCAAAAAGCTGAGTCACTGTCTGTCTTCATACTAAGTTTTAAGACTTACCTCTTCACTAAACACTTAAGCAAGCACTAAACCTATCCTGGTGAGGAGAAAAAAAAACTGCTCTCTAACAGCATTTTAGCTTAACGATAGACTTAGATATGGTCTATTGGGGCGAGGATATTTTTTTTTCAACAGAGATTAAAATGCCGTAAGATGCCTTGAAGACTGTACGTCTCTCTGGATAAGGGACTCTTACAAATGCCATATACAGTATATAAATGTAGTGTAAATGGCCTTGCTGCTATTCTTGGAAAAAGATCCTTGGAACCACTTGAAAAGTGAAACAGGGCCTTTATATTCAAGCAGAGCTTATTTTTTTTTTGGCAAAATCAAATTCACCTTTGTATTTATTCTCAGCAATGGTATTCTCATAATGTGGAGCACTAGGGTTAAAAAACATTGTATGAAAAAAAAGTTAAAAGCTGTTAATGTGTTTAACATTGTTGTTTATTTTCTGCCATATAATTATTTGCAACACAACAATCAAAATTAGTGAACATTAGTTACGGCTGGGCTGCATCAATGGCAAAGCTTTGGGATGTGGGTGAACAGAGTTAAACAGCTCATGGCATCTGACCCAGTTTTACACTAAATATTAAAACAAGGTTATAGTTTATCAGAACATGTTACAATAAGAGCTGGTAATACAATATGCAAAGTAATTCATACTTTGAATACTTCAAATTAAATTATTTGGGCCTGTATTAAATGTTGCACTTCATTGAAATGACCCATGTTACATCTAAAATTGTCCAACAACTTCAGCAGAGGAAATGTATTAATCCATTTGTAGCCTTGTAATCATTTAACGCATAAATAGATACTTTTTTAGCCTGCACTTTGGTGATGTCAACAAAATGAAGCCATATCATGCTCAAGTTCTTAAGGGTGCCAGTTACGCATCAATACACTGCCTTATTCATAATTATCTGTGCTTTTCAATCCCAAAAACTGACTGTATAGACAAGAAACTTGACTAAACTAACCTGATATTGCTTTTTTAAATTTAGACTAAGCCTAGCTCTTGCAGTAGCTACATAGCTGTCTTACAGTGTCACAGGTTTTCAGCTTATATTCAGTTGTAAACATTTGCCAGGAAAATGTAGCTGTCTCAGTGGTTAAAGATGCTGGGTTACCGATCAGAAGATCAAAGTTTCAAGCCCCAGCACAACCAAGCTGCCACTGTTGAGTCCTTTAGCAAGGCCCTTAAACTGCTTCTCTTCCAGGGTGATGCTCATGGTTGACCCTCTGGTCTGACCCCAACTTTCTAACAAGCCAGGATATGCGGAGAACAGAATTTCACTGTACTGTAATGCATATGTCACAAATAAAGGCATATTCTTCATTTTCCATGTTACTGCATGAGGACAAAAAGACATGATGGAAATTTTAGTTGTAGCACAGAAAATACATATATACTACAGAAGCACTGGACTGCACTTTTTGAATTGCTACACCCTTAATTTGACTCAACAACTTAACACATATTTATTATTCCATTATTTTGAGGTATTATCTCATTAGTTCAAAATATTATGCCACTGTTTTACTTATTATGACTTGTAATTATTATCATACTTATTAAGATATTGGGTCATTAAATTTAATATCTCTTTATTTCGACATAATCATTTGTAAAGATATTAATCTGTTATTTCAACTTAATAGCCCAATAAAGATATTATGTCAGTATTTCAAATTAGTTACTCAAATTCAAGTTGATATCTTGTCTTACTTCTTGTTATTTTGACATATTAATGAGTATTTTAGTATTCTAGTATGTCCTAGCCAAGCCTGTGCTAATGATGACTTATCAACATGATAACGCTCTTCTTCATCTGAGCATTTTATAAGGAATGAGCACTCAGCAGAAGCAAGATTTGATGTTTTTGTATAATGCATCTTTGAAAATATGCACACTGAAAACACTGACTTACTTTGTGCCATTGCGTAGCAGGTGTGCTGTTTACAGAAACCTCTGAGTGTTGTGCTCATTTTGATGGAAGAACTTCATCCATCTTTAATGAAGGCCTAAGGGGAGATGAGGAGGCTGCTTCTGTGCGGATAGAGGAGCCAAAGTGCACCAGCCAGTCTCGGATTGGCAGTGATTCATCTGTTAGCTGCTTAAGTGTATTGATCTTAAGGGAGTTCACAGCTCACTGTGTAGAGTGGTGCTGTGCTTTGGAAGGCTTTTGTTAAGTAGAAGGAGGTAAGGAGGTGTCTGCCTCTACCTGTCTCTAAGAGAGAGAGCGTACCAGGCTCTGCGTTCACCTAAACACAGATGTGTTCTTTAGCACTTCACTTAGCTATGCCAACAGACACATTTTTACAGAATAAATAAATAAATCTCCTTCTGTCTTTTCTCATCTTGAATTCATTGCTTATGTCCCATTGACCCAGGGCATCTCTCATGGTTTTAATATTCAGTATTCCTTATTTTCATTTTAGCCATTAGCCAAACAAATAATCTTAGAAATAACGATAGAATAAGTTAAAATAATGACACAATATCTTGAAATGATGAGTTTTCTTATTTAATAATTTTACAATGTGCAGTCCAGAGTTTCCGTAATATACTGTAAGTAAAAAAAAAAAATTAAGAAAATTTTGCAACAAACAGCAATTGAACACTTCATTAAAAAGTGAAACATGTGTGTTGAGCAGATGTGATGCAGGAAAGTAGGGCTGAAGTCTTCTCTGCACTCCCCAAAACAATACTTGTAAGCTCCATAAATAGCAAAGTAAAACAAAAAGAACTAGTTACTCCAAAGTGTTGTGTGCTGTTTAACTGATCAATACAAGATTCACACTCGATCAATATGGTGTACAATGCAATAGGCACATACAGCTCTATACGACCCAATGAACCATTCTTTTACTAACTCAATATATTGATTAACTTCCACTCTGCTTTTACCAGTATTTTATGCATTCAGTCTTTGTAGGTATTATAGGTATCTATATGAAAATAAAACATACACAAATCTCCTCCGCATGGTTTCCATTTTAAACACTTTTCTCCATCTCCACATTTGTTATTTTCATGCAAAATGTCTTGAGGTACGTTTCCTATAGGATTCACACTAATAGGTAGTTGATTAACTTCAGGAACATGGCTTTCAATAATAAATGTTTCCTGAAACTTTTTCAACTGAAGCATTATGTGCAGCTTGCACATAAATTAAAAACTAAAGCAGTGCTTATTTAGTAGGATTAGTTTCCATCCAAGTCTGTATATCAGTAAAGAAAGTATAGTTTATTCATTATTATGTAATAAGACAAACTGGTGTTCTTGTTCAATTTGTTTTGTGCAGACAATAATTCAGTTCATTTTGACAAATGTGAACATTTTGGTTCTCCTCCATGACATGACATTTTACCATGGTGCAGTTTCATTTTCAGTATTTGTTTTTCAGCTCTAATGGTATTTGAACAGACTGTGGTACCCAAAACAGCCTTACAGATTCAGAACAATATGAGAGAATGACGCCCACTAATTGTTCAGTCTTAGCGTATGATATTTTGTGTTATTACTGAAAAACTTTCATCTAAAGAACACAATGCATTTTATTTCTAGAGGACATGTAGAAAAAAAACCACACTTATCCTTTAAATAGAAAACAATCAATTTTAAAAATATTTTATCATCCCATCAAACCATAGAATTAGGATAAACCGATCTAAAATAGCTACATAACAGCAGGTAGAAACATTAGAAATTGTTAAATAGACCTTAAACCATGGTTAATATTGGCATGCTATCAACAACTATAGTTTTCTATTTTCTCTCCAGTAAAATGGACTTGCATGGCCTGCAGAGATAAAACAACTTTTATGACAACCAATAAGAAGTGCAAATCAAATTTCAGACCAACCAAGGAACAGCCACAAATGAAAATAATTTGTTTTCCACTTTAATTCTGTTGCAGTGTGAAACCAAAAAATACAAAAGTTACAAACAAATTAGGTGTGAAACAGCCTAAAAGAGCAACCTTCCACTCATGATGTTGCAACCTGAGGCTGGGTTCCGTCTGACAGAGCCGAGAGGTTCAACCAGAACTGAAGCATGGTAGAGAGACAGATTGAGGCGATATAGTTGGGAACTTTCCTTCACAGACATCAATACCCCTCTTATCCCAGGAAACACTGTCAGGCCCAATATTGACAGTACTGTTTCTTCTTTTGAGGTAAGAGGCTGAGTACTTTACTGTTCTCCCCTAGTCTCCCCCCCTCGTTTCCCCCCCTGCAACTCTGCAGTCTTATTCGACAAGCTAGAAAAGTTCTGGCATTTTGTGCAGACATCCTTGCACATCTGACTATAGGAGATGCAGGCACTTCATTTGTGGAATGACAACACAATTTAAAAAAAAAAAAAAAAAATATATATATATATATATATATATATATATATATATATATATATATATATATATATATATATATATATATATATATATTATATAATCCTAGATTTATTTCTTCTATCTGCTTTGAAAGAAGATGTAATTCTTCTTTAAAATTTCTGTTTATGCTCATTTTTGTATTTTGTATTATATTTTAGTGTCATTCTAAGCAATCAACAAACAAGCAAATAAACAAACAAATAAGTAAATAAATAAATAACAGTTGCATTTGATCAATTTATAGAAATTTACGTGTGGATGGTCATGACTGCATTGTTGGCTTCTTGTTCTTAGTCAGAAGAAGGCAAAACTGGAGAAATTGAGCCAAACAAATAATTTGACAAAGTATTGTTCCCTGTTTAGTCATTTTGACCAAGACATAGTACAGAAGTAAGTTTCGAAGTTAACATTTTGTAAAAACACACACACACACACACACCCCTTTGCTTCAGACTTTTTATTGCGGTTCCATAAAAGTGTGGATGTGCTAGATGGAGCAGTGATCATAATTACCATCATCTCACATGCATGCACACAGCACTTCATTGTAATACATTCATTTCCTTACCCCATAATTGTGATTGCATCTCTGGAGACAGCCGAGGTGCCATTTCATTCTAGACGAAGACATCGCAGTAATGACTATTTAGAGAATGTCACTTCAGGAAAAAGCTATTTTGACCACCAGCAGAATGGTTTTTTTTGTTGGAGTTTTCCCAGTTTTAACAGTGTCACTCTTTCTCTGCTCAATATGGCAGCATAGGTAATGATGTAATCATACAGGTTGGTGTAGAAAAATCCATAAAACCATAGATGTGGAGTGGAGCCCTATGAAGACTTTGACAGATCTCAAATTCTGCCTGGGCCACATCTGGATTTTTGTTAGCCTTTGAAAGGCCATAAACTAAGGTTTTTAATGTCTTATTACCTATTTTATAGATTAACACCAATAACCTAGGCTTGGAATGTAGTATACGATGATTCTAGGAAAAAGAATGGTTAAAAGAAACCATGCAACTATATGCAACATTTATTATACTTATTATTATTTTTTAAATAGGTATTAGGAGTTATATAGACTAGTGGGGATGTCAACTAGTTAGGCAGTGGAAAAAAAAACATGGCAGATGGTGAAGTAATGCAGGCAGAAGATAAAAAATATATGTAACATTTCAGACCAGATTAAACAAATTCTACAGTCAACTGCACCGAATGTAAGACTATGCTGGGATAGTAGGCTATATATAATTTTGCTTTAATGGGATGTTTTCACTTTGATATCTGTTTGTATAAATTGTACTGCTCTCAATGATTTTTGCTTTGGAAATTATGGAAGAGACAGCGAGTTGACTAGACCTCTGCTTTTCTGAATTAGGCCTATGGTCATTCAACACTTTACGGTATGTAGGCTATATATGTTTTCCAAATGCTGCCAAGAGACCTACAGCAACATTAATGAGCTGCAGGAATATCTGGCAAGTACTGGTCACTCTCTGCATGTGACAACAATGTCTCATATTCTTCACATGTCTGGGTTATGGCGTAGGGTGAAAAAACATTCAAGCACACTTAGATTTTGCCAAAATATACACACAGTCACCCCAAATCATGTGACAAAATGTGTAATGGTCTGATGAGACCAATGCAGAACTTTGTAGGCATAATTCTAAAAGATATATTTGGTGCAAAAAGAAGACAGCTTATCACCCAAAGAACACCATACCCACAGTGAAGGGCTATAGGGCTGCTTCTCTTCAGCTGGGCCTGGGGCTGTAGTCAAGATAGAGGGAAAAATGGATATTACCAAATACCAGTCTATTTTGGCACAAAACCTGCAGGGCTCTGTAGAAAAATATCAGCTTCCAGCACGATAACAACTCGAAGCACAGATGCAAGTCAACAAAAGAATGGCTTCAAAAGAAGATGATCAACATTTTGGAATGGCCCAGTCAGAGCCCAGATCAAAATCCTATTGAAACGTATGGAATGACATGAAGAGCAGGAATTTCCCTTGCAATTTGGTAGATCCGGAGCATTTTTGCAAGGAAGAGTGGAATAAAATTGCCAAATCAAATGTGCTAGGTTGTTTGACTCTTACCCGAAAAGACTGAGTGCTGTATTACAAGCAAAATGTGCTTTAAAAAGTGCCAATTAGGGAGTGTGTACACTTATGCAACCAGGTTATTGTAAGTTTCTAATAATAAATGCTTCTAAAATGTTTCTATGCTTTCACTAGAATTTTGTTGGTTGCTGTATCACATTAAAGGTGGGAAAGGATCTGATATAATTTATCTTGGTTTAATTTTTTACATCACAAAAACCTGCAATTTTTACAGGCTGTGTGTAGACTTTTATATCCACTGCATCTCTTAGATAAGGCCAAGGGTGTTGCACTACCCCAACCCTAGCTTTTGAAGGTCTGGCTGTATGGTATGGACAGATTACAGCTAGCTTTCTCAGCCACGTAAGTACAGACAGTTGTAAAAAGTACAGTACTTAAGTAGAGTAATGAATTACATGTACTTTGTTACTGTCCACCAATGAGAAGAACTCACACAGAATTGTATCTAGTGTGCTAAGTACATACATGTATTTAGTTTCCCATCTCTCTTATCTTCGCACTCCAATAATTTTCAGCATATTTGCAGGTCTCTACACTGGGTGATACATTTTGGAATTTGGAGCCAATCACTGATTCACACTAAAGGCCAACACCCGACTTGTTTCTGAATCAAGCGCAGCACACAGGCTTCAATTTTATCCAGCATTTCAGCCCTGTGAGATGCAAGCCCACACACGCTGTACAGTGGTGCATGCAGAATGTGGGCACGGGCTACACTTTGGGTCTGGTTTGAATTCTACATATTACTTGTGTAGTGTGAAAATATTGAGTAGTAGGTACTATGGGTCATTTCAATATTATTTTTTGCAAGTTCACACAGACCAAATAAAGCTAGTCTCCAGGCCTTGAGTCTGACACATGCCCTAAAGCATATAAATTAATGAAAAAAGAGAAAGTTTTTCTACATTTATTTAGACGATTTCTAAAGGTCCATGCTCTTCAATCCACTAATGCACCTGCCTGAACTGCATTGGGAAAACAATAGCAGATTTTTTATTTATTATTTTTTTTGTGTGATTTCTAGCCATTTTAACCATGCACCACCAATGGTTTGCCTACTTATTTTCAAAATATGCATCTGCTTCCCGGCATGTGACATGGTCACGACATGGTGCCGAATTTCCATCACCGAGATGTTAGCGTGGCAAACAGTACAAAATGAGAAATTACCAATTTGTTCTTTCACCAATCAGCACACCATTATGTGCATGTATAAAAGGAGTAAAAATGAAATGAAAGGGCAGATGAGCACTGAAACGTATTCACTGCAGAGATACAGAACGTTTTTCTCATTACTTAGTGAATTGATTGAGGAGATTTCCACAATTTTGCATCTGTCAAAACAACTAACTCAGCCTTTAAACATACGTATTGATCAGCATAAAGAGACTACTTCAAAACAAAATATGATTTACATCAAGTATAATTTGCATAATTATTCAAGATCTTCAGGATTATAGTATTCTTCTGTAGTGTCTGTTTAAGACACAGAAGAATACTATAATCCTTCTCTAAAAATCTAGACCATGCTGTAAGATTTGCCAGTCTAGGACACTGTTGTATTGTATAGAAGCGTTATTGCACCTGCCTTTTTGTTTACTTGTATCGATTTTCATTTTCTGTGCAATTTGAAGTCACTTTTTGTTTGGTGCATTTAGGGCGCAGCTCTCCAAATCTATATGTATTACAGCAGCTGTGAACTTTTTTTACAAACTCTCATATAAACTACTCGCTGTTTTGGACTTGCTCAAGATATGCATTACCTCCAAAGCTGGAAGAGTAAAATTGCTTGCTCCAAATGTGCAAGTATTCATTTTTACAACCCATACTGTGCTCAGTTATGTAGAAATTAACTTGACTGAATGCAGTTTTCCACAATCCTTTCATCTTCCTCCATACCTTTAACTTTCATTAATCTTAATTATGCACACTTTTTCAGTTACATGCTTATTTAATATATTGTGAAATGGGTTGCATGTATAAGTAAATCCACATTCCTACTGATTAACGTTATTTCAAGTTCAAGTTCAAGTTCAAGTGGAGTTTATTGTCATTTCAGCCATATACAAGTACATAGTGAAACGAAACAAACCAGGACCAAGGTGCTACACAAGATAAACACATATTTGCCCATTATTCAAGATCTCTAACTATTAAAAAGCGCGTGAACATTATTTCTAAGCTCCACATTTTGATGAGATTCAAAATTAATTAATCTAATGCAAACACATCTCCTTCAGTTTTGTTTTGGCTTTTTCTCCTTAAAAAATGACAAATAACCTCAGCAGGTGTTTATTTTTTTATAGCATTTGAGGCAAGAAAAAGAGATATTTTTTTCTCTTGCGAGAAAAAGAGATATTTGTAACTAAAGTTTTAAGTGATATTTGCCATGCCAATAAAGTAACTCTGAAACAGAACGAGAGATAGCAACAGAGAGAGAAGGGAAAGTTCAGGGTTCATTATGATCAGCTACGCTGTTATGCCTGTGAAGTAGATGGTGATATGAGTGAAGTGATTTTGGCAAATGTGGATCTGGCAGCGAAACCGACCGATGTTCTTATCACCACACAAATCTGCTACAGTATTATCAGCATGCCAAACAATCTAGTTCAGTTTTGTTTATGGAAATATGCACACCGTACATCCTCACGTCACCCTTCAAGTGGCATGAAATACACAAAAGG
>CM040991.1:11414094-11446989 GCA_022985145.1 Pangasius djambal
ACTAATCCATATCTTACACACATCCACATCCATATACCCTAACAACCCTATCTCAATTCTTTCCATTTTAGCCTATGTACTGCTAACACTGCTAAAACATGTTGTGTGGGGGAAAAAATAGACAGAGTAGAAAGCGATGTGTACACTATGTTTGTTAATACACTAACACAAGTACACCTACTTGCACACCAGACAAAAATATGTTAATTTCTTTCTCTATAGCTAAACTACAGGCACTGATTGGTGTAACATGTAAAAGTGTTGATTGCTAAATTCTAATGTTAATTTTTGGCTCCTCTTTTTGGCCGTGATGGAAGCACCCCTTGTGGCTCATGACAGATGTGCTTAAATATTTATCAGTTCATTAATCAGACAGGACAAAAAATTACAGTGAGCTGAGAGTGAGTGTTCGCCCCCTGGGTCCCTGCTGTACCTGGCAGAACCATAAATAAGAAAGTACTTTATCATTTCAGTGTCTCAGTAGGGGCCTGAATCTGGGCGGACAGATCTGTACTGCTGCTTCTTCCGGCTCATAAATAAAGTACTGGCATGCTGCGCTAGCGTCTGGATTGTACCATATCTGCCATCACTGACAAGTACATACGTGTGGGGCAAGTTATATCACGCAACACTTTGACCGAGCCTGATCAGCTTTGTTAACCTTATATTGAAGGTTATCCAAGACTAGCTTAGTGGGTGGATTATGCTTGGACAAAGGCATTATTTGGACAATAGCATTTTTAAAATGCATGTGGGCTTTATAAATTACATAAATGTAAATAAATTATAGGAAAAAAAAAACAGCTGCAAGATATGATTTGTGTGTAGTCCTAAGTAATTTAGCAATGAAATAGATTTCTGAAATGTCTCATATGTCAGAGTGACTTACTGGAGTGTTATAAACTTGACTTATAGGAGATGATTCTAACATAAGGAGAGCCAATTTGATATGCAATTAGATCTTAAGAAGATTATTATAAACCTTATAAATGAATATTTATACTGTATGTACTTACATTCTAAGTATATATATACAGCACTGTTGAATTCTTGATTCTGACTGATCAGAAGACGTTGATTAATTTTCTAAAACAGCAGCTCTGATGATAGTGCTGGCTGTAATTCAAATGACAGGTTAGGGTTATTTTTGTTATCATATAACAACAGATCATTCACAGGGTTTCAGATGCTCATAGACTGCAAAGTATGGTAGACACTCGACATAACCAAAACTAATGATAAACTAATCTTACAAATTGTTGTTATCTAACAAGATGTGTTAAATAAAATTGTGTGTGTGGTGAAGATTTCTGTAAGAAGATGTTTATTTAACATATATGGAAGGAGTCTCCAGTCAGTAATTTTTCCACCGCGGGAACGCCTTCAGGACAGAGAACTTTGTGCTTTCCAATTCTCTGTAACATGTATTTTTTTTCTTATTAACTTCAAGGAACTGATAAAAAGAGGTTGGTGAGGAAACAATTATTAATAGCTATGCTAAGTGGTTACATAAAAAAAAATGTTAATACATTTAAAAGAATTGCAATCATTGCCAAATTGTTGTCATATAAGAGGAATACAACAGCTTTGTGGTAATGGCCCAATATGAATCTCAATGATTTTTTTTATAGTCTAACAGTATGCACCGTTGTGTTTTATTCCTTTTACATAGCAAGCACAAGCTGTTAACGCTTGTCCCAGTTTAAGGTATCAATATTTATTATACAATTATTTGGGGGCAGTTTTGGCCTAATGGTCTGAGAGTCGGACTTGTAACCTGAAGGTAAACCCAAAGGTTGTGGGTTTGATTCTCGGGTCCAGCAGGGATTGTAGGTGGGGGGAGTGAATGACCAGCGCTCTCTGCCTCCCTCAATACAACGACTGAGGTGAGACCCTTGAGCAAGGCACCGATCCCCCAACTGCTCCCCGGGTGCCGCAGCTAAAATGGCTGCCCACTGCTGTGTGTGTGTGTGCGCACTTCGATGGGTTAAATGCAGAGCACAAATTCCAAGTATGGGTTACCATACTTGGCCACAAGTCACTTCACTTCAATTATTACAGTTATTGAAGATTTCAGACTAACTTAAAGACATAGACTATAAAGAATTTGGCCAGCTGTAAAAGGTTACACAAATATTATTTTTTGTTATTTGTATTTGTTGTTGACTTAGAAACAAAGATTAAATCAAACTAACTTATTGGTATTCATTCTGCTCACTAATCCTCAACAAAACACCTGTACATCATTCTGGCTTAACAACCACACAACTTTCCTATTAGTTTCACTGTGCTTACTGAATACCTTATAGCAGTCACTAAATAATATGCTTTAATGTGAATAAGTGAATGATAAACTGAGATGTTAAGTGCTTAAGTTGTACCGAAACTCAGTGATCTGAAGTTAGATTGTAGTTTCTGCTTACCCACTAGCCATTAGGTAGAAACAATCTAACACCACTATGCCATCTTACAGTACAAACGTTTGACTTACATATACTAAAAACAAGAATTTTAAACTTGTGCCAGAATCAATATGCAGATGAGTGAGCCACTGTGGCTACCCTGAATGAGAACAGCTGAAAGAGGAAAAAAAATATGCATTTAAAATGGAATAAACTTGTCTATAACCACTTGATATTATGTAATGTGTATTTTTAAATACACTAACACACCCCCTGCCCTGTCAAAGAAAGTCTGCAGATAAGATGATAATTAACCTGTCTCAGAGTAGATTAGTAATAATAAAGTTGCTCAAAAGACAAGTCAAACTCCATGATCTGTTAAAGATGGTGGCATGTGTATGTATGGCTCTGCGTAGAGTAGTCTCACTACTAATGTTGTGACAGTTCTCGGCATGAGAAGTATGAATCATACAGAAGCATCATAATTACTTGTATAGAGCAAAAATGCAGTTTTTCAGGGCTGCAAAGTAGAATGTTTTTCGCTGGTCAAATCGATTAATTGAGCTGAATGCTACTGAGCTGAAGATCAATTGCAAAAAGGCTGACTATAGATAGGAAGTTAAAATGACTACCTTACATAAAGATATCCAAGTTTGTAGAACGTTGTGAGGGCAATGTTACACACATTTCAAGTGCTCACAGACTGCAAAGATTTTATTACCAAGTACTAATGTAGATGTAGGTATCAGATTTGAGTTGTCAAAGACTTGATCTTGGTCTTCCTTTGGTCTCCTGGTTTTGACTATAAGCATTGAAGCCTTGACATATTGTCATGAACAACTGAGGACTGGGACCTTGGAGGTTCTGGAGAACTTCCACAAAATGCACTAAAATAAACAAAGTCGATATTTGATGGGACAACCCATTGCCTTTATATATATACTGTATATATATATATATATATATATATATATATATATATATATATATATATATATATATATATATATATATATATATAGACGACTGATAGACACATCGCCAAAACCGGCAGGTCTTGTGGGGTGTTAACGGTATGTGGTGGTTAATACCTACCAAAAGTGGTCCAAACAAGAACAACTGATGCACCAGAGACAGGGCAATGGGCCTAGAGAAGAGCTACTGTAGCACAAGTTTCTGAAAAAGTTAATGCTAGCTAAGGTGTCAAAACACACAGTGCATTGCAGCATAGCTGCAGACCTGTCAGAGTGCCCATGCTGAACCCTGGCCACCGCCGAAAGCACCCACAAAGGGCATATGAGCATCACAACTGGACCATGGAGCAAGGGAAGAAGGTGGCCTGGTCTGATGAATCATGTTTTCTTTTACATCATATGGATGGCCGGGTGTGTGTGTGTCACTTACCTGGGGAAGAGATGGCACCAGGATGCACTACGGGAAGAAGGCAAGCCGACGGAGGCAATGTGAAGCTCTGGGCAATGTTCTGCTGTCCTTGGGTCCTGGCATTCATGTGGATGTTACTTTGACTGCAAAGGATTTTCATCCAAGTATTAAAATTATGATTATATTTACAATTGTCACTTTGTCCAAATACCCCTGAGCCCCTGAAAATGGAGGTACTTTGTTGAAAATGGCTGTAATTCCTAAATGGTAAATGCCATATTTTTGTGGAACCTCTTAAAATAAAGCTGAAAGTCTACACTTCAGTCATATCTTGATTGTTTTATTTCAAATCCATTGTGGTGGTGTATAAAGGCAAAATCACAAAAACTCTGTCATTATCCAAATACATCCGGACCTAACTATATATATATATATATATATATATATATATATATATATATATATATATATATACACACACACACACACACACAAAGTAGGACCCCCGTATCCACAGGCAATAGGTTCCAAGTCCCCCAGCAGAAGCCTGAAACTACAGATAGTAGCGAACACTATATATATATATATATATATATATATATATATATATATATATATATATATAAAATTTCCCAGCAGAACATTGCCCAGATCATCACACTGCCTCCGTCTGCGACCCACATAATGTAAAAGAAAAGTGACTCATCAGATCAGACTTTCTTCCATTGCTCCATGGTCCAGTTCTGATGTTCTGATGCTCACATGCCCATTGTAGGTGCTTTCAGCGATGAACAGGTGTCAGCATGGGCACTCTGACCGGTCTGCGACTATGCAGCCCCATACACAACAATGTGCCATGCACTGTGTGTTCTGTACAGTAGCTCTTCTGTGGGGTCAGACCAGACAGCCTTGCCTTCGCTCCCCACTCGAATCATTGAGCCTTGGTTCCCCGTGACCCTGTCGCCAGTTCACCAGTTGTCCTTCCTTGGACCACTTTTGAACAGTACTAATCACTGCATACCGGGAACACCCTACAAGACCTGCCGTTTTGGAGATGCTCTGACCCAGTTGTCTATCCATCACAATTTGGACCTTATCAAAGTCACTCAGATCCTTAAGCTTGCCAATTTTTCCTACTTCCAACACATCAACTTTGAGAACTGACTGTTCACTTGCTGCCTAACATATCCCACCCCTTGACAGGTGCCATTGTAAAGAGATAATCAATGTTATTAATGTCACCTGTCAGTGGATTTAATGTTATGGCTGACACATACACACACACACACGTACTCATGTGCAAAAAAATTGGCCAAGCCCAAAATGGTAAATATTAAGCTTTTAATGGTCTTAACAACAAATCATTGAATTAAACAAATACACTCCTGAGAGCTCCTGTGCCACCATTTGCTCGTTTACTTTTGTTGCAATGAACTGTTTGGGGAAAAGCTATAAACAGGGAAATTCACTTATATAGTCTTCTTGTATGTAAATGTAACATTATGATCATGATTAAAATGTTTGATGTAAAATTCAAACTAACACGTCTGGCTGTACAGAGTGTACTCTCAGTGCCAGTCCCAAGCCAGGATAAAATGGGAGGGTTGTTTCAGGAAGGGCATCCGGCGTAAAATCTGTGCCAAATCAAACATGCAGGCCAATGATCCGCTGTGGCGACCCCTAACGGGAGCAGCCGCAAGAACAGCAACAATAACAACATGTCTGAGTGTACAAAATTAAAATAACATAAATAAAATAAAAAAATAATAAAAAGCTGTTCACAAGTTTACCCACTAGGCTTAAACATTTAAAGAAATCAAACAGAAACCCTTTCCCATACTTTATCTATTTGTTTGCTTATTTCCTGACCAATGATTTGTTGTTAAGACCATTAAAAGTATATAGGAAAAGTATTTATAGATAAGTAAATTTCTATAAATTGATCAATGAATGCAACTGTATAAATAGGCACTATTATTTATTTATTTGTTTGTTTGTTTGTTGACTGCTTAGAATGACACTAAAATATAATATAAAATACAAAAATATAAGAAGAAATTTTATAGAACAATTAAATTTTCTTTCAAAGCAGAACGGCAATGCGTTTGTTTTGACTGTATACTGAAGACATTTGGGTTTGAGGTCAAAAGATGAATGAGATGATAGAGCAGAATTTCAGCTTTCATTCCTGATATTTACTTCTAGATGTGTTAAACAACTTAGAACATGGCACCTTTTGTGCCAGACTACCCAATCTTTCGATGAGCAAAAGTATTGGAACACTTAGACTGAAAGTAAATAAACCTTAATATTTGGTTGTGTATCTCTTGCTTACAGTAACTGCATCAAGGCAGTGATCCACTGACATCACCAAACTGTTGCAGTCTTCTTTTGTGATGCTTTTCCAGGCTTGTACCATAGCTTCTTTCAGTTGTTTGTTTTGGGAGTTTCTCCCTACAGTCTCCTATTCAGGAGGTGAAATGCATGCTCAATTGGGTTAAGTTCTGGTGATTGACTTGGCCAGTCTAAAACCTTCCACTGTTTCCACTGATTTAGTGCTTTTTTGTGTTGGCAGTGTGTTATGGTTCATTGTCTTACTGCATGATGAAGTTCCTCCCAATGAGATTGGATGCATTTCCCTGTACATTGGCAGAAAGAATGTTTCTGTAGACTTCTGAATGCATCCTGCTGCTACCATCATGACTTACATCATCAATAAAGATTAGTGAGCCATTTCCAGAAGCAGCCATGCAAGCCCAAGCCATGACACTACCTCCACCGTGCTTGACCAATGAGCTCATATGTTTTGGATTGTGAGCAGATCCTTTCTTTCTCCACACTTTGGCCTTTCCTTCACTTTGGTAGAGGTTAATCTTGGTTCCAGAACTTTTGTGGCTCATCTCTGTATTTCTTTTTGAATTCATATCAGACCTTCTGTTTGCCACTGCTGATGAATGGTTTGCTCTCGAACTGTCTTCTTCAAACTGGGGATTGTGATACCTTCACCCCTGCCCTGTGGAGGTTGTTGGTGATGTCAATGGCTGTTGTTTTTGGGTTTTTCTTTACAATGTTTCTGTCAGGTTGTTGGTACACCAGTGGTTTCTTTCTTTTTCAGGACATTCAGACTGCTGTATTGGCTATGCCCATTGCTTGTGGAATGGCTCTGATAGATATTCTCTCTTTCTCAAATGCCTTCAATGTATAGCAAAAACAAAAGAATTGGCCTTGCTGTTCCAATACTTACAGAGGGGACTGTACTGTGTGTGTATGTCTGTCTATATATATGACTGTATGTGTCCCCCTCAATGTCTGTGCTGGTTACAGCCCTGTATCTGTTGTTTGTAGGTTAATGAGGTTACAACTGAAATTGATGTAGGGAGGGGCGACGTTAACCCGTCATGTGTGCATCATGCTCGTCAATTGCCTGTGATTTTAAGACCTCTGTCCAGTAACACTAATAATTACTAGTAATATAACTAGCAGTTACTACTGAGGGGTAGCGGTGGCTCAGTGGTTACGGCTCTGGGTTAGTGCTCAGAAGATCAGGGGTTCAAATCTCAGCAGTGCCAAGCTGCCACTGTTGGGCCCTTGAGCAATGTCCAAGGTTGCTGCATCATAGCTGACCTTGTGCCCTGACCCCAACTTTCAAACAAGCTGGGTTATGCAGAAAAGATTGTAATGTATATGGGTGTTTTTTATATATACACACTTTTTTATATAGTACAAAAAAGACTGAAGACTGAAGGAAAAAGGCCAGGTGATTTTCTTTTTCTAATCTTCAGCTGTCCAGTTTGGGGTGAGTCTGTGCCCATGATAGCCTCGTATTCCTGTCCTTGGCTGACAGGAGTGGAGCCTCCTTGAGCCCATCCACTTCAAGGTTTGATGTTCTGTGCATGCTGAGATGTTTTTCTACTCACCACGGTTGTAAAGAGTGATTACAGGAGTTGCTACATCCTTCCTGGTAGTTTGAATCAATCTGGCCATTTTCCTCTGACCTCTCTTATCAACAAGGCATTTTCACCCACAGAACTGTCGCTCACTCAGCGTTTTTTTTGTTTGTTTGTTTGTTTTTCTCACCATTCTGTGTAATCTCTAGAGACTGGTGTGTGTGAAAATCCCAGGAGATCAGCAGTTTCTGAAATACTCAAACCAGCCCATCTGGCACCAATAACCATGCCATGGTTACAGTCACAGAGATCACACTTTTCCCCATTTTGATGTTTGATGCGAACATTAACTGAAACTCTATATCTGTATCTTCATTATTTTATGCATTGTGAGCAGGTATACAGGTGTTCCCATTAAAGTGGACAATGAGAGTAAAAAAAAAACCAAACAAACACACATATATATATATATATATTAGTATTCCAGGATACACTTTTGCTTGAATTAATTTAATGAACAATATTTCAAGTATGAATAAGAGGAAATATCAGCTTGCAAAACTAAAGTAACTATCAACAGACCCTCATGGTAAAAGGGGTAATCTCTTTTTTATGAGAGTAATAATCATTTTTATAAGAAGAGAGCTTTTCCATCCATTTGTTCATGGTCTTATTGAATTACTTTTGCAAAGACTGTGTGGATACGAGACTGCAGTTAGAGCTAAATTATGTGCAGTTTGGTTTGATTTTCTAATTATTGTCTACACATCAAAAACAGGCCTTCCAAGAAAGATCTATGAGATGAAAATCAGTACCTAGAAAAATTATTTAAAAAAAGAAACGTAAATCAGTCAGGCCTGCAGCAATGTCAGCATCAGCCTGAAAAAATAAAAAGAAGCAGGTACAGAGAGCAACCTGATTTGAGATATAAATATTCACTAGTTCAGTGGAATAATCCTGCAGAGGCAAGGCAATGCATTACTTTTACAACAAAAGCTGCTTACTGAATAACATAGACAATTACTCCATTAGGATGAGAGGTGCTAAAAAATGAGATATGCAGTAGATTTGATTTGAGGGCAACACTTTCCAACCAAATTACCCCCAAACAGAATAAAATGCAGGAGTCTGATATTTTTGCTAAATAGATGATTAATGGAAAGTAGCTCTGTGACTTTGACAATTTGGAAATAGCAGATACTGTCTGACATACAGAACTCTAATTAGAGCAATGCTTTAAATGTCAGCAATTTGTGTATTGTGTTAGATTTTTTTTCTTTCCTTAACTCTATCTCTTTTTCAGTCTCTGCCCCAACACCCCTTTTGTTTCCATCTCTCTCGCTCTGTTTTTTTGTATCTCATTCTGTGTCCACCTATTAAGTATTAAGTATGCAATAAGCTTTGTGTTCTGTGCAGTATTTACTGATGCCTCAGTGCCAGATTGAGAAGGGCCGCAGTCAGCTGTGGGGTATAAAGTATTCATGTTAGAATATTTATGAGCATGTCTGGTTAAGATCATGTAGCTTTTGGTGCCCATATGTCTGTGCATACTGCTAGCAGGGACCTAGCCTGCAGCATATGGTGTATCTACCCTGAATTGAGCATTCTTTGTAGCATTGCCATCCATTGTACAATGGCACATTAGGCTGGTGGTTTAAATGTTTTTTATACACACACACACACACACACACACACACACACACACACACACACACACACACACATATACAGGATGAGGTTATCAGGGTTTGTGGGACTGCAAGAGCTGGAGCAAAATATCAACCAGTGGAAAGAAAAAATCTCAAATGGACCTAAGGAGGAGGAAACCCTGGGAGGAACGGCTAGTTTATTAGCTAGTCTTGGAATCCTAGTTTATAAGGTATATGAGTTAGGGTGGCGTGGTGGTGCAGCAGATAGCATTGCCACCTTACATCTCCAGGGTCTAGGGCTTGATCCTGAGTTCTGATCAATCAGCTAATCATGAAGCTACAGAACAATGCATAAAAATAATGCACGTAGGCAATGTGTTGAATACCAAAACTGCACCACGGAAGCAGTCCAGGTGATGTTTTTCCAATCTTCAACTGCCCAGCTTTGGTGAGCCTGTATTCTCAGATCCCTGTTCTTGCCTGACAGAAGTCCCAATGTGGTTATCTGCTGTTGTAGCCCATCCACCTCAAGATTTGAATTGTTGTGTGTTCTGAGATGCTTATCTGCTAACCACAGAGCAGTTATTTGAGTTACCATAGTCTTCCTTTCAGCTCAAATCATTCATTGGCCATTCTCCTCTGACCCCTCTCATCAACAAGACATTTCTGCCTACAGAACTGCTGCTCAGTGAAAATCCCAGGAAATCAGCATCAACCATACCACAGTCAAAGTCACTGAGATCACATTTTTCCTCATTCTGATGTTTGATGTGAACTTTAGTTGAAGAGCTTTACTTGCATATTTGCATTTTGTTCATTACACTGCTGTCACATGATTGGCTGATTAGATAATTGCATGAATGCATGATGTACAGGTATTCCTAATAAAGTGGATGGTAAGTGTATGTTTTTAGAGCTTCTTGAGAGTTGTTTTGGGAGCATTTTATTTTTTTTCTTCCTAACTGATCCCCAGAAGATTTGGATCTCTTCATCTTTCAGCACAGGTCTACTGCTCTCATCAATTTTTTTCCCCCGTTATATCACATTACACACAGTGAACAATTATTTGAGGGGCTGTATAGTCACATATAGTATAGTAATAGTCTAGTCTGCATAATAAATAATTTTTAAAATGTTAAAGCATAAAGATAGTAAACAGTTGTTCATAGCCTACTCTATTGGCATTTGCGGGTTATGAATTATTTTTCAGTGAATGGAAAACAATAAGAATATTGTTTTCCTGACTAAATACAAAAAATATATATACTCCAGTGAACATTTTTTATACCTGAAGTAATACTATAAACTCAGCACGTATCTGTACATTCTTTAGTTATTTTTATTATATAACAGCAATTTTGTTGGTATACAGTAATAATCAGTATTCCATATGGAAATAATAAAAAATAATAATAATAATGCAAAAATTACTTCTTTTCTAGCAGATTTTTTTTTTCTTCTTTTGGGAATCTAATATTTCTGTGTTTGTGATGTTCCCACTTTTAATTAACTCCAGAACCTCATGTGCTGTGTGCTGTAGATTAAACATTTTCATATTTGTTCTGATGTACTGTGTTTGCAATGGAAATATTAAAGCATTAGTACTCAAGAATAGGCATGAACGATACATATGAAAACTTACTGTAATGGACAATGACATTAAGAAAAGTTAAGGATGTTAGTATGATTTTAAAAACGCATGACTTTACTTCACAATCCTGTGAAACAATAAAACAATGTTTATATCTATAACAGACCCACAAAACGATGAAGTAAATTGCTCTAAATATGATTAAAATAGTTCTTCCTTCTTGGTTGGAGCCATGCTGCTATTATATTAGCTGTTTTCAAAAATACGATGGTTTGACTGGCAGATTTTGATTGTGTTTTGTCAGAACACACACTATTAGGGAGTGTTGTTCCCGTGGAAGATATTTACAGAGCATCTATACAGAGCAAAGCCTCTCCTGTCAATTTGCCACACTGAATAATTGTTTATGTTGCTAGTGGCAGAAACCACTACTGAATGGAATTATTATTCTTTAGCTAAAGCGGGCAGGTTGCTCATAGTCAGCAGTTAATCAATGGAAAGAGAGCAGGGGCTTGTGGCCTTTGGGTTAATGATTAAATGAATGAACTTATAACTCTGATGTTGTCTGATCATTTTGGTGCATAATTTATTATTATTATTATTATTATTATTATTATTATTATTAAACTTTATATGTTTTTACATGTCACTGGATATAAGTGTATTTGTTTTACACCAAATTTTTGCTTATAAATATAAAAAAAAGTAAATTTGAAAAGGTCTAACTGTGTCAACCTTATTGAGGGTTAAAAGGCTCAATACTTTAAAATTATGGAACTGTCAGATAGAAGCGCATAATTCCAAGATAGCGAGAACTTAAAGAAAAAGGAAAAAGATAAGGAGGCCCAGATGTCCAACTATTCTGCATGCAAATATACTGTCTCATGTTTTTATGAATTCAAGACCTGACTCAACTGGAATTAGGTGTGTGTGTGTGTGTGTGTGTGTGTGTGTTGGGTCCATTAACTGAAGCCTCTGTGCAGCTGGTAGGTCAGCTGGTGTAATTGCAGACACATTTTCAACAGGCTGTGCCAGGCCTGTCATGCATTGTCTTAATTAACCAAAACTCACCTCATTTCACTAGGCATATTCTCACACACACACACACACACACTATCCTTATGAAGCCCCACTGATATTAATGTCTACTACACTGATATTATTAATGCAGCTAATTAATGCTAAACCTACATCTAAACATAATCTTAACCTCAGTAGCCAAAATAGAACTTTATTGCTCTTTAAGTCTTTAAAATAAAAGCTGCACTGTCTATTAATTGTGTAGATATTGGGTCCAAGATATAAAAACATGCCAACCCCCATCTCCCTGCCCCCCGCTCCCAAAAAAAAAAAAAAGCACACACACACACACACCACACACACACCACACACACACCACACACACACCACACACACACACACACCAGCACCCAACTCTTTTGCTGTTCAGTGTATTTCTCTCGCTGTCCATCTCTCCTCTTTCAAAACCCTCAGGTCCTATTCAGTTCTCTGAGTAATGAAGAATGGCTGAACACAGACAGCAGTGAAAAACATTTATCTGCAGTGTATTGATGTGATGGAGTAAAATAGGCTAGGTGCCCAGTCTTGCCATCAGAAAGCGCAGACAGGAAAACACCTAGCACTTATTGAGAAAAAAAATGTGTTCTTGCTTCATGGCATGTATTCAACATAGATTCACTTGCTTTATAAAGACATTTAAAATAATAATTAGAAATCTGCAAAAAACGTATCAGCACGTCACTACCTGACAGCCAGCAAGTGAAAGTCACCCCATCATCCATAACACCCCACACTTCACAAACACATTCACACACATCTGATAAATAGAACGCCAGTCTTCCAGCTCCTACCTCCTCATGCATAAACACCTATTATTGTTATTATCACTATTATTGCTGATGTTATTATTATCTTTTTTTCCTGTTATTATTCTAGTTATTATAGTAGTCAATATTATATACACTATGTTCATCAAGTCTTTGAGAGGTATTTTCTATGCTTTGGTGATATTCTGAACTGAGAGAGAGAGAGGATTGGTTGAGCACACAGTGTAATTTTACATTTTATCAGTTGTGGAAATGGAACAGATTTTTAATGTGTAGGATGGGACACAACTATTCCAAGGTATTGAGCTTAATGAAAAGACTCCAATATTTTTTAATTACTTGCAAAGGTTAATCACATTAACACCTAATAATTTGATCATTTAGACATCAAAAAAAAAAAAATTAAGAAAGCTTCTCCATATTACCCACACACTCTCACAGCTAGCTAGGGAGCTTGCTGCGAGTGACTAGAAGAATGTGTGTGTGCCTGAGCACGCTGAGTGTTTCTGTGGGACTGTGAGGCTAATGGCAATGTTGATTATTTCTTGGCAGCCCTGAGTCCCTCTATGCTCATCAGCAACATGCCTCAGCCTGGTGCGGAGATAATGGCCACTCAAATCCCTAAGAATAACAGAATGTTGCCAATAGGTGGGCTTCTTTCACATTCACCCATTAGTTGAAGTTTCAGCACTGTTATTAGTTGTAGTTTCAGCACTGTTATTCAGAGCTGTTATTTTTGATTGACTGGCATCATATTGTTGAAACACCTGTAGAGTCAGTTAGAGGCTACAGTGGATATAAAAAGTCTACAAATCCCTGTTAAATGGCAAGTTTTTGTGATGAAAAAAATTAAACCAAGATAAATCATGTCAGAACTTTTCCCACCCTCAATGTGAAATTACAACGAATAATAATTAAGTGAAAAACAATCAGAAACACAGAAAATAGGAAAAAGTTACAATAATAAGTTACACATAATTGTGCACACCCTTTTATAATTGAGGTATCTCATGCTCAAAAGTAAATATAGCTGTCATCAGTAAAAATATTCTGATTAACGCCAAATAGAAACCAGTTGTTTCTGTAGGATTTTCTTGATATCGTCTTGGTTTCATCTGACTGCTGAAGCCATGGTCTGCAAAGAGCTTACAAAGCCTGTACAGGGTCTCACTGCCAATCAAGAATCAATCAGTGAAGGGGTACAAAAAAATTTCGAAAACTTCAGATGTACCATGGAAAACCATGAAGGCCATCATCAACAAATGGAGAAAATAGAGCATCACAGTGACATCACCCACAGGAACAGAACAGGAGATCCCTCCAAAATTTACAAAAGGACAAGACTAAAACTTACCAGGGAGGCTGCCAAGAAACCAACGGCAACATTAAAGGAGCTGCAGGAATATCTGACAAGTGCTTATTACTCTCTGCATGTGACAACAATCTCTCATATTCTTCACATGTTTGGGCTATGGGGTAGGGTGGCTAAATGGAGGCCCTTTCTTACAAAAAACACCCAAGCTCAACTAAATCACCCCAAACTATGTGGCAAAATGTGTTATGGTCTGAGACCAATTCTAAAAGGTATAATAAATCCATAATTTCAAAAGGTATGTTTGGCGCAAAAGAAGCACAACAACAAAAGAACACCATGAAGAAAAGGAATTTCACCTTTCAGTACAACAATGACCCAAAGCATACATCCAAATCAACAAAGGAATGGCTTAACCAAAAGAAGATTTTGAATGGCCTAGCCAGAGTCTAGACCTGAATCCAACAAAAAATCTGTGGGCTGAATTGAAGTGGGCTGTGCACAGGAGATGCCCCCACAATCTGATGGATCTAAAATGTTTTTGGAAGAAAGAGTGTGAAAATATTGCCAAGTCAAGATGTACCATGCTGATAGACTCTTATCCAAAAATACTGAGTGGTGTAATATAATCAAAAGGTGCTTCAGCAAAGTATTAGTGTAGGGGTGTGCACACTTATGCAACTAGGTTATTGTAAGTTTTTTTATTTTTCTTTTTTCCATAAAAAGTGAAAAACTGATTGTTTTTCACTATATTTGTATACTTTTTCAATTGCACATTAAAGGTGTGAAACGTTCTGACATGATTTATCTTAGTGTCGTTCTTTTACTTCACAAAAACCTCCCATTTTAACAGGGGTGTGTAGACTATTTATATCCATTGTATATGCACAGTAGCAGGTGGTATACACTTAAAATATGGATGACAATCTATCAACTGAGGATCAAGAAGCTACAGTAGCATTTCACACCTAGGCGTGCCCCTTGTTCCTGAGAAGGCAGAGGGTTTACTGAAAGGGACAGTGGGTTTACTGTGGGCAGGGGTGGTTCAGCGGTTAGGGCTCTGGACTATTGTTTGGAGGGTAGTGAGTTTAAACCCTGGTACTGCGAAGCTGTCACTGTTGGGCTCTTGAGAAAGGCCCTTAGCCCTCATGTGCTCAGCTCAATTATAAGACACTGCCAAATGTAAATGTAGAATCACAAGGGACTTATATGCAAGGCTGGAACAATTAGAAACTACCAAGTCAACACTGAAGATAGCATTAAACACCTTGTTACCTAAGATGGATCATCTACAAAATATAGGTAATTGGTTCCAATTTCTACATGCGTTTCACCAGTATTTCTTCCTTTTCAATGCCTTCAATATAAATTGTGTGGCCATAACCTTGTCACAAGCCCTCTGCCATCCTTCTCACCCAGAGCAAGGATAATTATGCTCTTATGAAATCTTGGCCACAGGCAGCTTAGGATTTGAGTCTGCATTCTCGTGACAAGTTGCTCAACTCTGGAGCCTGTTGTGCTTCTGTAGTCTAACATGCTGGGAGTCTTGGTCAGAGGAATATTAATCAAGCATGCTGATTAGAATATTATGCTGCATTCAAATTATCTTGGAAGTGGGAAATCAGAGCACAGAATTATTTTCAACCTCCATACATTCAAGGTGGGGAAAAAAACCATGGACACCCCCATGTTCATCATTTGTTAGCAACCAGCTCGCCAGCTAACTGTGATGAGTGATATATATTTTCTCCTCAAAACAGTAAACTGTATAGTCAGTGTTACAGACCTAACAAGGTAATATGTATGGATGTTGATTGATCTAAACAAAATACTTGGATATACAGCACAGCTCGTTTAAAACTTTGTTTACTGCTGATACTGTGTGCAGTCATGTTGATTTGACATCACTTGCTGAACTTGGAGGAACTCAGAGTTGAGGAGACCATCACATGTTCCCAAGGAGGAATTCAGGGTTGAAGGAGTGTTTTCTTTGTTTTAAGATGTTGGGAATTATGAGTTACGGCCTTTAGTCAAACACGGCATTAGGTTTAGACCCACAAAGTTCTCAGATCAGTTTTTGATGTGCAAATTGCCAAGCATTATAGTTCCAAAGGCAGCATACCATTTCACTATTTAATAGCTGCCACACTTGTACCTTAACATTTCCCCAATTAATAATTCAACTAAGTAAGCTATAGTTGATATCCAAAAACTGTTAGCTGTCATGAATTACCCAGATATCTAGGTAACTAACTAACAAACTATGCTAGCATGTAAAAGAGTTTGTGGTTGATACAGTTTATGGAACTTGGTCACTTTCCTAGCAATTGTTTTTGTTTAACATGATGCCTAAAAAGTGACCAAACATGCTAGTTATCAAAGAAGGTTTCTAGCTAACACTAACCAACCAGCTAGCTACCCACAGTCTATGTGATCATTTTTCCTTTAATTAATCCTATTGTGTCCAAATTTATCAGATGTATTTATGTATAAATGTAGCTAGCTTGTTGGCTGGGTGATTAGGTTAGCTGGCAAGTTCATATGTAGTGTTCTCTGATCTCAGGAACACAGAGTCAGTACAAAATGCCTGAAAACTGCTAGCTAAATGAATTAATTGAAATCTGCCAAACAAACATATACAGTATTCTATTGCAATGTTGTCCCATTCAATAATTGATTGATGTACCAGTTGATTTGCTTATTGTTAGCTTTTGTGTGGAGAACCATAATATAACCTATGTAGGTTACCATTAGGTTAATGTTATTGCAAGTCAGTTCTCTGATCTTTCGTCTCGATGGATAAAGATGGATAAAAAAAGGGAAAAAAGGGAAAAAAAGGAAGCTGAATGATTTGTATCTGTTAAACTTTAAACTTCTAAAACACTAATTCATTTGTGTGTGAGAGATATAAAATATACAGTCTGCTACTACAAATATGTACATATAAAATGTTGTATTTACTTTTTGATTCAACAACTCAAAATCACAAACTAGACAGGGACAGATCAGGTATGGGCTGGAATGAGATTTTTCATTTCAACTATGTGGTGTGAAATCTAACTGAAACTGCAACTTCCTTCCCAATCACTGTCAAAGTACCACCTTGTTCCAAATGCCACTTGAGCCTCTGTTCAGTGGTTAATACAGATATATTTAATACAGGCAATGATGGGTAGTTTTAAAGAAAATGAAAAATCATCAGTGTGTGTTCTCAGCATTCCAAACACATGCTTGCAATAAAATATTCTGTACAGTGCATGTCTTTGCACAACCTTTTCACAGTGTTGAGTGAAATTCGAATATTTCTATGTAATAGAAATGTTAAAATGTAATCATGATTCCTATGTAAAACCATTCTTTTTAAGGTTGGAGTACAGTATTCCATACACGTGACCTTTAAAACAGTAAAATATTATATTACCCTTCCAATATATAAATTGGGGATATTTTTATGTATTCTTTTTTCACCTCAAAACTGTTTGAGACCTCACACGTTGTAGATGCTAATGCCATGAAGTGATAACTAATTAAGCATTCACACCTTCAAGTTCACTTTTCACATCCCATAACTTTAAATGTGACAAAATATATTAAATTATTGTCCTCGCTGGCTTCTTCACTGTGTCTGAAGTTGAACTGAAATGCAGTACCTGGAAATAGAAAACTGGCAAACAGAAGAAGTAGGAGACAGAAACCCATCGATAGTGTAGGGATTGTGACGATATACTGCAGTGATTTGCCCTACTTGTTGAATTACAAACAATTAGACATTAAGTAAGGAATAATGGACCATGCTGTTATAGGAAAATAATCCATGCAACCACAGCAATTTTGCCATCACTAACAATTGTTAAATTATTAATGTATGACATTGCACTTTTTAACCATTTATGGTTACATTTAATGTTATGGAACATCCGCAAGACAAGTTAGTTCCTGCCATCAATTATGTTATAGTAGTTAAAGCTATAAAAAAAATCTCTCACAAGACAAAAAAAATGCAGCTTGTCGTGTTAGCATGAAAGTGCAAACTCATCTGTCATAAATCTTACTGACTGTTAAAAAGCACCACCCGAGACTCCTTCCATAAATGTAATATAAACATCTCCCATCAGAAAATGTCAACATATCAAAGATTTTTTGTTAAATAACAACACATTTTTTAAATCTGTTTATCATTAGGGTTATGTGAAGTAACAGTCCCTGTGAATGAGCTGTTACTATAGAAACAATAACATATCAGAACTATTTTGTTTGCATATTGATATGAAACCTCTTGAAACCTCTCATTTATGTTACAGCTAGAGCTACAATCAGAGCTGTTATAAAAAAAAAAAATAATCCACACCTTCTGACTCAAGATTTCAACAGCATTGTGGTAAAAAGCAAGATAGCTAGCCAACCTTATATAGTGAGTTATTTGCTACTTAGAATCTAGTGACAGTTTCATTTCAAATTTTTGATTCATCATGGTAATTGTAATACAAAACAATAAAGAGTGAAATCTATAGTTGCATGGAGAAAGAAAGAAGGGAGCAAAAAGTCTCTCGGGTGATGTAGAGACACCAAATGAGTTGTGTTTGAGCAATAAGACACAAAAATATCACTTTTTACAGCATATTGAAAACAATCAGGGTATGCTCTCGATATTTTCATTTTGATGAGTTGGAAATTTACAGCTCTGTTAGGTAATTTAGATGAACAAATTACAGCTGTGAGCTGCATCCTTTTCTATCTCCTTCTCCCACTGTGGCTATTTGACTCTCTGTTACACATGGGTGCACACACTTTCTCTGTTACTATAATTTCATAATTATTTATATTTCCATGAACCGAGAATGT
This sequence comes from Pangasius djambal, assembly GCA_022985145.1. NCBI lineage: Eukaryota > Metazoa > Chordata > Actinopteri > Siluriformes > Pangasiidae > Pangasius > Pangasius djambal. The sequence continues at coordinate 11,433,008 of CM040991.1, forward strand.
GATCACTGTTTTTAAACTTTTTTTTTAATTATATATCATTGGAAGCTTGTGTGGAATTTACAAACAGATGATTACAGTATTTACAGAATCCATTAAAAATTTACACTGGCCAACAGTGACAGAACGTTCATTCTAGCAAAGGTAAAGTTACCTGTGTAATTTACATTTATCTCAGAGTTATTATTATCCTTTAAGCACTCAAAGCACACAGTAAGTATAAAATTAACCAAAGGGCCTACCTCTTCATGAACTACATAAGTTAGCACTATAGCACTAATTAAAAAAAATATCTTGTTTTGTCTTGTGTGATTTTCATACTATGCTACCTACCCAGCAGAGTTTTTAGACTGATAGCAGTCTTAGTCCCTGACCAAGTGAACCAATATGAGGATATATTGATTGATAGAGACTTCAATACACTTCTGTAATTCGCTCTGGATAAGGGTGTCTGCCAATAAATGTAAATGTAAAAATGCTTTCTACTGGTAATTTGTAGTGAGTGACATCTTTAATTAGATTGATTTTCTCAAAATGTTACACTTTTGCATTCTTAGAAGATTAATCTGTATAAGGTTCTTTATGTTTGGAGTACTCCCTCAACATGGTGTGCAGTGTTTGTGTCAAAATTAAACCATAATACACTGTTTACATCCAATGTTTACATAAAGCAGATAATGTGAACAAGGAAACCAAGCCAGCAATATGGCAGATCAATCCCACAATGCAACACCACTTGACATTGATTTCCAGGTCCTTCACTGTAAAACCTGTTAAGTTCGCTTTACTTAAAAAATCTTTGAGGAAATTGCCTTAAAAAAATTTAAATAAGGATTTTTTAAAGTTATATGTGCTATGAGCTATAAGTAGAGAAAACCTGGACATTTAAAGTAAAAAGAACTAACTTACTCGGTTACTAGCGTAACCTCGGTTCCCTGAGATACAGGAATGAGTACTGCGTCGCTAGACGTTATGGGAAAACTCCTTTTTCTCCGATGACTGAAGCCTTTACAATCACGCAGTGAAACTGCACGGCCATTGGTTCGTGCAGTGCAATAAAGCGAACCAATGGCTCGGCAGCGGGACTGCACGTGCCTATGGCAAGGAAGCCCGCCAGAATGGGCGGAGCCATCTGGCTATATAAGCGGGCATTGCGCCATAGGATCTCAGGTCAAATCGACTGAAGCGACAACTCTGAGAGTGCACCGTCATGGCACGGCCTGCAACGCAGTACTTGTTCCCGTATCTCAGGGAACCGAGGTTACGTTAGTAACCGAGTACGTTCCCTTTCGAAACTACACTTGTACTGCGTCGCTAGACGCTATGGGGAACCAATACAATCATGCCGTGTCATGAAAGTGGAACGATTGGCATGAACTGGCCTTGAGCAATAAGGCTCAGAGGGACCAGTTAAGACAGGTGAAACCCCGCGGGAGGCAGGAGGGCTGAGATCACTGAGGTCAGCCCAGCCTAGCACAGTCGTTCCAATATAATCCTGTGTCGTCTCAGCACCTTTAGAAAGGGCCAAGAACGCACAAGGAATATGCCTGTCTTAAACAGGCGCGTGCCCCTTAGGCAGATAGGATCCGAGCCTGCAAGGCCGGAACGTCCAGGCTATAAAACCTGGTGAACGTGGACAGCGCAGCCCAGCTGGCCGCCGCACAAATGTCTGCCATGGACACCCCATTAGACCATGCCCAAGACAAGGCTATGCCCCGAATGGAATGGGCTCTAACTCCTATGGGGCTTTGGAGGCCCAGGGACAAGTATGCCAGCGCAATAGCATCAACTAGACATCGAGAATGGAGGAAGTGCCGAGAGAGTGATAACCTGTGCTCTAAACGGGGTGTAGAGGGGCCGGGGCGGATTAAGCCTCCTGGAACCCCTCAGGAAACGAATACCTAGGTTGTTCCGGCCCACAGACTGTTCTGCTATAGGAGCATGATAAGCTGCTATAGCTGCCACATAGACCATGAGAGTGGAAGAGGAGCGGCCCTTGTCCAACAGCTCTTGTAGAAAGGACAATATCACTCAGAAAATAGAGTCTTTGCCGTGGGTTGCGCACCAGGCAGAGAAGACCGAACATTTAAGGGCATAGAGGAGTCTTGTGGACAGGGCTCTAGCCTGTGATATAGTATTTAGGACACTTTCAGGGAGATCTACTGATTCCCGTCGAGAGCCCAAAGATGCAATGCCCACATCTCGGGTTGGGGGTGCCAAATTGTCCTGTTCGCCTGAGAGAGGAGGTCCTGCCTCAGGGGAATGGGCCACAGGGCTGCCGTAAGCAGCCGAGACAGCTCCGAGAACCAAAGTTGGTTTCAGAGCGATCGGGGGAAAGCATACAGGAGAAGGTTGGGCCAATCGTGGGCCAACACATCCTCACTCTTCAAAAAATACATCGAGCAGTGAGAGTTGTCTTTTGAGGCGAAGAGGTCGACCTCTGCCCTGCCAAAGACCTCCCGAATTTTCTGAACTGCCTGCGGGTGGAGCATCCACTCCTCTGAGGGGACATTGCTCCGAGATAGCATGTCTGCTCCTTGGTTCAGCACGCCAGGGACAAGTGCTGCCCACAACGACCGCAGATTGAGATATGCCCACTCCAAGAGGCGTTTTACCATCTTGAAAAGGCGTTTCAAGGAGAGCCCGTCTTTATATAGGCGACCACTGTCATGCTGTCCGAGCGGATTAGCCGGTTTGCCCTCGCACAGAGCTCCCCAACCCATGTTGGAAGCGTCCGTCGAGACAACCTTCCTTCTGTGAACAATGCCCATGGTTACGCCCTGTTTGAACCATTGGGGGTCCTTCCAGGGGGCCAGAGCCGCTACACAGGCCTGGGTCACCCTGATACGAAGGCAACCGTGATGCCACGCACTGTGCGGCACTTGTGGTTTCAGCCAGTACTGGAGGGGTCTCATACGAAGCAGGCCCAACCATAGTACTGGTGATGCGGAGGCCATGAGGCCTAGCATCCTTTGAAATGTTTTGAGAGGGCGAAGGGCTCCAATTTTGAAGGAGGCCGCGAACTGCTGTATGGCTAGCTCACATTCTGGTGCGACTGCCGCCCTCATGCGGGCTGAGTCGAAAACTGCCCCCAGGAACGAAGTTCGTTGGCTGGGAGACAGTGAAATTGACCCTGAGTCCTAGGCACTCCAAGTGTCTGAGGAGGAGGGATCTGTGGGACACTAGCTCGGCCTCTGACTGGGCTAAGATGATGGCCGAGTGGGAGCACTGCAGAAGCTCAGGCTTTTGAGTAGGCTGAGGAGGCGCAGGCACGGGTCTAGCTGGTTGCTGCGTTGGAGCAGGTATGGGGCGAATGGTGACACTCGCAGAGCTTGAGCGCTTCGGCAAGAAGTGACACAGTGCCTGGAACGACTTCTGTGCAGCAGTAAAACGCTCAGCAAACCCTTCGACGGCAGGAAGGGCAGGAAAAACACTCTGAGTGGCCGTCGTCAGTGTGCAGGGCAGAGCTGCACGAGCTGCAACGACGGCGCAGCATTATATCAACGCCGCTTGCTCTTTTAGAGGAAAAAAGCTCTCGCTCTTTTTTTTTTTTTAGCTCGCCGGATGGCGGCAGGGGAAGAGCTGGTATCTGCGCCGGATGCTGAACGGCGGCTCGAAGCTCGGCGAGAACAGCGGGACGGCGCAGGAGAGTAGCTCTTGTCTGCAGCGAGGCGTGTAAACGACGAGTGGCTTCAGTCTCGTAGCTCAGCGTAGAGATGATCCTATGGTGCAATGCCCGCTTATATAGCCAGATGGCTCCGCCCATTCTGGCGGGCTTCCTTGCCATAGACATGTGCAGTTCCGCTGCCAAGCCATTGGTTCACATTATTGCACTGCATGAACCAATGGCCGTGCAGTTTCACTGCGTGATTGTAAAGGCTTCAGTCATCGGAGAAAAAGGAGTTTTCCCATGGCATCTAGCGACGTAGTACGAGTGTAGTATTGAAAGGGAACATCAGTTATTCTAACTCAGAATTATGCTTTCTGATCAATTCATTTTTAATAGTTAATAGCTTTTTTTCCTACAATAAGCGCGTGATTGTTCAAAAACAATACACTTTAGTTGCTTTAACTAAACTGGTGTGAACTATTCTTACAAGTAAGGATTTATTACACAACAAGATATGCAGAAATTAGTGGTGTCATCACCCAACAATATGGAATCCTCATAAGGACCAAGGTCCTCACTGCAATCTCACCTCAAATCTTATCGGGGTCGATAGGGAAACAAGATGACATGAGTTAGGGCCATGAAGTGCAAACATTTTTAAATGTTTAAAGGTGCAATATTTAAGACCACAGTTTATTTTCTAGAAACAAAGGAATACAGCAGACAAAGAAACATATGATTCATGCTCATAAACTCTCATTTGGCTTCTGCCAGATGTGATGTTAGCTTCATAACACATTAGAATGCATATGGAATATGATCTTTAGCTCTGTCAAACAGCACACGTCAAGGAGGAGTTTGAGAACATACACACTAGCCACATGCTACACATGGTACAACCAGAGTCCGAAATTTACGTTTTTTGCTCAACTGCCAAAGGTCTGGTAAATAGTAAAAATCCACCTTCCAATTTTTTTTACTCTTCAAAACCAGCATTGGTGCTAGACAGGTGTCAATTTCAGATTGTTTTGCTAATATTTAATCAACTTAGCTGTCTAATGTTAGTATATAATTAAACAATATCATATTTATATATTCAACAATAGTTATACTGAATAATGTCACGGCTGTGATTAGGTGTATACAAACTGTTGCTTATACAACAGTTATACAAACAAGAAATTAATAATGAGTATGTTACAAATGGAGCGATACACATAGTGAAATGTCCCAGTGTGGTTTTAGTAAATGTAAGCGTGATAGGAATGCCGCTCAATGAAATTGGTGGACTGGAACTAACTGTTGTATGATACATTTTTTCTTCCTAGCATGATATGAAATTAAAAAGCCAGATGATGCACAAACATTGTGCTGAGAGTTACTATTAATGCTAAGATGCCACATGTTAATAATAATCTATAATGTTATGATTTTTTTTAATGGTCTGAATCAGGCAGAGAAACTTCATTGCTAGACTTGACATTGAAGTACAAATTGGCTAGCTATTAGCCAACTAGATTTTAAAAAATCTGGGCTAGATAAATAATGTCCTATAAATAATTTTTAAAAAAATTACCAAACATTGAAAGCATACTGAAATCATGTAATCTAAAAATTTTAATCTAATTAAATCTAATTTACTCCTAACTTGGGTAATAAAAAATGAATTAAACAATCCATCCAGGTTAAGCATGAAGGTGAATAAGATATTTTTTAAAAATTCCTGAATGCACATATAGATAAAAAAGAATGCTTTTAAACAAAGCATTTTATTTTGACACGTGTGCCTGAAGGTGTAATGCTTTGCCCTGGAGCATTACACTAGGGTAGCTTATTAAGTTTTAGATTCACCATGTAGAAGTCTTTTGCTTCACATATTATCTCAGCAACATAAAAACTGAAGTGATATGAGCAAGACTTTCTAGATTATAAAAAACAATAGTATAAATTATTGTTTTGACAAAAACTGGACTGTTGAACGTTGGAAAAACTTTGCCTCATCTTTATCTTCATCTGCCTAGTTTTGGTGAGCCTGTGTCTGTAGCCTTAGATTCATGTTCTTTGCTGGCAGGAGTGGAACCTGATGTGGTCCTCTGCTGTTGTAGACCATCTTCATCAAGGTTCAACATGTTGTGCATTCTGAGATACTCACCATGATTATAAAGAGTGGTCACCTGACTTCCTGTCAGCTCAAACTAGTCGGGCCATTCTCCTTTCACCTCTCATCAACAAGGCATTTTTCTCTGCAGAAATGTTGCTCACTGGATGTTTTTTGTTTTTTGTACCATTCTGTATAAACTCTAGAAACTGCTGTGTGAGAAAATCCCAGGCGAGATCAGCCGTTTCTGAAAGACTTAAACCAGCCCCTCTGGCACCAACAATCATGCCACAGTCAAGTCACTGAGATCACACTTTTCCCTCTTCTGATGTTTGATGTGAAAATTGCCTGAAACTGTTGACCTGTATCTACATGATTTTATGCATTGTGCTGCCACCACATGATTGGATAATTGCATTAATAAGCATGTGTACTAATAATGTACTAATAAAGTGGCCAGTGAATGTACCCTTAATATGTTTTTTCCTTGTTAGTTCCTTTATTGTGGGTCTGGTGCATTGTGGAATGGGTGGCAGTTGAAGGCAGAGGCCTTGGCAGACCAATCCCTGGCTACCAAAAGTGGCTTTAGGAACATGGAACATGACCTCTCTGGTGCTGGAGCTGGAGTATATAGTCTGGCTCGCCTCAACACACAGCATGCACTCTGGAACCAAAATTCTGGAGAGGGGCTGGACTCTATTCCACTCTGGATTTGCCCTGGGTGTGACGCACAGAGCAGGAGTGGGCTTATTCATAACCCCCCAGTTCGGTCCTGGTATGTTGGAATTTACCCCAGTGAACGAGGGAGTCTCCTCTCTTTGGCTTCATGTCAGGGGACAGACTCTAACTGTTGTTTTGCTTATGCACTGAACATCAGTTCCCCTTCAGGAACTCGAGCTGCATCGAAACGCTATGGGAACGCCTTCAGTGTGACCACGCTCTGAATCACATGTGTAATCAGTCCAATGGATGGGCGAGACGTCACGGGCGAGGTGAAGTAGTGACGCGTAAGCTTAAAAGCACGAGTGGTGGATACAGCAGCAGCTTTCTGTCATTCAGCAAGTGCTCTGTGTGTGTCAGTCTGATTTTGTATTGTTTGTCTCTCAAAGCATTATGCCAAAAGCTATTAAAAAGGCAAAACATGAGGGCGAGAGCGGGCAGTGTTTTAGGCTGTGTGTTCCTCCCTGCCCGCGCTATATTACGGGTGGGGATACACACAGCCTGTGCATTGTCTGCTTGGGAGACCCGAGGGAGCCGGCTGCCCGCATTGCGAGCGTTTTGCCGCTGCATGCGCTTCGCTCCCGGAAGGCTCTCTTTGAGGAGGGAGCCTTCACCAGCGTTCCTCGCGGTGCTGGCCCCGCTTCTGCCAAGGCAGGGCAGCGGTTACACTCGTGGGGTTCGCAAATGGATTTGGTGGAGGGAATGAAGACGTGCGAGTCCCTTTTCTTATTCCTCACCCGCCAGATCCACTCTCTGTGGGATACGAGGCCCACGCTGCACTTCTTCCCCCCGGGGAGAGGGCTCGGCACTCCGCCTGTCTTCCTCTGAGGAGGTTGACGTGGAGGGCGCTGATGAGGATTCACCCCCTCAATCTCCCCAGTATGAGGAGCTGTTGGAGGTGGTCACTTGTGCTGTGGCCAAGTTAAACATTGACTGGCCCGCCGAGAAACGGGCTGAACCGCAGAAAAGCAAACCAGATGAACACTTTCTGCGGAGTATGCCGCCACCTCCACGCCGGAGCCTCCCTTTCTTCCCCGAAGGGGGAGAACTTTTGGGGCCCCTCTGGGTGCCTACGGTGCCCATCTCTCCTCAGTGCCCTCAGAAGATCGATCTGCCAACCCTGCCACCCATGGTGCTTCAGGGCGCAGCGGTCTCCGGCGAGCACTTCTCTCAGTTTCCGCCTGGGAATGTAGCGGTACTGCGAGGCTCGCTACCTCTTCGGAGGTTTCCAGGGCAGCTAGTTCAGCCGTCCCCTGCCGGTCCGCCGCTTCAGGGCACCGAGCTAGCCACTCTCATTACACCATAGGTCAGTCTCGAGAGACTGATTCCCTCAGTAGACTATTTGGCAGCGTGGAAACTTCTGCTGAATGTGTCTCAATGGGTCCTGCATACTGTAGAGAGAGGCTACCGAATCCAATTCGGTTCTCCATCGCCTCGTTTTTGTGGGTTCTTCCCACTCCGGTGGGCCCCGAGCAGGCTCTGGTAATGGAACAAGAAGTAAACACTCTCTTGAGGAAGGAGGCCATCGAGGTGGTCCCTCCTCACGACAGAGAGTCAGGGTTCTACAGCCGGTACTTCATCGTTGCAGAGAAAGATGGAGGGTTGCGTCCCATTTTAGATCTGCGTCAACTGAACCGCTCAGTCATGCGACTGAAGTTCAGGATGCTCACAATCAAACAAGTTGTGTCTCAGATCAGCTCCGAGGACTGGTTTGTCACGATCGATCTAAAAGATGCATACTTCCATATCCCATCCTTCCCCATCACAGGAAGTTCCTGAGGTTTGCTTTTCTGGAGACATTGAACTGGATTGGGTGATGTTCCAGACCTCCATTGCTGAGGCAGTTGAATGGAGAAGTGGCTGTAAGGTTGTCAGTGCCTGCGTTGCTGTAGTCTCTGAACCCATCAGTGGACACCAGGGGAAAAAGGAGCCATCAGGCTGAAGAAGGAGGCCTCGTGGGACTCCAGAAGCAGCTGACAGATACCGGCGGGCCTAGCAGACTGTGGCAATGACAGTGGCGGAAGCAAAAACTCAGGTATGGGAGGAGTTCGGTGAGTCGATGGAAAATGACTTTCATTCGGCCATGAAGAGGTCCTGGCAAATGAAGAGAATGGCAGCTCAGAAGGGGGAAGCAGGGCCTTGCCCATGCTGTTTACAGAGGGGATGGAGAACTGTTGACCTCAACTGGGGACATAGTCAGATGGTGGAAGGAATACTTTGAGGACCTCTTGAATCCCACTAACACACCTTCCATTGAGGAAGTAGAGTTGGAGGACTCAGAGGAGGACTTGACCAGTACTAGGGTCACTGAGGCAGGTTTAACTCCTTAGTGGCAGGGCTCTTGGGGTGGATGAGATTCGCCCTGAGTTCCTGAAGGCTCTTGATGTTGTTGGGATGTCCTGGCTTACACGCCTTTTCAACATTGTGTGGAGGTCAGGGACAGTACCTCTGGATTGGCAGATTGGGGTGGTGGTCCTTATATTTAAAAAGGGGGACCGGAGTGTGTGTTCCAACTTTAGGGGGATCACACTCCTCAGCCTCCCTGGGAAAGTCCAGACAATAGTCAAACCTTGGATTCAGGAGGAGCAGTGCGATTTCCTTCTGGGTCTTGGAACAATGGTCCAGCTCTTTACCCTCAAAAGGATCATGGAGGGCTCATGGTAGTTTGCACAACCAGTCAACATGTGTTTTGTGGGCTTGGAAAAGGCATATGACCATGTTCCTCATGGGATCCTATGGAGGGTGCCTCGGGTGTATGGGGTGCCGAACTTGTTATTACAGGCCATTAGGTACCTGTATAACCGGAGCAACCGGAGAGAATCTCTAGGCACAGCCAAGGGGCGGAGGGGGTCCAATTTGGTGAACTTAGGATCACATCTTTGTTATGTGCAGATGATGTGGTCCTGTTGGCTTCATCGAGCAGTAACCTTCAGCGTGCGCTAGGGCAGTTTGTAGCTGAGTGCAAAGTGGCTGGGATAAGGGTCAGCAACTCCAAATCTGAGACCATGGTTCTAGCTGGAAAAGGGTGGGTTGTTCCCTTCGGGTTGGGAATGAGATACTGCCTCAAGCAGAGGAGTTTAATTATCTCAGGGTCTTGTTCATGAGTGAGGGAAGATTGGAGAGAGAGATTGACAGATGGAATGGTGCAGCAGTTATGTAGACATTGTAACGGTCTGTCATGATGAAGAGAATGTTGAGTCGAAAGGCAAAGCTATTGATTTACAGGTCAATCTACTTGCCAACCCACATCGATGGTCACAAGCTTTGGGTAGTGACCAAAAGAATGATGTTGCAGATACAAGTTGTGGAAATGAACTTGCTTTGCAGGGTGGCTGGGCTCAGCCTTAGAGATAGGGTGAGGAGCTCGGACATTCAGGGGGAGCTCAAAGTAAAGTCGCTGCTCCCTGCATCGAAAGGAGCCAGTTGAGGTGGTTCAGGCACCTGGCTAGGATGCCTCCTGGTCGCCTCCCTGGGGAGGTGTTTTGGGCATGTCCAACAGGGAGAAGACCCCGGGGCAGACCAAGGATTAGATAGAGAGTTTATCTAGTCTGGTCTGGGAGCACCTGGGTGTCCCCATGGAGGAGCTGGAGGAGGTGGCTAGGGAGAGAGAGGTCTAGGCATCTCTGCTTAGACTGCTGTCCCCACATCCCAGACCTGGATAAGCAGAAGAAAATGGATGGATGGAGGGATGAATGGATGGATGGATGTTCCTTTATGGTAGAGAATACACCGATCAGCCATAACATTATGACCACCTGCCTAATATTGTGTTGGTCCCCCTTTTGCTGCCAAAACAGCCCTGACCCATCGAGGCATGGACTCCACTAGATCCCTGAAGGTGTGCTGTGGTATCTGGCACAAACACGTTAACAGCAGATCCTTTAAGTCCTGTAAGTTGCGAGGTGGGGCCTCCATGGATCGGACTTGATGGCCAGCACACCCTACAGATGTTCGATTGGATTGAGATCTGGGGAATTTGGAGGCCAAGTCAACACCTTGAACTCATTGTCATGTTACTTGAACCATTCCTGAACAATTTTTACAGTGTGGCAGGTGCATTATCCTGCCGAAAGAGGCCACTTCCATTGTAGGCACTTTTGGCAGTGGACAGAGGTAAACATGGGCACTCTGACAGGTCTGTGGCTACACAGCCCCATACGCAGCAAGCTGCGATGCACTGTGTGTTCTGATACCTTTCTATCATAGCCAGCTTTAACTTTTCAGCAATTTGTGCTACAATAGCTCTTCTGTGGGATCAGACCAGATGAACTAGCTTTCACTCCCCACGCATATCAGTGAGCCGTGGGTGCCCATGATCCTGTCGCTAGTTCACCGGTTGTCCTTCCTTGGACCACTTTTAGTAGGTACTAACCGCTGCATACCGTTAACACCCCACAAGTCCTGCTGTTTTAAAGATGCTCTGACCCAGTCATCTAGCCATCACAATTTGGCCATTGTCAAAGTCTCTCTAATCCTTACGCTTGCCCATTTTTCCTGTTTCTAAAACATATATATCTCAACCCTAATATATCTCAACCCTTGACAAGTGCTATTGTAATGAGATAATCAATATTATTCACTTCACCTGTCAGTGGTCCTAATGTTATGACTGATCGGTGTATGTGCATATCAGACAAATCAATCTGATAACAAATTTGACAGTTGAGCCTGTCTTTCACCATAATACTCATTTTTACATAAATTCACTTGTGCAGTTTCTTATAAATTTGCAGTTGTAACAGCAACTCCAGATATAGATGCTTATATACTGATGAAGTTAGGACAACCTATTAACAAACTTCATTAGTTAAAATCCAAGTCTGTCACATGATACATCCAAATTTAGAAGCCATCAACAATGATCCTCTTTTTATGATGTCCTATCATAGAGACAAGAGTGTAAATGTTGTGACGTGAGTATGTTTTTTTTTCCATTATGCCATTTGGAGCATATATTAGTGTGGTAAAAGACTGTCATTTACAGTTTTTTTCAGCTCTTTATCTATTTTCCTGTCTCAAGCTTTCTCTGTGACCTCATTCTTTTTCCATCTGTGTCAAAGTCCTGTGGTGTTTGCTGACAATTATTTACCTAAATTTTCTTACTTAAATGCCAGCCCACTTAGTTACTTTCTTAATGCCATCTGTTTTTTTTACTCTCCTGACATGGTCAAGCTTCAGAGATGTTTACATGGGCAAGTTTCTGAGATTTTTATGCACTGTTTGGTCTGTTAACCATTACTCATCTAAATGAGTCTATACTTTGCAAGAGTCCTGCCTGCCACCACACCATTTCAAGCTACCACTCATGCAGCATCAACATGCTCAGAGTAGAATGCTACTGGTATGTGTCTGTCACAGATCCACACAGCACTTAGTGACAGGGTAGGAAAGACTATACCATCCTTCTCTGCTCCAATGCAGAAATGGTTAACTGGGTTTCTTGAGAAGAAATTACACCACAACTATAAGCCTAGCGCCAAGGCTTACAACTGCTAATCAGTGCCTGTATTGGGTAACGTTAGAAAGAGTGTAATCTAGTGATATTATGAAACTGAAAAATCATTACAGTACTTGCAAAAATGTTTTTCATTTGCTGTGACAGGAGCAACAGCTCATTTTCTAATTATTCTGTTTTTAAATGCTTTTCCTTCTTTGCTAATGAGAATAGCGTCAATGTGTGTGAACTAGCAGCCTCATTAGCGCCCCATACTGTAAACACATCTGATTTCTGAAAACAATCTACCCATTATAGGCTTCAGTTTGACATTTTGAAAGTTATGATGAGGAATAAGGAAAGTGATCCATCTTATCCTCAGAGGAGTTTAGGTAAAAGGGAGAGGGTGAGACAAAACAAGGAGGGGGAGGAGATTGGATGGAGATTGGAAAAATGAGAGTTAGAAAGTCTGCATTAGCATTACAATTTGAGCTCCTAATGAGCAAGCCTGGGAGAGAAGGATGCTCCAAGTCCCAGTGGGCTACACTACACTCAGCCTCATGACCCAGCGTACAGCCCCCCCAACACACACACACACTCTCCCACCCTGGAATATATTACCATAGCCTGCACACACACACACACACACACACACACACACACACACACACTGCATGGCAGGATATATATATTTACATGGTTAATAATAATAATAATAATAATAATAATAATAATAATAATAATAATAATAATAAAAGAGTGTATTTTTCCTTTCAAACAACCCAAGTGAGAAACAGAGTCTTGGGAAATTACAATTGTGCAACCTCCCCTGCAGTTCCTCAATAAGAGTATGCTACTTCATTAACCTCTCTTCAACTCAAGTTTTCACAGTGAACACAAAAGTTAGCCTAGTCAGCTTATGATGGAGCTGAACACAATTAAATACAGGCTGATTAATATTCATTGGCATGACTAATAGCATTACATTTATTAAAGAGCAGGCTCTGGAGTTAAAGACAGCTTTAATAAACACTATAAAAAGATAGCTTACAGGTAGAGTCTGTAATCAACATTACTGTGATTACGTAGTAATTATATAATCAGTGAATTAGTTGAGGAAGTGCAAGCCTGTTATATGCTGAAACAGGAAGTGTGCAGCTGTGAGTTTTAGTGCTGACAGGGCAACATGCCTAGACTAGGAATATTTATTTAGTGCAGCTAGAGGCTTATTTCTCAGAAGCTGGGGAAAACTTAGAGGTCTGCAAATATTACCAGGTTGTACTGGTCATGTGACACGACACAAGTAAGATTGCAGAGATAAAGTATCTGGGTCAAAACTGTTGTATGTGTGTGTGTGTGTGTGTGTGTGTGTGTGTGTGTGTGTTTTGGACATAGACAAAGGCAGAATTAGTAACAGTGGAGCTCTATGCAATATTAATAAGATTTAAATTGAAGGAGTACCTTCTGCTTTCTCTCTCTTACTCTTGCTTTCCCTCCCCACACACACGCACACAATGATGCATTGATCCATCATATTAGAGCAGATGCATTAATCACTGACAGAGTACAGTGTGGCAGGATGATGGAGTTAGGGATTGGGCCAGTCCTATGGTGTGTGTGTCTGTGTGTGTGTGTGTGATAGTGTGAGTGTGTGCATGCAAGAGAGAGAGAGAGAGAGAGAGAGAGAAAGAGAGAGAGAACATTTTAGGGGTGTCACTAACAAGTATAGAGCTGGTTTCATTGAAAGCAGGGCTCCAAAACACATTAGCCTTTAAGGAAAGCTTGTTGAAGCTGTGTGTCTTTGTGTGTGTGTGTGTGTGTGTGTGTGTATATATATATATATATATATATATATATATATATATATATATATATATATATATATTCAGGGGCTCAAAGGTATTTGGACAATTGACTGACAAGAAGTTAATTGACCAGGTGCGGTCCATTCCCTCATTACTTCACGACAAATGACGCAGATAAAAGGTCTGGAGTTGATATCAGGTATTGAGTTGGCATTTGGCAGCTGTTTGACTGGAGCTACCAATATGAAGTCCAAGGAGATCTCAGTGCAAGTGAAGTAAATTTTTTTTTTCATATTTACAATTATGTCACTTTGTCCA
>CM040991.1:11456333-11480668 GCA_022985145.1 Pangasius djambal
CCCTTAGTTCCAGTGAAAGGAACTTTGAATGCTTCAGGATACCAAAACATTTTGGACAATTCCATGCTCCCAACCTTGTGGGAACAGTTTGGAGCGGGCCCCTTCCTCTTCCAACATGACTGTGCACCAGTGCACAAAGCAAGGTCCATAAAGACATGGATGACAGAGTCTGGTGTGGATAAACTTGACTGGCCTGCACCGAGTCCTGACCTGAACCCGATAGAACACCTTTTGGATGAATTAGAGCGGAGACTGAGAGCCAGGCCTTCTCGACCAACATCAGTGTGTGACCTCACCAATGCGCTTTTGGAAGAATGGTCAAAAATTCCTATAAACACACTCCTCAACCTTGTAGACAGCCTTCCCAGAAGAGTTGAAGCTGTAATAGCTGCAAAAGGTGGACCGACATCATATTGAACCCTATGGGTTAGGAATGGGATGGCACTTAAGTTCATATGTGAGTCAAGGCAGGTGACCGAATACTTTTGGTAATATAGTGTATATTTGATAGATCTTTAATGATGGCTGTCTTTAATAGATTTCCAGGTCACTGGCTAGGATCGAGAAGTGAAGGGTGCTTTTATTAAAATATTGAGAGTCACCCACAGAATTTACTTCAGGTCCTGGTTACTGTGTTAAGCTCTTTGCCACCAGATGCCATGGCAGAGCTTTACCCACAATCCTCCTCGTTATTTCCACTGCCAAGCAAACATGCTGAATTTGGTTACCCTTTTTGCCAAAGTACTATGCAAGCAGATCCAAGACATATGAGTGGAGCTAAAAATAATGCAGACCATCAATTGATCTGTGCAGTTGCACAGACATGCTGAATAACGTCTCTTGCAAAACTGCTTTTCTACAGCTGCAAAAATCTTCAGTAGTAGGTTAGCATAGTGTCTGCTAAAGTTTATCTGTACTATTTACTATTTAGCCATTCTGATTCATTTTTATTTAATTACTCACAGTAACATTTTCATAGTTTCATGTAGCCTAATGGCTTCCTAATCATTTGTTTGTGCCCTACATAGGATATATAATGAAACTGAACGCCCTACCTAGTGTCCTCATGAATAGTGTAGAAAGACATTTGAAATTTGTGTGTGAGTGTGTGTGTGTGTGCGTGTGTGTGTTGTTTGGGAGTGTGGGCAACCATTAAGTGCAAGTTTGCTCCTCTTTTATTTTCCTCTTCTCTTGTTTATTCTTTAATTTGCAAGTTGCCATTAAAACAAACTTGCTGTGTTTTACTTTCGCTCTAGAAGAGCACCACCACAACAATTAACCATTAAATGCAGTTTCATTTTAAAATTATTAATTTGAATTTTGAGTACTATTTTACTACTCATGTATATCAAGTTATCACCCAATTACCTCCAGGGAAACTCCTCCTACATTCACAGGTAGATTTATGTGATGGGAAAACAACACATGCGCTTGGCTAGGATACGAGTCCTGAGTTTGCACTTGTTGTCAAGCTGTGGCATGCACTGTTCAGTGGAGAAGAGCTATTTGCGTATATCGACCTTGCCAACCTGTTCTTGTGTTTACAATAATGGATTGTTGGCCTGCGATTACTCTCCTGATGTTTTCAACATATCTGCTTATGTAGAGTGTGGCTAATGGAAAACTCCCATAACATGTAAATGCTATTCACACAGCCTGCAGCTACACTGACAGGTTCTTCACTTTACATTTCTCATTACACACTGCCAGTTCCTGAGTGTTGCTGATAGTAGTGACTAACAGAGGACAAAAAAAAAAAAAAAAAAAACAGGGCTAGAGCTGCCTGGCAAGGCAGCACTAAGAGCCATAGCATATATAATAACCTATTGGTTAGAGTGTCCTTCGTATTCTAAGAAAGGCTTGCTGATGGACATTTAAGGCTACAGTGAATAAGATCTTCTGTTAAAGTTAAAATAAACAAAAATATGATTAATGAATCATGGAAGAAAGAAAATACTCTATAATCTGTTCCTGAGCTACAGTGAGTCACCCTGACAATCCTGCAGTAGTAATTCACACTCAGTGCTGTGTCAGTGGTGTCAGTCGGAATTGGTGGGAAATTTGTATGCAACGTTGTGCGTCTGCTAAGATACTTCAGACATCATCATGCACCCAGCTGAAAGTCCAACTACATGGTGACTGGCAGGAGTCACAGCCAATCAAGAAAGAGAGAGAGAGAGAGAGAGAGAGAGCATATGAGATTGTAAAGAAACTAATCTAAATCCAAAGGAGTGAGAGAGTGAAAGAGTCTGATATTATATTACAAGACAAAAAAGAATTCAGGGTTGATGGAGTTTTGGCTTTTATCTTGATGTTTTGTAATTTAGTGGAAAGCTAGTGAATGATAGTCAGCCACTTTGTTCTTGTTGGGACATTTGTATCTTTAGCCACTTGTGTTAGGTAGTTGGCTGGTGGCTAACCAAGTGCAGCTGATGAGCTATATCTATTTTTGCATTTCAAACTCAGCCAAATTGGTGAGAGCATGTTGATAGATACTTCTTTTCATTCTTGATGTCGGTACATTTTTGTTTCATATAATGTGCTACTATAGGAAGGCTAGTGGCTAACAGGAGTTTTTGGTGTGTTTGTCTGTACTTTATTCATTTAAACTCATTTATATCAGGTGAAAGTGAGTCATTCATGGCTTCTTCTCCCTTTCTTGCATGTACTATGTCGACAGATCTTGAAATGGCTTGTTTTTCATTCACATGATGATAAAGTGTTTTGAATAGACACTTTCATTTCTGCATCTCTCACTTCTTACTTTTCTTGTAGGCTGGGTGTACTATGTAGGCTGGGTGCACTGTGAAATATACGTCAATAGTTTTCCCTGTATAAATGAACACATCTACAGTACACTGGAAAAAAAAAACACTGACAAAGGATGAATTTAGTATGGTGTAAATTAAAGAAATAATCTGTCTGAAAAAGTACTTTACACAATTTTCCCCTTACCTCAGTCAATAAGACAAGATAGGTTTGATGTCTGAAATGTGCTGTAGTTTAATTTTGCACCAGATCTACGAGGCTAAAAAGTAAGAGAATTGCATATTGCATAGATAAAAACAGTACTAGCAGACCCCTTGAGTCTAGAAAAGCTGTACCTGTGGCTCACACTTTTATACTTTTAGTGCGAGTAATGTGTTTACACTTGTGAGATATAGTACAATATTAATACTTGGGTGGTGTACTAAAACCTAGAAAAAAATAATGTGGACCACTGGGCCCTTCCTGCACTAAGTGGCCTGTTCTACAAAGTGGAAACGAGGAGCCAACAGAGGGCACTGTAGGCTATATTTGACTGAAAGGCAATGCAAATGAGGGACAAAATTTTTAAATCAGAAGTTTTGTGTTTGAGGTATTGAGGGTGGAAGAGAGCACTGGTCATTCGCTCCCCCCCACTTACAATCCCTGCCGGACATGAGACTCAAACCCACCACCTTCAGGTTCACCTTTGGGTTACAAGTCCAACTCTCGAACCATTAAGCCACGACTGCCCCCTATTTAAAGGCTCCCTTGTTGTTGCTTCTGTGTGCATTGTGGTTCAATGTCTTGAGGCAACAAGTGGTGTTTTATTTGAGAGATTACAACTATATATAGTATATATCTATATACTATATACCATGCACAATGTACTACACTCAAGTATATATATAGTGTATAGTGCATAGTGTGCCGTTTGAGAAACAGGTCTGCTTTCTCAGCAAGTAGCATGGTGTCGCTCTAGTTTCCATTAGGAGATGTGGCTTTTTATATTTCTGAAGTTTGTAGAGGTAATTATACATTATAAATGATAAGCTGGGGTTTACAAATTGCTATCCGGGGAGCCTGGGAAAAGCAGATTATGTATCAGGGCTATTAGTTTTTCATTCACAGTCAACCTGTGGACAAACAGTTTCTGTAGGCTGTTGATATAATTTTTTTTCTTTTTTTTACGTCACTCATTCAACAACCTGAGAACAAAAAAACAAGTGTTATGATCTAGTCCTGTAGTGCTAAACTGGAGGTTATAAGCTCCTGCTGGTTGTTGCTTGTGCACATTTGCTTGTGGCAAAACTAAATAAGCAAGCTTTGTATAATATGTTCAGCCTAATTTAGGATATGAAATTGTGTAAAATGTGTGTAAAAACTGTAAAACGTTCTCATAGATGGCTTGATGGTTTGTGAATTTCTGTATAAAGGTTAAATTTAAGGCATCAAATTGGCTCAATATCACTATCAGTCTTCTAACAGTGCGGCCAATAACTTTTGAAATTTAATTCTGAAATATGACAGCAGGCATATGTAGGCGATGGGGAAAATTATACTCTATTCTCTTTGAAATATTGCTTTCTTTTAGCTTGTGTGTTTATGAGGACCTTTTTTCATTTTGGTGTGTGCAGTAACAACTACTGTTGGAAATACAGTAAATGCGACAAAGCATGGAGATTTATTTGACTTTAAATGTTGCTCATGATTTTGTGGCTACCTGTATGAAAGATGAATGAAGTGGAAAATTTTTCTGAACAGGTTGTAGGTTGTATAATAGCTGAGTATGTGAACTGACCAAGGAAACTCATTATCAAGGCTGGGGAATCTCAGACAGCAGATGGACAGGAGAAGGTTATTGATGTTGTTTCCCACAGAAGTAATGAATATTGCCTGTAAGCAATCTCACATCTGTCCACAGTTAACTTACAGCAAGGGGATTGCACCGAATGGTGCCATTTTTCCTCAATTAATTGGCCAGTTAATTAAATCACTGCAGTAATGAGTGCAGGGAAGACAGAGAAGAGGGAAGAGAATACATTTTATTATATTGGACACTTTAATTGGATTTCCCTGCAGGTTGAATGATGCAGAATACAATACGCTGTTATTTTATTTTATCATTACATCGTCATTGATTCAACTGGATTTGTGCATTATGTGTGTTTGGAAGATGAGCTCCTATCAGTCTGACTTTCTGCCTGTTATTAGTCTCCATCACTCCTCAGGTAACAGCCAAGGGGCATGTGTAATTGACAGCTACAAATGAGCCAGCTTAAGATATGACAGCAAACATAAAGCTGGTTCCTTTTCTTTGGAAAATCAATAACACTCCCTCGAGACAGAGAAAATGGAACAGAAAATCCATTCAGCGAGGGTTTCTGTTGTCTTCTTAAGCCCACACACTCAGCATACACTGGAGAGAATTAAAGAAACATCAAGTGTCATTTAACAGTTATATAATACGCTGACAGCTTGGTCACTTTGTATGGGTGTAGGGCTCAATGTAGTGCTCACCCTGCTAATGGTTCATAAATTGTTCTGTGGAAATCGGAGAGTTTGATCAGTTACATGCACTCCAGAGTTCCAGTCCCAGTGGGATGATCTAATGCCTCTCTCTATCTCACTTTCTGCTATTGGTGTCTTCTTATCTCATATGGCATATCCCTCATTTGATATCTGAAGATCTCCTCGAATTTCTGCTTCCATAACTCAGCCATTATGGACCCTCTCCTGGCTCAACTGACAACATGCACAGTGGCACAAATTCTGCTGCTGTTCTGCTTAGGAAGATTAGTTTCAGTGAGCTATGCGTGTGTATGTTTGTGTCTTTCTTTGTGCCATTGCTCGACTGGATTGCTGTATGCTCTGTCAAGCTGAGGTGGAGAAGGCTTAGTCATGCATGCAGGTGGCGGCATTCATTTTCTGCGGCTCCCTTGTGCTCTCTTATTTAGAGGCATGAGACGACCGCTTAACTGCCGCATCGGTGACAGTCTCAATCCCCAGAGCAGTCCTCCATCATATCAGTCAAAGAGAGGAAGAAGCTTCAGAGATGCGGACTTTAAAAAATGTACCATCAGTCAGTTTAGGATGAAAATACCAGCTTTTTTATTATTATTTTCCTCTCTCTCTCTCCCTCTCTCTCTTTCTGTCTATCTTACCCGCACTCCCTCTCTTTAGTGTATCTGAGGGTAAGATGATGAAAAGAGATTCTATTTATTGGAAATACCCCAGCCTGTCTGTGATGACTATAACAGCTCTTCTTTTACTGACAGGATACACTCAATTCAAGTGAGAATGGCAGCTAGGTAGGGATTACTAATTGGTGATCATAAGGAGTGCTGGGAGTTGCTAAGAACACATCTCTTGAGAAGGAAATGAATATGTGATTGTGTTTATAGTTGAATCTACATGGTGTGATTGAATCAGTGGGAGTATACTCTAGGTAGTGCATGTGAATAAGTGAATCAATAACAGTGTATTTTCAGTATGTTGTATGCATCTGTGTGTGTCTGTGTGTATTGAGTCAGAGGTGTGCATGTACTCTCTATGCATTATATAGAGAGGTCAGGATCCTGTCTGCTTAGAACTGGAGAGGAAATAAGATCTCTGTATATGCCTGCTCTGCTTCTAATAGTATCTCTTTTCTCAAATGTACAGAACGTTAGTTACATGATAGATTTGTTAGCCACTGAATCTTTATTTCTCATTTCTACTTTCATCTTCTGTAACCACATTATCCTGGTCACTGTCGCAATGGATCTGCAGCCTATTCCAGGAAGACAAGGCACAAGACAAGAACATCATAAACATCCTGTGATATACACATGTGAACTTCACATAGAGTAACATCACCCTATTTCACCTCTAATACACAGTCTACACACATATATTGCTTAAATTGTTCAAGAAAATCTTACCTCTGAATAATAAAATAGCATTATATAGAGCATTCTGTTAACACATTAACACTTGAATAAATGTGAAAAAAAAACAGCTAGGTGGTACAGTTTTGCTTTCTCGTATGCAGTAAGAATTCTTGTGATTTTATTGGGCTGCTTAACTTTCATTATTAGAATTCAGAATCCCGTGATTCTTATTTTTTGTATTCTGATATTCTTCTAAAAATACTTCCAAAAATACACTCCACCACATCATTATAACAAGCAGCAGTGCAATCTCACTCTCATACTACCTCAGTCACACACAAACATACATCTTAACTTTCTCACTGGAACTGCCACTGAATCAGTATGCTGCACCAAACACCTCAGGTGCTGATAAGATTCACTAGATGCTCTTCAGTCATGGTTGCACTGTATGTGATCAAAGGCATTAGAGAACCCTGAATACAGAATACTGATGAAATTATATATTACGGCTCTCTAGATATGCATGTCAGCTCCCAACACTCATCTAAAAGAGCCAGCTCAAAGTTGAATCATTTGGGAATGACATCACTAGTGCACAATGATTTTGACATAGTACATAAAAAACAGAGGAGATGTAGGAGCGAGTCTCAGTCTGAGCTGCTAACATGGCTACAGCGCTGTTTTTCTTTGTCTTTCTCTTTTGCCTTGCTTTCTGTCATTCCCTATAATGTATCTTTATTCTTCATGCTTCAGACTTACAAGAACTGACTAAATATTTTCACTTCAGCACTTATTTTTTTTACATGCAGTTAAATAAGGAAGGCTAAATCTTTGTGGAACATATTAACTGCTTACTTTCAGATCCTAATTGAACACTAAATGAGTGCTTTATTAAAGGCACACTTGGAGAGGAATCCTGTTAAGCCTATAGATAAAAGACTCGTAGGTGGTGATAGTATTAACTGTACCTCTGTAACTGTATCTCTCCATTCACTTATACCTATTCTTTGGATAGATTTACCAATTTCAATTAAAAACAAAAATGCTAGAATATAAGGTGTCCAAAAGTAGTGTATATTTAAGAGTGAATACAGTATATTTGCAATAAATGCAGTTGCAGTTGGCCATGATGAAAAATACACAAGTCTAATATATATAGAAGTCCAGAAGCTGCACTCACGCTAAGAGTTGAAAATGTTTGTGTTTCCAGAGTTTAAGTGCAAAGGCATCATATCCTGTACAGACGACCAGGTACAGACATGTTCCTACCTTCCCTTTTTTACAAATGGCACCTGCTATGAGATCTATGGTGCAGTCATAGTGACACAGAGGAGCAGGGACACTGAGGGGGAAGGCCACTTGTTTTAGCCTTGCTAAACACTTCTTGAAGTCCTGGTACTCGGGGGATTTCCACCTTGGAGTTGGTTTCAGGGCTTTAAACTGATCCGCATGCTGCAAGGAGAGCAGGGGCTTGGAGGCAGTGAGTGCGACAAGATGAAGACCAGTGAATGATTTCCCTCTCAGCTCTGAAGATCTGTGGGTCATGGGTATACATCCAGGGGAACCCCAGCACAACTGAAAACATGGTCAAGACCATGAAAAGCCTTGAAATGCACTCTTGGTGCAATGCACAGATGTGAAGAGTGAGAGATTCAGTACAGTGATTCAGTACTCTTCCTATGGGTCCACTATCCAGAGCTTGGATGTGGGTGTTGGAGCAGGTATGTAAGTTTTGAGGAGAGAGGAATCTGGAAGGACTCACCATGTGGGAGCGAGAGGGGGAGCTTGCTCTGTGGTCTGCTGTGGATCTATGGGTGGTGGTCTAGAGGAGCACTGTGCTACTAGGTGCTTGGAGCTGCCGCAGTAGAAGCAGAGTCTCTCCTTCTGATGCCTTTGGTGTTCCACAGAGTTTAGTTTGGCTTGGCTGAGTTGCATGGGCTCTGAAACACTAGGTTCACAAAGTGGATTAAGCTTAGCCTTATGTTCCCCTCAGCTCTTCAGCAGGTGGTCTAGGCGAATCGACAGGTTGATGAGTAAATCTAGAGATATGTGATCATCATGACATGCCAACTCTGTGAGGATGTCCTGGTTTAATCCCTTACGATAAGCTGCCTTGAGGGCCGGTTCATTCCAGCCACTTCCAGTGGCTAGGGTTCGGAAGGTGAGTGCAAACTCAGTCACACTCTGATAACCTTGTTGAAGGGACAGGAGTCGCTCGCCAATCTCACTGACCTCTGAAAATTGGTCAAACACATGTTAAAACAGAAGTTGTCATAGGAGGTTGCATGCTCCCCTCCTTACACCCAAACCATAAGCCAAGGTTAGTGCTTTGTCGGTCAGCAGGTTAATGAATTGAGTGAACCCCTTCTTGGTTTGAGAAATACAGGGAACACTGCAGCATTAAACCCTTGCACATGGTTGGATCACCTGAATAATTGTCAGGGCAAGTGATGAGCAGAGGAACAGATTGTGAGAGTGTGTCACTGGTGGAGCTAGCAGTTGTTTCAGTGTGGTGGTTGGCTGAGCTAGTCAAACATACCTGCTGCCTGGTATGGCAAAGTATTCTGTCAGGCAGCAGAGACTGCAGCAGTTGCAGGTAGAACGCTTTATTTAAAAACTGGCAAACAAATCCAAAACGTAAGGCAAGGTTGTCATCACAAAACAGTCAAGGGTCAGGCGATGTACAAACAGAATGAATCAAGCAAGGCACAAGAATCAACTTGTGACCAGATCAATAACCAGGATATCAGGCATTGATGTGACAATAACACAGATTTTACTCGTTTTTTAATTATTTACATTATTATTTTTTTTAATATCATATATATTTATATTTTAGGTATATTTTATATATATCATCTATATTATTAGCTAAATATTTATTAATTGCTTGTATTCTTGTTTAGCGTTTAGGTCCCAATTACACAAATTCATTATTACCCTTATTCAGTAATCAAGTGATCATTTTCCATATGTGTGGTGGTCTGTGAACACCACTTGGATGTTTCTGTGGCTGAATTCTGGAACAGAAAAATTGAGTTTTTCTGATAAGTTTTTCTGCTGATTTTACTTCCTAAACTTGCCTTGATATTTGCCTGCAAAGAATACATTCAAACTCAGTAGTAAATGCAGTCAGTCTGCCTTGCTAGCTAAGTGTGATTTCCCAACACTTTGATCACAGTTTTTGATACTTACATTCAACAGTGAAATGGACATAAGCAAAATAAGTTTTTAATCAGATACCAACTGTCAAAATGTCGGCAATGCTCCTGCACCATCACGTCATCTGAACAGAGAAAAGTGCTTACACACAGATGGCAGCATTCAGTTTTTAAATGTTTAAATGACCTAAAAAAGGCATTTAAAAAAAGAAATTCAGGCAACAGATCTGTTGATACAGAACTGTATTAATCAGCAATTATCTCCCTAATGATGTTATCATTATAGCTGATCAGTCGAGTGAAGAGACGACGATGAGGCTTGTGTTTAAATGCACAAGTGACTTACCTCAGGTGATGAGACAGAAACTGATGTGGATGGTGCTGATATTTCCAGTGATTCCCACTGTAAGCTTATATTTCTTTAAAAATTGTAAGTAATGAAAGTAAGAAGTAATGGTGTTTTTCCATAAATAGATTAGAGGTAGACGGGGTATTGAAATGGAATCTTTAAATGCAATTTTCTCCTTTTTCACTTTTGGGGGTTACCAGACTTTAGTTATTTAATTTCAGGAAAGTCTGTTATTTTTAGACCTTTATACCTATAATAGAAAATGTCAAAAATTGCCCATGTGAAGGGTTTTCCCAGGCTGCTGGCTGAAAGCTTCAATAATATTTCATATTTTAGTACCAAATGTACAGCAGTGCCTCCCTACTGTGCAATTTGGATGCCTGTCTGCATCATGCAAAATTACCCTATATGAAGAAATTTTGTATGAATTCAGAATGCATGTTCGTTCATTAACTGCATTTGGGATCAATGGAAATTCCTGTTCATTATTTTTACAACTGACACTGATCCCCAGCATTTCTATAACCTTTAGCCCAGCCCAGCAAGTTAAGCCTTTAAATGTCACAGAAATCTTTTCACAGGAAGTAAATGCTTTGCACACTACAAAATGCTCAGTTTGATTGATGACTTCAATTTCCCTTCAAGCTAGAAAATACAATATATCCACAACCCAGATACACTATTTATCCCTCTTCTCAAATCTCTCTCATCACAGTACCTCTCTCCTTATCTTTCTCTAGTCTGTCTTTTCGCATGTAACTTTGTGCTGAAATGACTCCTATGTTTAAGATTTTTAAGTCAGTCCTCACATTGTTCTGAATAAGCTTACTGTTAAATATTGTTTGCTCAGGATGTGTTTCTGTGTCATCTGTAGTGGTGGAAAGAGTACAAAACTGACTTGAGTAAAAGTACTGCTATTATAGAAATAATTCACATAAATAAAAGCATTCATGAAGAAAATTACTTAAGTAAGAGCAACTAATTTGCCTACTGAAAAATTACTTACGTAAATGTCCTATTTTATATTCCGTTCTTAAGACAACTAACCAACTGAGCTATGCTAACGTGAACACCACTTTGTTTACCAGCAGTATATAAAGAAAGGTAAACTTAGCTGGCTAGCTAATTTAGCCAAATGCTTTTGGGGTTTCAGGGGCATCTACGGTTGTTAGCTAGCTCATGCTAATTCATTCCTGCTTCTAGCTACAAAGTTCGCTATCTAGAAAATACGCCCCTTTCACATTATTCTGAGCATTACCTGTAGACTGTAGCAGCACTTAGATATATTTAAGACAACAGGTAATCGCTAAAGAACATCAAAGTGAAATCTTAAGTTTAATACCGAGCTTTCATAGTGTAAGACATCAAAAGATCTGGCTAGTTAGTCTAGCTTACGCAGCTAGCTAATGATTTACCTGTACATGTTTCCGCAGTTTGGATGTTGAGCTGTGAAATGACAATATCTCTACGGGTTTTGTATTTGTAGATCATTATCACACCATTTTCTTTGAAGCATTTAAAACTGATCCCTGATAAATTGGGCCAGGGATGCTCATCTGCCTCCACTGTCTCAGACATTGCTGCTGCTGACTAATCATTTGGCGCCTGAAGTATAGACATTCGTCAGGAAATTTTGATTTGGTCTTGATATTGAATTGTTTAAAATGTGCACATAATGTCTTTTAATAGGCTTACAGTCTCCCATGATTAAATGCATTATTATTATTATTATTATTATTATTATTATTATTATTATTATTATTATTATTATTTAACAGTGATAAAAATAAATTTAGGGAAGTTGAATGATCTAATTTTTTTTTTTAAATCACATAAAAGTAAAACTACTATGATTTAATTACACTCAAAAAAGTACTGTTACAGTGAACTACAGTGTACTCAAGTACCATAATGAAAGTTACATTTCAATGCATATGACCTGAAGCTATGTTAAAAGCTATGTGTAATACATAAATGGCATTTGGTTTTCAACACTACAATTTAGTCAATTGTACACTACAATTCCATAAAGCATCTTACAGATGTGTACCACCACATTATACAGTGTGAAATGCCGACTTACATGTGTGTGTGTATACGAAGTTGTGTGCATATCTGTGTGTGGGTGATAACACATCGTCCTTATTTGCTTCTGTTTACCATTAAAATGTTTCTCTGTGGCATGCTTTGAAAGGCCAATTTGAGAACCATCCAGGAACACAGGATTGAGAACTGGCTGATGAACAGACTGCATTTCTGTCAGAGCCCTTTTACATTTTTCCATAATGTTTATGCCTGTCTCTGTGTGTATTTATGTGCATATGTTTGAATATATTAAAGGAAAGAAAGATATAAATATACCTTACTGTATATTGTAAATTTTACTTTTTTCTCCTATAGTTTTATAATCATATGAGTTTTATAATATATATATATATATATATATATATATATATATATATATATATATATATATATATATATATATATATGCTTATTTCTACTATATACTTACTAAGAAATTGCGTGTGTATATATATATTGCTTGAACCTTTTCCTTCAAGTGGTCAGTCAATTCCAAAATTATTGACACCCTTCAAAAGAATGGCCCTAAATGATTGTTTAAAATAAATATTACACGCTCTATGTATTTCAGTCTTGAGGAACTAAAGTAAGCTAGCTGCTAGCTCAGTTTATGAGCTTATGGCTTCAATTCAATTCAATTTTATTTGTATAGTGCTTTTAACAGTAGGTCTTATCAAAAGAAGCTTTACAGAAATCCCTATAGATTTAGATCCCAGTGAGCAAGCCAGAAGTGACAGTGGCATGAAAAATTTCTGAGATGACATGAGGAAGAAACCTTGAGAGGAACCAGACTCAAAATGGAACACATCCTCTTGTAGCATAAATCATTACAGCGTACAGATGTAGAAGAGTAAAGGTAAACAGCGGTGAATGTGTTGAAAGGATGTTTAGTATGAGGACATTGTGTATTCTGGGATTACCTGTGTTTATGATCACAGCAGCGGTTCTTTGAAGGTACAAATCAACAGTGTCCAGGTGATTATTCACTGAAGCAAAGGTAGGTTTAGACATAAACTAGGCATTTTCAGTCTCCTGGAACTCTATTGTTGCCTTTCCTATAATCTCAGGATTTTTACCAAATGTTATTTGATTTGGGAAGTTTGATGGCTAAAGCGTTGCTTGTCTGTTATTATAATTTCATAACCACTGACAGCTAAAATTCACCAATTTCTGAAAGGGCACTTTCCATCCATTTGTCCATAATGAATCAGAATCTTGCACTGAATCGCTGAGACTGTCTATTTCACACCATAATGCCTGTATAAACAGTACTGGATACAGACCCATACAATGTGTATTCTTGCCTGAGCTTGCACAGAGTAATTGTTTGCTGTTGCTCAGGTGGACAATTGCAAAATTACACTACTTAAGTAAAACTTTTATCTGTGTAATCATTGTGTGTTAAAATAAAACTATACAGCAGCTCCATCTGCTCAATCTCAAAATAAGCTTATGCCTGTTTCCTTATTTTCATGAAGTACAAGAGTTGTCTGTATTTATATGGCTTATATTTTCATGTGACATTCATAGTAGCTTACAGGCAAGTTAGAACACACTCCAAACGTATAGTTAAGATACTGAGGTTTATGGGACTTGCTTAAGGGCACAATATTTTATATTTTATAAAAGTTTATATTTTAGTTTGAACTCACAGATTTCTGGTGTCTAGCACAGAATCACTGAGCTTCACGTGCCAGCCACTAAAATGGAATAAACCATCCTTCTTCTAAGTGGAATGGGCCATCCTTCATTTTGTGTAAGCATTTTTTTTTTCATAACTTTTTCCCCCAAGTTTTTTATTTGTAGTCACCCGGCAGACAAGTGGGGTAGGATGCTAATGTTGCGCTTCCAAATGCTTTCACTTGCTGCACTGCACAGATCAGCCGTGGCACAAGCTGGCTGATGGTAAAGCAATTTTAACTAGGTAGATTAATTAGAATGCTTGGATGACATGGATGCTTTTCAGAATCAGAAACTGACAAAACTGAACAAAATTAAGCTGTCATAAAACTCCTCTGCTTACTACATGCAGACATTTCATGGCTAAACATATTAAGAGAAAATATAGATGTTAACTAGACTCGAATCTTTTACCTGTAAAGCAAGGACAGAACATCACATTTAATAGCCAAAGCATTTAAGCCCACTGACTTGCTGACTTTGAGGGCAAAAGTGGCATATTCTATGTTAGAATCATTTTAACGACGAGTATAATAATTAGCTACACAGAGTTTTCCACAGGAATTCATATTCCCCTTCACTTCCCTTAGTCTGTATTAATGTGCTTAACTAGATGTAGCTCACCGTGTGTTATTACATTATGTTTGCACTTTTTTTTTTAGCTTAGTCAGTGAGGTTTCTGGGCAATTAAACATGGGACAGGGCAGCACGCTGGAGTTTTTATTTGCTTGAAGGGCTTGCTAATGAATTTATGATTTGTCTACCCCTGTATAAACATCAACACTCGAGGGACTGACCTACCCAGTCAAACTATTCTTGGTCTAGATTCCGTTGTGGGTGCCAGTAATTCCTGACTAGCACCGAGCATCTGATTGGAAGGTTGTGGGTTTAAATCGTCACCAATCTGCTACTGTTGGCTCCGTCATTGTTAAAGTTCACCTGTAACCTTTACCCTTTGGAGAAAGGCATTGACCACATGGGTTAAATGTAAATTTAAGTTACAAAGATTGTTTTCCCAATTATTTCCTCTGTGAAATGCTTTGTCAGGTCTAGTGCTGTTATTTTTTTTTATCTCATACCATCACTGCACTGTAATTTCTGTGAATCAAATGCTAGATTTGGTATAATAGAACACAGCATGTGTTTAGAGATAAATGCTGGAGCTGAAGCACAAACGCATTCTAGTCAGATATTAAACCGTGCTCCTTGATATTTGCACGGCATAAGTAAATTGTTTTGAAAAAACACATTAACAATTTTTTCTTGCAATGATATCATTTCTGAAATGTATTCTTTACTGTAGTCACTTAAGTAAAATTTGACCTCTCTTCAATGCCACAGTTGGTCTATGTACTTTGGATCGAGCATGCATGGCTGGAGATATCTGTGCAACAGTATTTCTTTTATTCATCTTCAGTAACCACTTTATCTTTATCTCAGGAACACTGGATGCAAGGCTGGAATACACCCTGGATGGGACACTAGTCCATCACAGGGCACCATGCACACATACATTTACACCTAGAGGCAATTTCAGATAGACAATCTAGAGAGAACATTCACAGACAGCAACCTGAGCTCAGGATCAAAGCCAGTACCCTGTGCACCAGTAAATTACAAAAAAAATAATAATAATAATAGGAAAAAAAAACCTCATCTGATGAGCCACTTCTGCCACTTGACTAATTAATATAGGCTTGTTTATAGATGCAGTATACCTTTAAATCATTGAAGAATTTTCTGTTTTTATGCACTTTCATGGCACTGCTCTGCTCTTTAATTATATTTTTCTTGCCATCTATATTCAGTGACTCGACGGGAGGAATTGATTTGGGACAGCTCCAGACGGAAATGCCATTATGCGTAGAAATTGGATTTACTCAGTGTTGACCACTCATTGCCCATTTGAGTGACTTTCCACTCACTGCCAAGCCTGAGAGGGAGCATTCAAGACGTGGTTTGGATAAAAACACACCATGTGTGCAATCAGACAGTGGAGTATGCATGTGTGTGTGTGTGTGTCATTGACTGATTTTTTTTTTTTTGATCCTACCTTCCATTTAAAAGGTTTATGGTCAATAAACTCTGTGCATGCGTGTTCTTTGTGTTTTTAATCTAATTTAGAGCCATATAAATTTGTTGATTTACGGCATGTAATTCACTTACCAGCGGGACACGTGGGACACATCTGAAACCTCACAACCCTGATTTATTCAAGGGTTCTTTTGTTGATAATACCTAGGGGAAGATGGGAAGGGGTGTGGCCTTGTGGCTTCTTCTTTTGTTAGACATGTCTTCACATCTAATTCTCTCAGCATAAATAATTTACCTCTTCTGAATTTCAAATGAGCTGTGGCAGAGGTGACAGCCTGGCCTTGCCACCACTCCTCTGAGTGAGCTTGGATGATATCACCCCTCAATGTCAGCAGCTCTTCAGACAACAAGAACACACTCAGGAGCAGATCGCTGGCTGACAAAGTGTTTGTATTAGTTCAAGCATTATTCACAAGGAGAACTGGACAAGGGCACCAGGAAAAACAATGTGAGGGAGAGGGCACAGCTGAGAAGCAGCATTTCAGACAGAGTGAATAAAGGTGTGTTCATTTACTGAGGAGTCGCTTTGGTAATAGTGCACAATAAAGCTTTGAATGCTGGATTCATGAGCTGTATGCAGACACAGAGAGCTTTCTATGTGGATTTTTTTGTTCGATTGAAAAACAATCACTGTGCTTTGAAAATGCTTTCTTTATTTTCCTGCAGGTTGAAAAAAAGCCCTAAGGAATATGTGTTGCTGAAGAAATGTGGCCATTGTTGTTTTTTAAAGTAATTTTCAAACAAGATTTTCAGTGTCTTGTGGGGAAATGACTTCCTGCTTTCTCTGAATCAGACCTGATAGGGACATGCCTACAGGTTTGAACTTATTTACTGCGTCTGACTGCGCTCTCACGCAAAAGACCTTCTTTTGCAGCTTGAAAAAAGGAATTAAAACCTTATCCTGAACACTTTGCCAAATAGCTTTTTTGTGCTGTCCATGGCTTTGATCAAGAATGGTCATGGTTAATATCTGCCATGAGGAAATGAAGCATATTGAAAAAACAACAATTGTGTTTTTCTAATTATGGCACAGGCTTTTGGAATTAGTGTGGTTAATACTTAAAGCTTTGTTGACATCCTGAGATCTCTTTTTCTCTCTCCTGCTCTTGCTCACTCTAATCCCAGCAGACTGACATCTCCTCTCTTTGCATTAACCTATATAAACACACACATGCACCCTAGCCCTAGCATACAAGATAGATTTTTGTTCTTTAAATGTCAATGCAATTAGATTTGAGAAAGGATTCGGGTCAGAGGAAAAGAAAACTTTCTACCAAGAGCACTATAGAGTGGCTTCAACAAAGTCTCTGTCCACCAAATAGCATCTAACAACTCAGATTTATTGAACAACAGATTTATTTGTCTCTATGGATGAATGTAGTACAGTAACATAACGCAGTGTTGTTGTGGTAGCCTTCTGTTATTGTACTCGATAAGGTTGGAAGGGATGACATTTGTTAAAATGACTGCAGCAATAAAATGCCCCCAGTACCCTTAGGAGAAATCTCTTCCTTCACTGTCCTCTCGATTGTGAGCCTACTCCTCTCTTTCTTTCCTCCTCACTTCCATGCCTGAGTACTTGAGCAAATTACCAATTAAAACTGTTATCCCAGACTGCTTATTACACTGCCAGTGGTAAACAGAGAAGTATGTGATAGGTAAATGACTTTATGTGGCCCGCTGGCAGAGATTAATGGGGTGAGTATAAAGGGCCCAGGGCCTTCCAGCCGAGTTCCTGTGGATATGACAGCACAGAGAACAGCGAGGGAGCAGTGGCACTGCGCACACATTGCACGGCTCCACTGTGTTTATTAAAGCTACAGTTATTCACAGGCAATTACCCTTTCACTCCGAACAGGTGAAAGTGCTATCCAGGAGTTTCACTCACTCACACTCACACACACACACGTGTGTCCTTTCTAACCTTTTGAGAACAGTCCACTGACATAATTATTATATTTGCCTAATTAATGCTATGCCTGCACCTAACCTTAACCTCAGTAACCAAAAGAACCTTTTGGCTTTTTGATTTTTTTTTTTTTTATTTATAAAAGCTCAATTTTTCACAAAAAAAAAAGCAAATTTCCTTATGAGGACCAGCCAAATGTCCCCACCAGGTCAAAACTGTCAGATATTCCTATCTTTATAGGGACATTTGGTCCTCACCAAGATATAAAAAACATGCTCACACAAACACACACACACACACACACGGACACACACACAATTTGTCCAGTGATCCAGTGATAAGGTGAATAGAATGTGAATGTGACTTCCTATCATTTACTTCGAATTGAACTTTGACTCATCTGAATTTGAGACAGATTTTCATTTGAAATTTCTTTGGCACACACACACTGTTTTCTTAGCAAAATCATTAAAAGATTTGATTTAACGTAATCTTCAAACAGAGGTTGAGACAGCATCAAGTATAGGAGTATTTTCTTCTCATGGGAATGTAATTCTATTCTCAGTATACGCAGTGCTTATTGTTTTTTTATTATTATTGCAGATACGTTTTATATAGAATTGTAATAATCTTGAATCTCTGGAGCAGGGAGGTGGTGTTTGCCTTTACACTCTTTGCTACTGTAACGTCTCAGCTGCATAGCAACTATTGCGTTTGATAACGAGCTGGAGGTTAGTTCTTAATGTGCTAACTGTCAGTGTGTTACTGTCAGCTGTATTCTGCTGTAATCTGCCAAACGGGGGCTTAATTTTCAGAAGTCCATTGCATAAATACAGTTGGAAATGACTTCTAATTACATGTGGGGTTTGTGTATTGAGCTTTTGTACTGAAGAGATTATACAGTACCTAAACTTGTACTAATTATGCACCACCTATTAGCATGTGATTCATCTCTCCTGTCTCTCTCAGTCAATTTCTCAGCATCCCACCTTCTTCTGTCATTACATCCCCAGCATTAACCCCCTCTGGCAGTACTGCAGTGGTTCATGACTGGCTCCTACTGGCGAAACAGCAGAACTATTGTACTAGTAATCAAAAGTCCTTTATTTCAGCCTTTCACTGGCCTTATTCAAAGCCACAAAGATACGTTATTTAGGTTTTCTCTGTTTGGAAGCCTGCTTGTATCTAACTAGATGGAACATGTTTGGAATACATTTCAGGATGCGCTGTTATAGGAAAGAAATCAATGATGAATTTGTGTGAATACCAGCCCGAAGTAGATTGCTTTCCAGTAGCTTGTCATTGTACAGTATCTGTGATTTGAATTACAGCTGGCACTGCTGTCACAGCTGTACTGTTAGAAAAAATGAATCAACACCTTCTGATCAATGAGAATTGAGAATTCAAACATGCTGAAGTATAAATTTTAATAATACATTTTCATCTGACTTTCACATAGCACTGATTAATGGTGATGGCTGGAGCTGCTTTGAAACTCAAAATCCAAGCAAATATTGTACATCCTTTCAAAATCATGCTCCCATAAACAGTGATTACACTAGGACACCTGAGTGAGACAGTTGAGTAGAGACGCCTTGTTGTCCTGATTGCTTGGATCTTAGTGAGCCACGTAATTTAATTTTATTCTCATTTGCAGACACTGGATAGCCACAGAGACCAGAGTTTATCCTACAATGTGGAAAATTTACAAAATGTGTTATAAAAAGTCCCTGGCCCTACACTGAGGTGGAGCCTTTGATTCTATATGGTTATAGAATGAAATATACTTTAATTGTCTTCGCCTTCAGGCATTTACTTATACACAGATGCCTTTAGAGCGGAATTTCAGAAATATCACAGGGCATATGTGTATGATATCATTTTTATAGGAGAGGGAGAGATGACTGAGACAAAGTGCAGGATACTGACCATTCTTTCTCTTCCAGGTAGAACCCATCTTATCACACCAAGATTTCTATTCATTCTGCTCTCTGACAAAACTAAATTCCTCTCACGTATGTTCTCTCGCTCTGTCTCTCCCTCTCCCTCTTTCTGTTTTTCAACCACACTTGATCTGGGTTGATGAAGCTTTTATTTTCACAATAGACTGACCACACTGATAAAGCTTCCACCTAGATAAATAAGTTTCACCTAGAGTAATATCAAACTAACTTTTATTTACCCCCCCCCCCATCTCTATCTCTCTCTCTCTCTCTCTCTCTCTCTCTGTCTCACTGTCTCTCTAATTAATGGAATCAGTGCTTTAGGAAAATTACTATTTATTGCCATTACTCTGAAAGGAATACATTGAAAGCTGTCTGGCTGCCGATTCTTGGGTACACTGCAGTCTTGGTACATATTGCAGTTCTGCTAAAAGGTCTAGAAAGTCATATTGTGTTATTGAAGAGCCCTTCATGATGCTCAGTGAGTCACCTGTAAAATGGCCAGCTTTGATGCTTTTACTAGCTTTTACCCTTCATTAGTAATGCTTGCAGTATTATTTTTGAGTGAAGTGGCTTTGAACCATCTAAATCAGATTTTTTTGCTCATTGGTGTCGCAGACCTTTACAAACATGTGTGTGGGGGAGGTGTGTGGGGGAGGTGTGTGTGTGTTGGTTAGTGGGTGGTTGGGGTTAAATGTGTGATTAGTATTTCCAGATTTTGATTGCTTAATTGGCATGGCTCTGCTTGACACAATGGTGAATCTTTTTTTTTAATGAGTAACATGTTTACATAGCTCATTATTCTAAATCAAAGTTCTCCTCTTTGAAGCTGCTGGACACCAAGTGGAGATAAAAGGTAATTATTGGCTTGTGTATTTACTATATATACTATATGATCTCTGTGACATTATGCTCTCAGTTTAATTACTGTTAACATAGCTAATTTTTTAATTGAATTTTTATCATAGTTAGAACAATGGCCAGTACTTAATGCATGTTTGAGGGCTATCATGAATACACTGCTAATATAAATTCTTTTTTCAATCTCATTGGGTTTATTGCCATTGAATAGGTCTGGAGCGCTACAGGTCTTCAGTTCTATAGGTCTACAGCTCTGATGGGCTTAATTCATTCGTTGATCTTCAGCTGCTTTATCCTGGTCAGTGTCATAGCGGATCCAGAGAATATCCCCAGGAACACTGGGTGTGAGGTAGGGATACATCTGGGATGGGATGCAAGTCCATTGCATGGCACCATTCAAATTCACACCTAGGGGCAATTTAGTGTAACCCATCCACCTACCGTGGATATAAAATGTATACATACCCCTGTTAAAATGGTTTTTGTGATGTAAAAAAAAAAAAAAAGAAACCAAGATAAATCATGTCAGAACCATTTCTACCTTTTTGTGAAATTGCAACCTATAAATTAAAGTGAAAAACAATAAGAATCATTTTAGGGGAAAAAATGAAAAATAAAAAAACCTGGTGGCATAAGTGTGCACACCCCTTAACTAATAATAATAACAATAATAATACATTTTAGTTGAAGCATCTTGTCATGATTATGCCGAAATTAGAACTGAACTACATTACCCATCAGCCCCAGCATGTCACATGACCATGTCAAACGTCCCACTGATCACTCACACCTGTTCTGTGTTACCCCTAATAAGCATCCCTATTTAAGTTCTGGTTTCTGTGTGTTTTTGTCAAACTTTTGTTATTGTGGTATGTGACAGCCTTGATTATAGTCTGCTTGTTTTTTTGCCTTGAAGCCATTGTTTCTGTTTATTGTTCTTGTTTTCACTGTTTTAGTTGCTTGTGTTGCACCTTCTACAATAAAATCTGTACTGGTTCTACATAATTTTGACACATCTTTAGATTTTATGATTGCATTCAATCTTTTTGGGTAGGAGTCAATCAGTTTGGCACATTTCGACTTAGCAATATTTTGCCATTCTTCCTTGCAAAAGCATTCTAACT
Organism: Pangasius djambal; assembly: GCA_022985145.1. Lineage (NCBI taxonomy): Eukaryota > Metazoa > Chordata > Actinopteri > Siluriformes > Pangasiidae > Pangasius > Pangasius djambal. Next base: position 11,478,160 of record CM040991.1, read on the forward strand.
CTGTCAAATTGGCTGGGCAGCTCCTGTGCACAGCCCTCTTCAGGCCACCCCACAGATTTTTATTTGGATTCAGGTCTAGGCTCTGGCTAGGTCTTTTCAAAAACATTATCTTTGTCGTGCTGAAAAATGAAATTCCTTTTAATCTTCAGCTTACTAGCAGACATCTGAAGGTTTTGCACTAAAATCGACTGGTATTTGTAGCTATTCATGATTCCCTCCACCTTGATAAAAGCCCCTGCTCCAGCTGAAGAACAGCAATCCTAAAGCATGATGCTGCCACCACCATGCTACACCATAGGTATGGTGTTCTTTTGGTGATGCTTTTTTTTGTGCCAAACATACCTTTTGGTATTATGCAACTATTATACCTTTGGAATTGGTCTCATCAGACCATAACACATTTTGCCACATGGTTTGGGGTGATTTAGTTGGGCTTGGATGTTTTTTGTGAGGAATGGCTTACATTTAGCCACCCTACCCCATAGCCCAGACATGTGAAAAATACGAGAGATTGTTGTCACATGCAGAGAGTAATCAGCCCTCGTCAGATATTCCCGCAACTCATTTAATGTTGCTGTATGTCTCTTGGCAGCCTCCCTGGTAAGTTTTTGTCTTGTCCTTTTGTAAATTTTGGGGGGCGTCCTGTTCTTGGTGATGTCACTGTGGTGCTCCATTTTCTCCACTTGTTGATGTTGGCCTTCACAGTGTTCCATGGTACATCTAATGTTTTGGAAATTATTTTCTATCCCTCTCCTGATCAATACCTTTTAAGAAGTGAGACAACATACATGCTTTGCAAGCTCTTTGCAGACCATGGCTTCAGTAGTCAGATGAAACCAAGAAGATGTCAAGAAAATCCTACAGAAACAGCTGGTCTTTATTTGGGGTTAATCAGAATAATTTCATTGATGACAGCTGTATGATAACTACATTTCAACATGAGGTTGAATGTGATTGGTTGTTTCTGAACACAGCTGCATCCTCCATTATAAAAAGATGTGCACATTTATGCAACCAGGTTATTGTAAATTTTTGTATTTTTTCTAATCTGACATGATTTATCTTGGTTTCAGCCGAGCTCAAACAGCTACAGTTTGCCAAGCCACACTCCTGAGAGTCAAACTTCGAATTTTGAAGAAAAAGCCTGTCTTTTTCTAAATTAAATTTTTAGTTGGACCCACCATTTGCTCCTAAACAAATCTAAAGCATTTCTGAAAGCAATCATTTTTATTTTTTGGATTATTGCTTAGGATTAGTGCTATTAGAACATAACTAATGTTATGTTGGCAGGCTGACAAATCCGGCAAGCTGTCCCTGAAGAATTTTGGCCATTTTTAGAGTCATTTTTAAACGTTTTTGAAATGCAAAAAAGAAAAAAAGGACTTCATTCTTTCTTTAAAACAGACCTGATAGGGACATGCCTGCAGAGTTGAACTTATTTACTACGTCTGACTGCACTCAAATAAAGAAATCTTTTTTTCGCAGTTACAAATATTCGCTTGAAAAAAGGAATTAAAACCTTATCCTGAATACTTGTACCAATTGGCTTTTTGTGCTGTGCATGATTTCTCTCAAGAATGATCATGGTTAAGCTCTGCCAGGAGCAAAAGAAACACATGGAGAAACCAACAATAGTGTTATTGTAATGATGACACGGACATTTGGAAATTGAGCGTTTTTAGTTTTCATCTTGCAAGCATTATTTGTGCATGTTTTGTTTTGCTTGGGGACATCATTACAGTTCTAAGTGATTCTCTCTCTTTCTCACTCTGTCTCTCCTTTCTCTCTCTCACACTCTCTCTCCCCCTCTCTCTCTCTCTCTCTCTCTCTCTCTCTCCATCACCCTCGGTGGCCTTTTGAATAAGCTTTTCTGGTGCTCTAACTAGGAAATTCCATCCTGTTGTCTTGACCGTTAGAGACACAGTGGCAGAGATGAAAGTATCAAGACTAATGAACTGTATATGTGACCTGCAGTCAGGATAAAGTTACTAACCTGGCCAAGCTCCCAGTCCCATACAGCAGTACAACTCCTCTACTGTATGTGGAATTATTAGGCAGAATTATGTTGCATGGTGCTGTAGAACAATTTTTTTTGTTGTATTTAGGCTTTTGGCAATGTCACTCATGTTTTAAAGGTGTAGTATGTAGATTTGTAGTTTAATAATCAAGTAATTTCACATTTGACTGTGATGCAAAATGCCGCTATACATGTGTTATATGAAATATTTGTAAACGTATGTAGTTCTATATGTTTTCTGATCATACATACAGTCAGGTCCATATATATTGGGACATCGACACAATTTTAATATTTTTGGCTCTATACACCACCACAATGGATTTCAAATGAAACGAACAAGATGTGCTTTAACTGCAGACTGTCAGCTTTAATTTGAGGGTATTTACATCCAAATCAGGTGAACGGTGTAGGAATTACAACAGTTTGCATATGTGCCTCCCACTTGTTAAGGGACCAAAAGTGATGGGACAATTGGCTTCTCAGCTGTTC
>CM040991.1:11498022-11509602 GCA_022985145.1 Pangasius djambal
TATTTCGTTTGTTCATTCTGAGGCAACAAGTTCAGGCAACATTTCAGACGTTTGAAGGCTAAATTAATTTGCTTATATTTTGTCATTTTATGACACCTCTACAGAGTCAAGTTTCATCTTTCAATTACATGAAAGTTTATACACCAATTTACCCCAATTATTGGATTCCTTTCTTTTTATCCTCAGGCCTACCACTAGTAAATGATAATTAGTAAATGATATTTCCTCTTGACATACATTCCTCAGTGAGCCTGTTGTGGTAAAAATAAATACAAGAAGAACATTCACTCTCTATATAACTCTGTATACATTTTATTAAACTCCATTAAAGCACTGCTTCAAGCAGGGAACTAATGTAATTAAAAGTAGGTAACACTTTTTCTTTGTTCAAGCGGAAATTAGATACTTATAATCATAAACACTTGTATTGGTTCATAATTGGTGATCTGTTATTTACAAATGACTAATATTAATGTTATTTACAAATGACAAATGCTTTATTAGTTGTGATAATAAGCAATTGCTGGTTTAAGACCTTGAGCATGAAACATTCATCTAAATTCACTGCTTATTATTGTATAATTTACAGGTACATATTAGGGCTATATTTTGTTTGTTTTTTGTTTTATGCTGTACATTTTGTTGAATGATTCATTATCTATTGCTTATTGTACACAAGTAGTTTGGTGAGTGTGTTTTTGATTTGATTGGTCAATGCTATAGGTGTGGCATTCTATCCAATTACATTATATTAAGTTTATAAAAATGTTATATTTCTTATTCTATACTGTTATGTTTTATTTCCTACTGGTCATTATAATATTTATTTTATTATAATCAAGTGTTACCAAACAGATTTACATACCAGCATGTGTTATTTCTTACTATTTATAATGAAAAAAAAAATTAAGATTATTTTGACATTATATTAATAACACCTTGTTCTTCTTCATATAAAGACTCCAGAGCAGCAGGTTTCATTGCATCTTTACCAATGACAATATATTTGCACTTTTCAAATGCCTGGCCTGTATCCTCCTGGGGATTATCTTGTCCTTGTTAGAAATGTTGTGTATAGAGACTGATGTCAGAGGAGGTTTGGGTAATCTCATATGAGGGAAGCCCATAGGCGTGGCCCATTCTACAATTTTTACATAAGACACATGAGACTGTGTCTCCAGTAGCAACAGCAAATATTTAGGGTCACCTCAGGTTTCAATATGTCAGTGTTTCCACAGAAATAAAATAGTCACAATTAACTTACAACAATTGCAATAACTCACAGTTCCTTATTATCAACTGCTTTCCTCTCTGCTAATTATTCACTATTGGATTAATCTTTTATTGTGATGCAAGGGTCAGTAAAAGACAAAATGGCAACATGATCTATGAGCTTTATTTAAGCTAGCAATTTAGTCTATTTTTGATAAATGAGATTTGTTTCTCTTTTTTGTATCTCGGAACTAAATCCCAGACTCACAGGCTCCATTCTGGCTCAGGTGAATAAACACCGGTATAGGTCTATCATAGCACAGCACATCACAGTCAGTCACACTGTGATCAATATCTCTTCAGTTCACACAGGGCCATGAAAGCTTCTTCCACAGGCAAATCACAGTGCATTTGCTGCCACTCTCCATGAAATCAGATCACAGTAATTATAACAATGCAATACTAATTACTCAGCTGTTCAGGAGCAGGAGACAGATCAGAGCCAGTTCAGAGTAGCTGCCTAAAGATGGATTTTGTTGTGATGGCAGACCATCCATTTCAGATCCATCTAAAATAATATCAAGTAATCTTCGACTAAGGTACATTAAAAATTCAACATGGCAAACATACAGCTTGTTCAGTGTGTTGAGTGCAGGATGTTTAGTCATTCTTCCTCTGTTGTTAGTAATAGCTTTATTTGTGATAAATATGTATTAGTTAGGTCTCTGACAGAGAAGATTGCAGCATTAGAGGTGCACATCCAGAATCTAGAGAGGGTTGGCGAGAGTAAGAGCAGCGTAGTTTCTGTAGGGGAATGTCTGGATGCCTTAGGTGGAGTCAGCAATCCCCCAACTCCAGCATTACAGCCCTCACAGCGGGCGAATAGGTGACAACTCGGCGCCATAATCACAAAGCCAAAGCTAACACTAAGGCTAGCTAGGCCTTTAGGGGCACCAGCAGCACTAGTTGTGTATAACAGGAGCCAGGGTGCGGGACAGGTAATCTTAGGGTCTTAGGTAAGCATAGGTTTTCAAAGGTAGTTTTTCATGTAGGAGCTAATCATATATGCCTTCGTCAGTCAGAGGTTACTAACAATATGCAGTAGTATGCTCTGGCCCCATCCCAATGCAGCGTGGCAATGTAGCTTACAGCAAGTTATGATCACTGAACTGCTAGATGTCCAGGGGGTGCTCCAAAAACAATGTGGGCTTTATAGATAATTGGAGTAGTTTTGAGGGCAAGGCTGGCCTGTTAGGGCCGGATGGTGTCCATCCCACCCGGGAAGGTGCTGCTCTCATTTCTTATATCATAGCACATAGTCTCAGAGGGAGGGCCAGGGAGCAGACAAGCAGGCTAAACCGACCATCTGCTCGCTGAGTCTTCAGTCAGATTTCAACATATTGAGACTGTGTCTGTTCCCCAAGCTAAACAAAAATGTAGAAATACTCAGAAAGTTTGTTTTAGTAACCTAACATAAAATTAAATCATACCAAATGCACAGCTAGCACCTTTGATCTGAAGCTAGGACTGTTAAATACTAGATCTTTTACATCTAAAGCACTTATTGTTAATGAAACTATTGCTGATCAGGAATTTAATATACTGTGTTTAACAGAAACATGGAATACATCAAATCAATATGTAGCATTAAATGAAGCTAGCTAACTGGTAGAGGAGGAGGTCACAGTTATTTATAATGATAATCTAGGCTTCACACATAAACCTAGTCATAAATTCAACATGTTTGAAGTTCTTTATGCTAAAATAACATATATAGCCACAAAAAATCATTCTAATCAAAAGATTCCACTAATTATTATCTACAAACCCCCAGGGCCATATTCTGAATTCCTCTGTGTATTTGCAGATTTCATCTCAAACCTGGTTGTTTCTTTAGACAAAGCATTAATTGTTGGAGACTTTAATATTCATTTTGATAATCTGACAGCCCCTCTGAGAACATTGGTTGTGTCCATTCTAGATTCAGTAGAGGTTAATCAGAATGTAATAGGACCCACCCATAGCGGTGGTCACACTCTTGATCTAATACTAACATTCAAATTAAATATAGAAAATATAATCACATTTCCGCAGTCTGAAGCTATCTCAGATTATTATCACATCTCATTTAAAATGTGTCTCAGTCATAATATATGCTACACTACCGCGTTAAACGTACATTCATGTCAGTCATAATATTTGCTACACTACTGCATTAAACATACATTCATGTCAGCTACTGCACAGAGTTTTATCAATAATGTCCCAGAGTTATCAACTATGATTGGATCACCGTCTGCTCCCAAAGAACTTGATCAGGCAACTGAATGCTTAGAGTAAACATTCCACTGCACTCTAGATAATGTAGCTCCATTTAAAAGAAAACTTATTAGAGAGAAAAAAAAACTAGCACCCTGGTATAACCATCACATACGCACCTTAAAACAGACCACTTGAAAATTAGAATGTAAATGGCATCAAACTAAATTGGTAGTATTTCAAACAGCATGGAAAGAGAGCCTCCTGAGTTATAGAAAATCTCTGAAGTGATGCTTGATCAATGTATCTCTCCACCCTAATAGAAGATAACAAAAATAATCCTAGATTCTTATTTAATAATGTAGCAAAATTAACTATGAATAATACCACCACAGAAACATGCACACCATCAACATATAGCAGCGATGACTTCATGAATTTTTTCAGTGGCAAAATTGAAAATATCAGGCAAAAATTCAGACTATAAATTTAAAACCAGACAATGTGATAACTATCCTGTAAATAATAATATAACCATATCAGATCAGTGATTGATTGTTTTACTGTCCTTCAATAGACTGAACTAATTTAATTAATTTCCTCATCAAAATCAACTTGTATGGTAGATCCCTTACCTACATGTTTCTTCAAACAGATAATTCCAGAAGTAATCAAATTAATCAAATTAATCAATCAATTCTTCCCTTAGCACTGGCCATGTACCTGAATCTTTTAAACTAGCAGTTATCAAACCCCTGATTAAAAAACCTGACCTCGACCCCTGTAAGTTGTCCAACTATAGGCCAATATCAAACCTCCCCTTTATCTCCAAGATCCTAGAAAATGCTGTAGCACAGCAGTTATGCTCATACATACATAAGAATAACATTCATGACATTCATGACAATGTATCAGTCGAGATTTAGGCCTCATCATAGCACAGAGACAGCGCTGGTTAAAGTGGTAAATGACCTACTACTGCCTCTGATCAGGGCTGCGTCTCATTGCTTGTGTTGCTTGACCTTAGTGCAGCTTTTGATATCACTGATGCTATGCCATGCTATTCTCCTTGATAGACTAGAAAATGTTGTTGGTGTTAAGGGAATGGCCCTCTCCTTGTGTGATGAGTGATGTATATTTTCATCCTCAAATAGCAATCACTGTAGTCATTGTTATAGATTTATCAAGTGAATATGTCTGTCTGTTGATTGATATTTGTATATATAGTATAACTTATTTAATGATAAGCCTTGTTGATTTGACATCAGTGTGTAAACTGGGAAGGAACACGTAGACTACCCCAAGTTGACAAGCAGGAATTTCAAGTTGAAGGGGCATTTTCTTTGGCTTTTCTTGCTTGGAGGTGGGGAGTTACAAGTTGCGACCTCAGTTTGAATGCAGCACAGCACAGCGTAATTCCAGTGACTCCAAGACCAATGGCTGCTGTCCAGGGTACTGAAATTACACCCTCAGCCCCACTTCAGCTCCCTAACACATGGCTGAAACTGGGGGAAAAGTAGTTCCCAGTGTGAGTAAATGATGTTGCACTCTAACATCCCTTTCTTGCTCACTGACACACACACACACACACACACACACACATATATATATATATATATATATATATATATATATATATATATATATATATATATATATATATATATATATATACAGTCAGGTCCAGAAGTATTTGGACAATGACAGTGAGTTTTTGTGATTTTACCTTTATACACCACCACAATGGATTTTAAATAAAACACTCAAGATGTGATCAAAGTGAAGACTTTCAGCTTTATTTTAAGAGGTTCCACAAAAATATGGCATTTACCATTTAGGAATTAGGAACCTTAAGTGAGGCCAAATCAACAGTTGGGTACATTCTTAAAAAGAAAGAAAGCACTGGTGAGCTCAACAACATCGAAAGGCCTGGAAGACCATGGAAGACAACTAAAGTGGATGATCATAGAAACCTTTCCTATGTGAAGAAAAACCCCTTCACAACATCAACAGAAATCAAGAATACTCTGGAGAAGGTAGGTGTATCATTGTCAAAACCTACATTCAAGAGACGCCTTCATGAATGTAGATACAGAGAGTTTACAACAAGGTGCAAACCACTGGTAACATTCAAGAACAGTAAAGCCAGATTAGCCAGATTAGACTTTAGACTTTAAACATCTAAAAAAGCCTCCCATGTTCTGGAATAAGATTCTTTGGACTCTTGGAACCAAGATTAACTTGTACCAGAATGATAAGAAGAGAAAAGTATGGCGAAAAACAGGAACAGCTCATGATTCAACCCAGTAGAGCTGCTTTTTACGTACTGAAGACAAGACTGAAGGCAGAAAGACCCACAAACAACCAGCAACTGAAGGTGGCTGCAGTGAAGGCCTGGCAAAGCATCTCCAGGGAGGAAACTCAGAATTTGAATTTTAAGAACATGGGCTCCAGACTTCAGGCGGTCATTGACTGCAAAGGATTTTCATCCAAGTATTAAAATTATGGTTATATTTACAATTATGTCACTTTGTCCAAATACCTTTGAACCCCTGAAAATGGAGGTAATTTGCTGAAAATGGCTGTAATTCCTAAATGGTAAATGCCATATTTTTGTGGAACCTCGTCGAAAAAAGCTGAAAGTCTACACTTCAATCACATCTTGATTGTTTTATTTCAAATCCATTGTGGTGGAGCATAAAGGCAAAATCACAAAAACTCTGTCATTGTCCAAATACTTCCAGACCTAACTCTCTCTCTCTCTCTCTCTCTATATATATATATATATATATATATATATAAGTATATTTTGTATATGCTGAAACTACACCCTCACTTCAGTTCCTGAAACTGGCTGAAACTAGGGGAAAAAAATAGTCCCATGTTGCAAATAGCAAGTAAGTGGTAGATTACCACTTACACTAGCTCTTACACCTCTACTCTGTGAACATTGCTCCTCTAGCGCTCAGTTAAAAATCTTGTATGGTAGCACTGCTTGTATTGTTCTCTGCTTGATATATCGTTTTGCTTGTATTTCCTCATTTGTAAGTCGATTGAGATAAAAGCATCTCCTAGATGAATAAATGTAAATGTAATCATTTAAGCTCAATTCAATGTCATTTTATACATCATGGGATCACTTATTCATGATCCCATGATGTATACGTGGCTGTCCTTTGTTCAATTATAATGTACACATATGTGTTTTTCTGGGTCACAGTGTTTTTGTCCCTGCTCTTGTTTTTATGCTTTTCTCTTATCTTAGCCTTGGTGATTATCTATGTTGTCTTTACGCACACACTGGTATAAAAAGTGACTGTGTCCAACTTACGTTTAGACTATGGAGTACCCAGGCTGTCTTCTCTCTGCACAATAAACAAAATTAAAAATCTCTTTGACTATACCCTGGCTCTCATTCTTCAGTCATCTTACTTCTGGTGAAACTGTGGTATTTTTGACCATCCAGAAAGATTTACTACAGATGTTCCACTCTTTTGTACTTACTGATACATTAACTGAGGTCCAGCTCAGATTATCATTAAAATTACCATCACCAAATAGAGCCTCCACTGAAGATTAATGACTTTTTATGCTTACCATATATATAATGAAAAATATTTCTTCTTAATCACATACAACAAAAACACACAAGTCCTGACCTGGCACACAGCATGTTCCAAGAAGATTAAACCCTTTTGTTTTTTCTATATTTCTCATTATGATAGGTAAGGATATTTTTCATTCTGAAATGGGAAGACATTAAATTATCACACTACTTTACAGGAGCTCACTGTTGAAAAGTCAACCTAGGTGCCATGACTAAGCAAAATGTAGTTTGTAGTCTGTAATAAAATTCACAAAATCTGTGTCAGTGTGGTATTATGCAAAAAACTGCTGAGAGCATTAATGCATAAACATTAAATGACCTTTGCTATTTATGTGTGCAGTAATATTATAATGTCTGCTTTCACCAAACAGCTTCTTTTTCAGCTTCACAGCAGTGCAACATTCATTGCTGTCCCTGACTTATTACCTATTATTATCTTACTTTAATAATCAGAAAGACAAGGCTTTAGGACTGCTTAAGGTGCAAGGAAATTGCTTTTTTTGCCATCTGTCATAGAAGTGCAATCATTTTGTTCGCTTGAAAATTCTGATCATGTACTTGAACTATCATTATTCATGCATGATTTGAATTAGATGTCACATTGTCCATAAACGAATATGGTAATATTTATGCATTTGCATATATTTTTACTCAAACATTGACTGAGATTTTTATTGTGTTCTACATACCTATCCCTAACTTTTTCATATTGAGTTTCAACTTCACTGTAGGATAAGCTAATTCTAGACTTTTATTGTTTGTAGTTAAAATGCATAAAAAAATATTCAAATGAACATTTTAGTTTATTGTAACATTGTAGAACCATACATTATAAAATTGAGAACAGAAGGGAAGGTGAAAGTGAGAAACATATTTGTCATTCATTGGCATACAAATAGTAATAAAAGTTCTAGGCACTAAACTTAGATATGAAACAAAGATAATTGTAAAATAAACAGAAAGGTACTAATAAATAAGGAAAAGTACAATTTAATAAAATTATATAGTTATATATAGTAACATTGCTATTCATGGCAACCACATTAATTAGGCTGCAAGTCTCCTTCTGACTTCATAATGTGTTATGCTCAGTCTCTCATTCCCTCTTCCACATATCTTACACCTTGACTTTATTTCAGCATAATTATTGTGGTACAATGTGATAACTGAAGTGTACAATAAACCTGTGTCTATGCACGTAAATGTAATAGATCCTACACCCTGCAATCAGATGGTGAGAGACTGAGGTATTGACTTTAAGTTAAGATTCACTCTCACAGATTTGGATCCACGCTGTTACTTAAATACATGTATAAACAGAGCTGTAGGTTTGCTTACTGATTTAAACAAATCTACAACAAATATGATACGTATTATTCAAATCTATTCTCTATTTCAGAATGTGTTAAACAATAGAATATGACTAGTTTTATCAATAGAATCCAGGAAGTAACTGCAGTGTACATTGCTTGCACAGCTGATGAAGGACATTTGTCGGAAATGTCCTGTTTCACTGGAATCTTTGTGTACTATGCTTACATTTTTACTACATCCACTAGTTTTATAGGTAGATATGTATCCTAATAGTGGTATAGATATCTCACCTGGAGAGGTATTAGGATTGGATTGCTCTGAGGGTTGAAATTCTGTCCAACTGAATGCATTTGTAGCTACCGTATGTGACTATTCAAAGTGCATTGTTTATGTTGGTTCTATATTATATATTATGTATAATCTCTGTATAATGTTTATGACTGTAGGTAGTGTCAGTTCCTAACAAAAGCCTGAAAAAAAATCACGATAACTATCATGACAAATTTCCAAAATGATAAGACTCTTGTTTAGTAATATTAACCGAAATGTATCATATTTACCAACTTAAATGCAACATTTCTACATAATGCACCAGTAAGCTGGTGTTGGGTGTGAGTGTTTAGCTGAAAGCCGGATTGTGAGCCCCAGACAGCGGCGTTGGAGGTGGACGTTTCCCCTTCAGGAGCGTCAGAGAGAAGATGAAGAAGCACATGCTCATTACAGCCAGGATGATGATGCCAGATATGAGAGCACTCGTTACTGAGGTCATCTTGAATGGACCACTGTTTAGTGGAGCTGAAACACACACACACACACACACACACACACACACACATACACACCACTTTTGCGATTCTGCTGCTCCTTTCATGCAGATGCTTTCTGCTTATATTTGTTATTAACTTCTATTTTGTTCATTTTATAAAAGACACTTCATATTTCTCATAGGTGCTTCTTAAGAACCTCTCATTTACACAGAGAGTAAGTAAAACGAAGCTTATCCTTCATCAGTGCTGTATCTGAGTTAAAAGAGAGATTTTAAAAAAGAGCTTACCCAACTGAGAGTTGTTGGTTGGAGTTTCATCTATAGGAGGGAAAGAAAGCCCTTTAGGCCTAATGAACATTAACAAAATCTACAGTATAGTCTTGGATGCCATTCTTTATATACAGTATGCTCTATGACCATTGTATATATATATTACCAGAAGTGAACAGAAAACTACTTTCCATAAAGACCCACTTTCTTTGCTCGTTACATTTATCTGATTAGAACTATTGCAGTGCATGTGGTTATACAGGCAGAATGTGTATAAAAAGATGCGGTGAGGATTTCTTACCACTCCTAGTGATGATGGGTCCTGCAGTTATAACAGCATTCCCAGATACTGCATGAGACTCCGTACTCTCTGACACATCCCGTTTCTTACGCATTCCACAAATCTGTTTCAAAGCAAGATGTTAATTATTCATCCCTGCACACTTCCAGCTGACATGACATAATACTTTCTTTTGTTTCAATTGACTGCAGCTGTTACATTTTAAGGTGATTAGCACATATTGTGCCGAACTAAAAAGCGTCACCGGCACAAGCATGGGACAGTCATCTGCGCGGCACAGCTTGGTCACGCAGTGAAGGAAGACAGTGGACATCTTCTGATTCTTGTGCTTGACGAAGCGGAACACCTCAAAGGAGAAACGACCCATCTGACTCTTTCCGTTTTCAAACACTGTCGTCTGTGGGTCCTTGTCACACCTTCCCCAGAGGACAAGAAGCAGGATACGAGATGTTTGGCTTCAGCTTACATAGACACACTATCATATTCACAAAACCACAAGTACAAATGCTAACAAGCACACTACTGTTCATGAGATGACACATAAGTACACATAAGTACCCAACAAAAAGATCATATCGGAGCTTGTCATTAGGATTCCCAGATGGAGTGGTGTAACAGTAATCCATCAGCACATTCCACCTGTATAGGGTAGTAATCATGAGATATATTCATTAACACACAAAACTCCATCTTACAGAAGTTAAAAAAGAAAGACCTGGACATGGAAAGTGACTTTATTTTTAACGAAGGGGCCAATCTTCGCTTTTCAGTGCCAACTTCCCATTTCCAAGAAAAGCCAGTATTAAATCATTTCACATGATTGGGTTCTATTTTTATATGTCTCAGGGATGATAAGAATCAGAACAAAGGCTTAGACATTACACATGTGATATCCAGCTGGCACATACATTTTACCTGTGTACCTGTTCTTTTACTTGGCTGAGACAAATGGAGGTCGAAAGGATGAAGGTAGAAAGCAAGGTGAAGTGATGAGCACAAAGAAATGCTAGAAAAGATTAGGAAAAAGGAAAAACAATGGAGAATGTGAGATGCTATCTTATTGATGGAAAAGTAGAGAAGGAGGAAGAGAGGGAAGAAATCTATCCAAGGTAAAAGAGAATAGAAAAAAGACAACAGATAAAAAGAGGGTGGAGGAAGAGAGAATTTGAAAGTAATACCTGTAATTCGGTGTTGAAAACTATGCCAATAAGATTTAATTTGTTGAGAATATTTGAAAAGTGTATTTTATTCTGTATTTTTATGAAGTCTGTTTAATTAACCTCCTGTCCAAGTTTGTGGCTTTGACGGCAGCAAACACACGAGTTTTCAGAGTGAGGCCTGCCATTGGGATGGCCAGATGCTGGACGTATGTGGAGTCCTACAGAGCAAAAAAAAAATGTGGCTATACCCAGCCATGACTATTTGCAAAGCACAAAATAACTTGCCTTCATGGGGCTACCACTTTTAATTAATTCCTTATTCTGAACCTTAGAGACTTACTCTATTGTTTATTGTCTATAACATTTTAATAAAGCACATTCAGAAACAGATATTCTACACCAGGAGTCACCAGTCTCCACAAAGGGCCGGCATGGCTACAGGTTTTCTTTCTACCCGAAGCCGAAGCTACACCTGATTCCACTTCTTTCATCAGTTGATCTTCATCTTTAAACAACTATTAGGTGTGGCTCCTATCTGGCTGGAATGAAAACCTGCAGCCACACCGACCCTTTGTGGATAAGGTTAGTAACCCCCATACTGAAGAAACTGCATAGCTTCAGATCAACACTTTTTGTAAAAAAAAAAAAAAAAAAAAAAAAAAAAAAAAAAAAAAAAAAAAAAAAAAAAAAA
>CM040991.1:11509702-11525052 GCA_022985145.1 Pangasius djambal
CATGAGACGGAGTGGATAGAGCTACTTACATTGTACAGCAGTAAGTTCAGTGTGCTTACAAATGTACCATTGCTGTCCTTTACTGAAATTGCTGCAGCAGACCTTTAACAAAAAAAATTGCCAGATTTATAATAGCCATAATGGGAGCACCCAAAATAGAAATCATTATACTCCTGGTACTCCTGATAACTATTTCCTCTGACTCCCATCTAAAGCCTCTGCTTTACTTCACAAAATCTTCTCTCTGCATGTGTAATTGTTTATTGTTTCTCTTTTCAAAATATTAATCTTTAAAATCTGATAGTTTTACATAATCAGAGGCATCTCGAAAACCACACAAAAGACCTGAAACTGGCCCAAAATTTCAAGAAAAGCATTATACCCAAGCCGGATAAGCATTTTTCTTCTTTTTCACACATTTCTGCAGTATCTGAAATATGCTTTTATATCATCACCTGGTACAGCCATTATTCATTCCATAATCCTCCATAAAGGTTCTGTATATTGTAGATACACTGTCTGCACTTATACTTTATGTTTGTTTACCTACCTTTGTGGAAACTCATTAAATTTAATTCAGATTATTTGCTATAATCTGATCATGGTAGCTACTGTTTTTTTTTTTTCCCATGCTAGCACCAAAAAATAAAATGGCACCAGCTAACTTGCTTTTTCACCTGCAACCTTGTTCTAAAACTAGCCCAATTTGGCATATAAACTGTGACCTGAAGGTTGGCCTTCAAGGAAAAGCAAATAAGTAAAAAAAAAATAAATAAATAATGAGGAGAGTGGCTGGATGGGGAGTATCTGCAGTCTTTAGAATTGCCTCTGCACATAATTATCTAGGATTTACTCAATGTTCATTTGTTCCTTATCATGCTGTGATCAAGGCATGGTGATGTCTAACTGGAAAGATACACAAAGTTAACCATTAGACATATTGACTCTTTTAAGCTGTCTGGATGCTTTAGAAAACTGATCCTCTAGTCCTTTTTTAGTTTAAAAATATATTGGCACCTATACTGTATATGGCACCTAATGCCAGGACATTATAGGCCACAATGCTGTATCAGAATGTAGTACAAAGACTGTACGAGTAGGTGGTAAAAAGAAGCACTTACGATGCCAGCTGCGTGTTGTTGACCAGGTACTCCAGTGGATAGCTGCAGCTGAACTTATAGAGCAGTCCAGGCAGGTAGCTGATGACAGTAGGAGGATCAGGTGTGTCAATGTACCCTGATATATTCCCAATCTGCACCAACGAAAGGTTCCCATATGCATTGGGTCCCTGAGCTGTGGACACCTGCAAACACACACACACTCAGACACATACATCATCAGCTCGCCTTGCTAGCTGATGCTGTGTTCCTGATAGCATCAGCTTCCCACCTCCTCAGTGGAGCTTTTGCACCACATAGCACTAATCTCTGAATCAGAGCTTTTATCAAACATGAGTGTTATTTATCACTTAACTGAGTGCAAAGCGAATCTTCTGCTGCAATGATGTAGCCTGAAGAGCATTTATATGGATGCTTTGGTGTCAATTATAAGAACTATGAGACATTTTTGGCAATGTTTAGCAATATATCCAAGCATATTTATGTCTATATGTTCTGTATATCTTTCATTTTCACCAAAGAACATACATATTTTTATGATTTTCAGTAGCTAGCCAAATGCTGGTTGACTCTTACTTACTGTGCTTCATACATGGCAATGAGAATCAGTTCTGATAAGAACATTATATTCTGCTGTTTATACCATGAGTAGTTCCATCAATGTTCTCTAAATCCTCGACCATGCTTCTTTTGAGAAGCATGTTCAGATCTTGCGCACTGACTAAACCTGATCAACACTCCCACACTCTTGCTTCAGTATATCACTATTGGGGAGCTTGCACAAAATTGCTGTTTCTAAACCAATAGTCAAAGGATAGACTAGCAGATTTAGCAGATTCAGACTAGCAGATTCAGATTCGCTGCTGTTGCAAGACCAATGTCCTACCACTAGCAAGTTGCCGCAGGCCTCCAGTGTGCTAAGGCTGATGCTGAACAACACCACTGTAGGGAAGGTGTTGTTGTTAATGAACCCTCGGCAGTGGGCATCACCATGGCGCCCATTCAGGGCCAGGTCAGTGTCAGTGTAGCCAGAGAAAAGCACCGGGCAGAAATTAATCTTCAGTGTGATGGTTTGTACTCCGCAGTACACGCTGATGTCCCGCTCAGCTACAGGAAAAAAAAAAAAATGTTCGGTTCATTTCAGTGCAGGTTCATTTCAAATGTAATTTATTAGTGGGTCAGTGGACTTAATAGAGCAAGATGCAATACATCCTTTAATTATAATATACTTGTGATTCACATATTCAGTAACAAAGAGGAATGTCTATGAAACATGTAACAGGCTGGTGAGCTCGTATTTATTTCTTTGACATACTCACCAGGAAAACGGCTATGAAAGTTGGCATCACAGTTGTATCCATTGAACTGTGCATTAACTATTAATAATTTATATAACAGCAAAAGAATCAAACATATACGTTCCATGTCAGCACCTGAGAAAAACAACTTGTTAGCAATTCCTTTTAACTCTCTGAAAACAAAAGACAAGAACAACAAAAGAATATCTTTCACTCCCAAAAGGTATTTCATTATTTCATATTTGTATCAAATTGCGTTTCTGGATTTTGTGCAAAAATAGACATGCCAAGAATTATTATGTTCTCCCTTCAGCCAATCTACCTTATAATAAATAATGTTCATGGAATAAGCGAACCAAATCATTTTCACAGCATTCACAGTCTATAATTGCATGAAATATGCAAGTATTAAAAGCAGCCTCGCTATTGCCTCATTATTGCACTGCTTAGTATTCTGTTAATTTAAAGAGATATAGTTTGTCTAAAAAAATCAACCAGTTTGGTTTAAACCTTCATGGCGGTGCAAGTCCCCCCTGCACTCACCCGATTCCCTGGCAGCTGAGGAGTCAGCGGTACTCCATGTGCTCCCACCTGCTGCATGAAACTGACTGACCTCACATCGGCCAGCATTGCTGCAAAACAAGCTCACACATAGCTTTTACTTTTGCAAAAAAAAAAAAAAAAAGATTAAACATAAGAGAAACTTTATTCGAACACGTCCACAAAAAGGGCTGTCCAGGGAAACATGGGAAAGTCCATCAAAAAGTGAATGTGTTATACAAATCCTTTCATGGACCCAGAAATATGAGCGGGTTTTGAAGTTTCCCACTCATATCCTTTCTGCTTGATCTCTCTCTGCCGGGGTTCGCAAACGGGCCCCAGCATTGCATGAGGTCTGCGCGGGGGGAATTATCTTTTCATCGATTGAGTGGACCGCTGACTGAGATGGCCTTTTTGTGTCCCAGTATGAGCCAACTCAAGTCCAGGATCGTCTGGCCACTTTGGAGGCTTTGTTTCAGGCTGCCTCAGTCAGCACTTCCCCAGCCACCTCACATGATGGCTGCCGAGGCCGTTATCCCACCTGTTTGTCCATGCCCTCCCACTCTCTCTATTCACCTTCTCCAAGTTATGCACACCAGCTGAAGGCTTCATGCCAAGCAGACATATGTGCCCTACTCTATTTTAAAGGCCATTATGAAAATAGACCAGATAAAAGACAGATTCAGTGTCTCACATCATCCCTATTTTTAACTAACATATTCTCGTGCACTGCATGACCCTCTTTTAAGACAAGGCTGCACTTGCTCCTGGCTTATTTTCCTCCTCTTTGTCTAATATTACTGTAGATTTCTGCTTAGCAGAATCACCTCTGTTTATAAGAACACAAGCTTTCAGAGCATGAAGCTTTCAGAGATTTGAAAATGACTGCCTGAATGAGTTTATGAAGCAAAAGTAGACAAGTGACTCAATGACTAAATGAATTAATTAATTAAAGGCTGAAGGGTAGAAAGGAAGGAAATTATACTCACATTTTACCTGGAAAATCAACTATATTATATGTTATATATTATATTATATAATATATAAGCTAGTTCTTGGGCTGAGCTCAAGCCTTAATATTTTCTTTCATAAATTGCAACAATGTGTGAAATATACAGGTATCCAAAAGTTCACAGCATGTTATAGGCACTGGCCTCCTTAAATCCTTAATCCATCCCCATTTTAGCTTAGTCACAGAGGACAGATTAGGCTCCATTTCCCTCTGCTTGGACTTAGCTGGTCTTTTCTAGGAGATAACCATCTCCATTTATGCACCTCTAGCAAATGTCATCTTTCATTTTTCACACATTTATCTCACCTAACGTTAGGCCACATGTATCATGCTATATGCTTGATGTGCTTTTTATCAGCGCAAAGCAATCATTTTCAACCAAGCTATACTAAAGGGCAAGGCCTAGACCCTATTGTGGAGGTCCCCTCAATTTGCCAGCCACAAAATACCTTGAGCAAAATTTACAACAAATTGAAAACAGTTTTTCTTGTTGATTTTCTGAAATAAGTGTATAGAAGTAAACAAACATTGAAACCTAAATAAAAAACAACAAAAATGCCTTATGCTTCTTTCAAGAGACTCATCTACATCCACACCTAGAAAGAAGAAATAGGTGTTCATTATTTCATAAATAAACTGAATTATTAATAAAGGATGCCTATCGATATGTATTCCTTTTTACACACAATCTCATAACAAATACAATAACACTAACTAAGCATAAAATAGATGTTGCTAATACTGTATGTGTATGTAATAATGTAAATGATTATTGGCTTGTCTCTTATGGTATATAAGCAAAGTTTATTGTTAGAGAAATAACCTGAATTATCAATAACTGATTCAAATAGTAATGCTGGTTCCAAACTCTCTGTTCCCAGATGAATTTACATTTATGGCATTTTGGCAGATTCCCTTATCCAGAGCAACTTACATACTATATATCTCATTTATACAAATGAGCATTTGAAGGTTAAGAGTCTTGCTCAAGGGCCCAGGGGTGGCAGCTTGGCAGTGCTGGGATTTAAACTCATGACCCTCTGATTAGTGGTCCAACATCTTGAATACTGAGCTACCACTACCACTTTAACCTAGAAGAAAGCTGGAACTGCCAGCACTGATTCTACCTGACTAATAATAATTATATTTATTAGGCCAGTTTAATAGGAACACCTATAGGCCTGCTCACTGGAATCACAAATTGGAACAAAATTGCCTGGTATTTTTCCAGTCTTCAACTGTCCAGGTTTGGTCAGATTATGCACACTGTAGCTTTGGATTCCCGTTCTTGGCTGACCGGATTGGAATCTGATGTAGTATTCTGCTGTTGTAGCCCATCTGCCAATGTTCGACATGTTTCCCCTGGCTGTCTGAACAGCTGAGTCACTGGCTGACTTCAGTTTTTTCATACTGTACTAACCTCTCTAACAAGGTTTTTAGACTGCTGGCATTCTAGTCCCTGCCCTAGTTAATTAGCATGAGGACGTTTCTGTTTTTTTAAGGCCATCAAAGCACTTCTGTAAGTCGTTCTGGATAAAGGTGTCTGCCAAATGCCATAAATGTAAATGTTGTGCATTCTGAGATGCTTTTCTGCTCATCTTAGTTGGATTGAATCAGCCAGGAGGTCATTCTCTTCCTATAATATATATATATATATATATATATATATATATATATATATATATATATATATATATATATACACACACACACACACACACACACACACCGATCAGCCATATAGGGATATATTAGGCAGCAAGTGAACAGTCAGTTGTTGTTGATGTGTTGGAAGCAGGAAAAATAAGTATCTGAGCAACTTTGACAAGGGCCAAACTGTGATGGCTAGACAACTGCGTCAGAGCATCTCCAAAACGACAGGTCTTGTGGGGTGTTCCCGGTATGCAGTGGTTAGTACCTACTAAAAGTGGTCCAAGGAAGGACAACCGGTGAACTGGTGACATGGTCATGAAGGCTAGCCTGTCTGGATCCCACAGAAGAGCTTCTGTAGCACATATTGCTGAAAAGGTTAATGCTGGCTATAATAGAAAGGTGTCAGAACACACAGTGCATCGTAGCTTGCTGCGTATGGGGCTGCCGCAGACCAGTCAGAGTGCCCATGCTGACCCCTGTCCACCGTGAAAGTGCCTACAATGAGCATGTGAGCATCAAAACTGGACCATGGAGCAATGGAAGAAGGTGGCATTTTCTTTTACATCATGAGAACGGACTGGGTGCATGTGCATCGCTTACCTAGGAAAGAGTTGGCATCAGGATGCACTATGGGAAGAAGGCAAGCCGGCAGAGGCAGTGTAATGCTCTGGGCTATGATCTGCTGGGAAACCTTGGGTCCTGGCATTCACATGGATGTTACTTTGACACGTACAAACTACCTAAACATTGTTGCAGACCAAGTACACCCCTTCATGGCAACGGTATTCCCTAATGGCAGCGGCCTCTTTCAGCAAGATAAAACACCCTGCCACACTGCAAAAAATTGTTCAGGAATAGTTTGAGGAATATGACAAAGAGTTCAAAGTGCTGACTTGGCCTCCAAATTCCCCAGATCTGCAGGATGTGCAGGACAAACAGGTCCAATCCATGGAGGCCCCACCTCGCAATTTACAGGACATAAAGGATACTGCTACCGTCCTGATGCCAGATACCACAGCACACCTTCAGAGGTCAGTGGAGTCCATGCCTCAATGGGTCAGAGCTGTTTTGGTGGTACAAGGGGGATGTACACAATATTAACCAGGTGGTTTTAATGTTATGGCTGATCGACAGAGGACAATGACAGAGTTTTTGTGATTTTACCTTTGTACACCACCACAATATATCTGAAATAAAACAATCTAGATGTGATCGAAAGTGTAGACTTTCAGCTTTGTTTTAAGAGGTTTATTTTAATAAACCTTAATTGAATCAGCCAGGAGGTCATTCTCTTCCTATAATATGTAGCAAAAACCTTAGGTGTGGCCAAATCAACAGTTGGGTACATTCTTAAAAAGAAAGAAAGCACTGGTGAGCTCAACAACATCGGAAGGCCTGGAAGACCACGGAAGACAACTAAAGTGGATGATTGCAGAATCCTTTCCTTGGTGAAGAAAAACCCCTTCACAACGTCAACAGAAGTCAAGAATACTCTGGGATGGTAGGGGTATCATTGTCAAAATCTACAATCAAAGAAAGAAACAGCTCATGATCCAAAGTATACAACATCATGTGTCAAACATGGTGGAGGAAGTGTTATGGTATGGGCATGTATGGCTGCCAATGGAATAGGCTCACTGGTGTTTATTGATGATGTGACTGCTGACAGAAGTAGCAAGAGGTGTATAGAGCTATACTCTCTGCTCACATTCAGCCAAATGCTACAAAACTGATAGGACGCCGCTTCACAGTGCAGGTGGACAATGACCCTAAACATACTGCAAAAGCAACTCAAGATTTTTTGAAGGCAAAGAAATGGAATATTCTTCAATGGCCAAGTCAGTCGCCTGATCTCAACCCAATAGAGCTGCTTTTCACTTACTGAAGACAAGACTGAAGGCAGAAAGACCCAGAAACAAGCAGCAACTGAAGGTGGCTGCAGTGAAGGCCTGGCAAAGCATTTCCAGGGAGGAAACTCAGAATTTGAGCTTTGAGAACATGGGCTTCAGACTTCAGGCAGTCATTGACTTCAAAGGATTTTCATCCAAATATTAAAATTATGGTTATATTTACAATTATGTCACTTTGTCCAAATATCTTTGAGCCCCTGAAAATGGAGGCACTTTGCTGAAAATGGCTGTAATTCCTAAATGGCAAATGCCATATTTTTGTGGAACCTCTTAAAATAAAGCTGAAAGTCTACACTTCAATCACATCTTGATTGTTTTATTTCAAATCCATTGTGGTGGTGTATAAAGGCAAAATCACAAAAACTCTGTTTCATGCATGTATATATTGCTTGTCAACGAATGTAATGCCTGCATTTTAGATAAGAAATGAATCAGCAAATGGCAAGTAGGAATTTCTAAGAGCTAGGTGTATGCGACCAATAATGCAGGCGTTGGATCTCATAATTTTTACAAGCTTCAAAATGTAACCCACAGTGCTAAAATCTAATATAGAAAGAGGTGAACTAGGCAGCATGAGGAGAGAGAGAGTTCTTCAGAGAGAAACACTGAATCTAATAATGCTGTGTTCTCAATTCTGCTCACAAAATAATTAAAAAACATATTGCACTATTCAAGTAAAGTGAAAAAAGATCATATGAATGCATTATTACTTGT
This sequence comes from Pangasius djambal, assembly GCA_022985145.1. Lineage (NCBI taxonomy): Eukaryota > Metazoa > Chordata > Actinopteri > Siluriformes > Pangasiidae > Pangasius > Pangasius djambal. The sequence continues at coordinate 11,517,948 of CM040991.1, forward strand.
TCTCAAGCTCAAACTTTTGAAGTCAATACTCAATCTAAAACATCTGGTTACTGAAAGCTTATTTAACCCCAGAAATGCTGAATAACATTAATCCAAATATTGCTTGTACCCTAATAAAATGTCAAGAGAATGCCATTATATTTTATTTGTAACCATGAGATTTGGAAGGAAATAATTAGCACAAGTTTCAAGATAGCTAAGGAAATTCATAAGCCATTTTTAGTCTCCGAGGATAGGTAAACAGGTTGCATAAAGACATACGTGGTGAAATTGAATGATTTCTAATCCCTTTTTCCAAGATATGTTATTTGTAATGAGGTAACACTGTCTTGTTACCAGGGAAGGGGTGATGTTGCCTTTCTCTTTCTGGTTCCATGTGCCATAGTTTATTAGCTTATCTATTCCTGGGCCTGTAGGCAGAACTACATGTAAAAAATTAAAGGAACAACACTGGACGATTGTAATGTACAGTTAGTCATATTTTCACATATTTTGTAAATTTCTAATGATATCACCTGATAGAAGATGCAGTACCAGTGAAACAAGAAAGAAAGAAGCACGTTTGCATGATACAATACAATCAGTTGTACTGTAATTAAAGTCCATTAGTGGGTATGTACATAGTGCCTGACCATTTAAAACTAACAGCTAAGATGCTACAACAAAGTATTTCTAAACTAAATGTATATTACTATATTTATATATTTATAAATAAATTTTTATATTTATATACATCGATTAAGCACAGGTGCCCTAATTGTACTTGTTTCTTGAACTGTACTTGAGGCTACTTCTATTTTTTTTGCTGTGTGTAATCATGCTGAAACCTGTGGTTATGAGACCGCCAAAGATGGGGAGGGTAGGCCAGTAAAGGTTTCTACCATTTTTTCCCCATTTTTTGTGTATAATTTAACAATGATAAAATGCACCAAGTTTAGTAAAGTTATTTAATATTTTTTAAATAGTAGAAAGAAGATGCTGGGCTTTAGTGACTTATTAATCATGGAAAACAGGGCTCTAGAGTTACCATAGACATCTTTAATCATTTCAGAACAGTAACACGATCTTAGCTTGACAGTATTATCCATTCTAATGTTGCACATAGAACTGTGCATGAACAATGCAACCTTTTTTAGAATGCCCTTAAGGTCTGCAACCTTTTGGTTTACAAAGACAGACGTCTTTTGTGGTTATGGAGATTATTTTGAAAAGATCACATCATGTTGCTCAATAGGGGCAATCTGATCCAAAGGGCAAGGTTATATTTCTATACTATACAGTACAATTGATGAAGAAGCAAGACACAATACAGTAATGACTAAATACAGGCCGTTTCTTAACATTTGGGGGCCCCCCACCCACAACCCAACCAATGATAGTATTTATATGCAAGAATGAACAGAATGAACTTCATCTTGGATAACGGAAAAACAGTTGTTAAAAAAAAAATTGTTGTTAAAAAAAAAAAAAAAAAAACTTTCAGTTGGTTCTAATGCTGAAGACACCCCAAAATGCTTAATTATAGAAAATGACCATTAAACCATTAGTCTGCTTAGCATGGTGAAAGTTTTTAAATCCAGGAAAATCATTTCTTTATTGCTTGTGATTGTCTGAGTTGTTAAAGTTCTGAAAAGAACTGTAGGTGTCTGATGTTTCAACCACCTGAGTGGTGATTATCTTTACATTTAATAGGCTGATGTTGGCAATAGCTAGTAGCAATGAACTAGCAACTTAACGTGTGGGAGCCTAATACTTCTTAATCTATATACTAGCTAGTTAGGCACTAATGTTTTCCATTTTAAATACATCAACAAGTGGAATCAAGAAAACAGACAAATTGACTAAATCCAATTAATTAAGATGAATTTCTTACCTGTGTTTTGGGTTTTGGGGTTTCTCCCCTTCTGCTTTTTTCTTTTTGCATTTTTCCAGACCAGACAGATAGGAACCACTTCTTTATGATCTTCCAACGTTAGTTATGCTAGTTATCTAATTTAGTTGAGTAAATTGCAGTTTCTGTTCTTTCACAACACAAAGAGGTGCCTGCGACTACCCTCAAACGATGTAACAAGGTAACAAGTTGGACAAAACCAAAACTGAAACATGTACAGTACTATTCAAAAATTTTAGATACCCCATTTTAAAAATAATAATAAAATAAAATAAAATAAAATACAGATTTACTCTTAGATGTTTATTTCATGACTTCTGCATTATTGGGTCAGGAAAAAGAAAATTACATTTCCAAACATAATACTGGGAACAGATGATTACACAGTCTCTAAATGGAAGATTATGGAAGTTAAAATAGAAAGACAAAGTAACATTTTTCTGATTTTTTTTTTTTTTAAATGCGAATAGTCTGAATTCTGATTTAGATTTTGCTCATTATGACACTGTTAGTGAGGATAAGTTTGATATATTGAGAGTAAATGTAGGATGTAGAAAAGACTGAGAGACTGATAGAGGATAGAGACTGATAGAGGATAGAGACTGATAGAGAAAAGAGCTCTTGAAATGCTACATCATTGATAATAGTCAGGATATTTTCCCCATGTCAGAATAAGTAAATGAAGACTTTGTTCTAAATTACTTTTACGTTTCCTACACTGGCAGATGTGAATAACAGTATTACAGCTCATACATCTTTTTGTTCATCCTAAATTTTATAAGCTGAAGTTTATGTGCTTCTGTCACTACGCTGTTAAAAAAAAAGGTCATAGATTGTGCTCTGCTGTTTCACTTCCTTTATATTCCAAAGGTTTAAAAAAAAAACATTTTTAAAAATCCAATAAGGAAAGTAATCCATGGAAGTTATTATGGGCTGTTACAGTAGCATGCCAAGAAACCACAATAGGAGTGAATAGGGTACAGTAATAACAACAGTGTTAGACTTTCATTGATTCCCATATTAGTATAATCCCAGGCAACAATAACTCAGTCACACACTTTTTGTCAGCCAGTTGCTATCACGTATCCAAGATAAAATCAGTCTCGATACAGAGCTCACAGTACAAATGTGTCTCCTTCGAGAATTTTGTTTGGTTAGTATGGCTAAAAACAGAACAGGACGGTCATGTGAGGACATACAAAGTTATAATGATGCCTTGCCTATTTAAAATACGTGGGTCCGTCTACATTTCTCTTTTTCTTCCACTCAGTTGTCCTTGAAATGTATATCAAGTATGCTCATGATATTGAATTATAAGGGAGTAATTTCCTATTAAGCAGAGCAAGAGAGAGAGAGAGAGACTTAGCACTTTTTATTGTGAGTAAAACCACAGGTTTATATATTTAATAATACAGTATATACATCATGTTAGGATAAACAGGTTAAAACACAGTTTGTCTAAGAACCAGAGCATTTACAAAATAGAATTTTCTCCTTCCCCTTTATTGACTTATTTATTTTCAGTGCCCAACCTCCAAATGTAATACTTAGGGGGGATAAAAAGCTTGTTCACACTACAATATGTCAAACACATGTTTCAGCATTATTATGTTCATCCAAAAAATGTGAATGTGTGGTAAAAGAATGTGTTGAATTTGTTATTGGACAATATTAATGACTATTAGCTTAATCAATGCCATCCCATTATGTTTTTATGTAATTTATTGCATTACATTATATGTTTAAACATTATTAGCAACATTGTTATGATTATTGAGGCTCCAACACAAGGTGAGTGAGCCTTTGAATACGGATAGGGTTTGTTGAATGTCTCAGTTGTTCTGAGGAGAGTGCTATTGTCTGTGTGTGAGAGAAAGTTCTCAGTCTGAGCTGACAGTGAAGCTGCACTCAACTCCCAAGTGGCAGAAATCAACAGGATGCCTTATTGTTTATATATGAAACACAAACCACGTGTATTCAGACCACAGGAATACCTCTCTCTCTCGCTCTCTCTCTCACACACACACACACAGACACACACACACAGTACCCAGTGATCTCTATAATACACAGTTAGGCTTGCAGCAAGTTTTGTATGCAGTCGAGAGCATTATACAGAGAGAATTTGAGTGACATATATTAAATAGGTATTCATGCTATTCATTTTTTATTCATGAACTTCACTGTCTGAAAATTAAATATGGACAGAGATTCACTTTATTAGAATCCGGTGGACCTGTGGACCTGGCTTTTATCTGATTTGATTAATATTTACCTTTGCCTTTCCTGCACTGCTAAGCGACTCAGCCAAGAATAGTCAATGTCTTTAACTGTCTGACTCACTTCGTACTGTTAAAATGTCCATTTTTATTTTCAACCATTTAATAAATATATGAAAAAGTGTGTGTGTATGTGTGTGTGTGTCTGTATATGTAGGTATAAAGTTGTTGGTAACCTTCCACAAAAGAAGAACCCACAATTTTCTATGAAATAACTTGAAACTGACAAAATTAATTGGCATCCATAATTGTTTATTCCATATTTAATAAAAAATCAGACTTTTCTTTAGATTTTTGATTCAACAGAATATTTTAAATGATAAAACAAATGAAAATGGCATGGACAAAAATGATGGGACCCTTAACCTAATATTTTGTTGCACACCCTTTAGAGTATCTGTAGCTGTCAATGAGAATTCTGCACCTGTCAACAGGTAGTTTGTCCCACTCTTCCTGAGCAAACTGCTCCAGCTGTCTCAGGTTTGAAGTGTGCCTTCTCCAGACTGCATGGTTCACCTCCATGTTTCACAGTAGGTATGGTGTTCTTTTCTTTGAAAGCTTCATTTTTTTGTCTATGAACATAGAGCTGATGTGATTTGCCAAAAAGCTCCAGTTTTGTCTCATCTGTCCAAAGGACATTCTCCCAGAAGCATTGTGGCTTGGCAAAATAAAATTCCAGTCTAGCTTTTTTTTGTTTTTCTTTCAGCAGTAGAGTCCCCCTGGGTCTTCTTTTATTGAGCCCACTCTCGCTCAAAAAGTGACGGATGGTGCGATCAGACACTGATGTACCTTGACCTTGGAGTTCAGCATGTATCTTTTTGGAAGTTTTCTTTGGCTCTTTGTCTACCTTTTGCACTAGCCTTCTGTTCAATCTGGAGGTGATTTTCCTCTTGCGACCACATCCAGGGACGTTGGCTTCAGTCCCATGGACCTTAAACTTCTTAATAATATTTGTGACTGTAGTCACAGGAACATCAGGCTGCTTGGAGATGGTCTATGCCTTATAGCCTATGCCTTTAACATGCTTGTCTATAATTTTCTTTCTGATCTCCTCAGACAACAGTCTCCTTTGCTTTCTCTGGTCCATGTTTAGTGTGGTGCACACGTTGATACCAAACAGCAGAGTGACGACTTTTCTCCATTTAAATAGGCTGAATGACTGATTACAATAATGAAGGCATGTGTGATACTAATTAAAGAAAGTTAGCTTGAAATATGACTATAATCTGAATATTTATCATCTTTTCTATGGGAACCAACAAATCTGTCCAGGCCATTTTAGAATATCTTTGTAGAGTAAGCAATAATCTATCTCGTTTCACACGTTCTTTGCTTTACTCTATGACATACCAAATGCATGCAGGTATATATGAGACAATTGCTTTTAATTGTTTATATATATATATATATATATATATATATATATATATATATATATATATATATATATATACACACACACACACACACACACACAGTTATATATATAACAGTATATACACAGTTAGGTCCGGAAGTATTTGGACAATGACAGAGTTTTTGTGATTTTGCCTTTATACTCCACCATAATGGATTTGAAATAAAACAATCAAGATGTGATCGAAGTGTAGATTTTCAGCTTTATTTTAAGAGGTTCCACAAAAATATGGCATTTACCATTTAGGAATTACAGCCATATTAAGCAAAATACTTCTATTTTCAGGGGCTAAAAAAGGTATTTGGACAATTAACTGACAAGAAGTTAATTGACCAGGTGCAGTCCATTCCCTTGTTACTTCAAGACAAATGAAGCAGATAAAAGGTCTGGAGTTTATATCAGGTATTGAGTTGGCATTTGGCAGCTGTTCGACTGGAGCTACCAATATGAAGTCCAAGGAGATCTCAATGCAAGTGAAAGAGGCCATCATTAGGCTGAAAAAGCCAAATCAACAGTTGGGTACATTCTTAAAAAGAAAGAAAGCACTGGTGAGCTCAACAACATCGAAAGGCCTGGAAGACCATGGAAGACAACTAAAGTGGATGATCGCAGAATCCTTTCCTTCTTGAAGGAAAAACCCCTTCACAACATCAACAGAAGTCAAGAATACTCTGGAGAAGGTAGGCATATTATTGTCAAAATCTACAATCAAGAGACACCTTCATGAATGTAAATACAGAGGGTTTACAACAAGGTGCAAACCACTGGTAACATTCAAGAACAGTAAAGCCAGATTAGATTTTGCCAGAAAACAAGCCTCCCATGTTCTGGAATAAGATTCTTTTGACTGATGAAACCAAGATTAACTTGTACCAGAATGATGGGAGGAGAAAAGTATGGTGAAAGAAAGAAACAGCTCATGATTCAAAGTATACCACATCATGTGTCAAACATGGTGGAGGAAGTGTTATGGTATGGGCATGTATGGCTGCTAATGGAACGGGCTCACTGGTGTTTATTGATGATGTGACTGCTGACAGAAGTAGCAAGATGAATTCTGAGGTGTATAGGGCTATACTCTCTGCTCACATTCAGCCAAATGCTACAAAACTGAGAGGACGCCGCTTCACAGTGCTTTGCAGTATGTTTAATGGCCCTAAACATACTGCGAAAGCAACTCAAGACTTTTTGAAGATAAAGAAATGGAGTATTCTTCAATGGCCAAGTCAGTCGCCTGATCTCAACCCAATAGAGCTGCTTTTCACTTACTGAAGACAAGACTGAAGGCAGAAAGACCCAGAAACAAGCAGCAACTTAAGGGTGGCTGCAGTGAAGGCCTGGCAAAGCATCTCCAGGGAGGAAACTCAGAATTTGAGTTTTGAGAACATGGGCTCCAGACTTCAGGCAGTCATTGACTGCAAAGGATTTTCATCCAAGTATTAAAATTATGGTTATATTTACAATTATGTCACTTTGTCCAAATACCTTTGAGCCCCTGAAAATGGAGGTACTTTGCTG
>CM040991.1:11525152-11541363 GCA_022985145.1 Pangasius djambal
ATCATCTTTGGGCAATCCTCCAGGAGACTTGGAGTAATATATCAAGTCAATGTTTGAATAAACTGACTGCTCGGATGCCTAGTGTTGTCCCTTATTATCAATGCAAAATGGTCACTAACTAAAGAGGATTTATGCTGATATTGCCCAAAAACCCTATTTTGTTCAGGCGTTTCCAAACTTTTGGAGGGCAGTGTATATACACAATTTGTTTATGCTTAGGAATACATACATTTTTGTTCATATTTATAAGTACAACATAAAACAATTGTGTCTGTCGAAGTGCATATACACACAGTAACTGTATTAAATAACAAAGTGTCCAGATACTTACTCCCCTCATAATAATTACTATAATAACTATAATTTTTAAATGATCTTTAAAATGGTTTCACTTATAACAGTTCAGACTGCTTTATTTGTATGAAAGTTAAGGGTGCTTTGCACTAATTTCTCTTGAGATCAGGCTACTGCATCAGGAGCAAAAGACAAAGCTGTACTATTATTTCAGCACTGATTAGAGCAAAACATGATATACTAGTCCTTTAATCACAGAAGTCTGATGCATCAAAGTGCATTATGGGTACTCTGTATTCCACAAGGTACATTATTTGGAAACTAACCCATGGTCCATTGCATTGCATTGTTCTATTGCACGGGCTCAGTGGACATTTTCCGCCATGGAATTGGCTACAAAATGTCAAAACTCCCAAAATAGTTCACGGTAAATAGTAGTAGTGTTTCTGACACAGTAGGCACAGGCAAAAATAATGATACAGTAGTTTGGTTTTGCATGACATTTAGAGGTAGCTATAATTGATACTCTTTGGGGAAATTATCACTGCCTAGTCTGAAAGCAACTACTTTTTTCATTCTTTATGAAACTTAATGAAACGATTTCTGAAGAGTAACACACAAAGATGAGTCAAATGTTAACATCATGCTAATTTTGAAATAGACATATTTGCTCTATGAATCTGGACAGAATTCAAAAAAAGGATTTTGAAAGTGGTTCAGTTCTAAGACACTTTCTAAGAGAGGGAGAGGTGGCTGTAATATCACAGCCAGATGAGTTCATGAGTTTATTGTCTTTGCTCAGGAGTATGTAGGCGTTATGTACTGTATGTTAAAGATAGCACTGCTAACCTTGTTTGATTAGTTATTTAAATGTGCAAACTATTATCTACTTGCTGCCATTTGTCAGTATTCTCTAACATATGCTAACAGTGTTCCCTAAGCCACCAAGACACAGTATCCAACCAGCACCCCAAAAAAATTACATATTAGATTATAATCTATTATTATATTATATATTATTCGATTATAATTTATTATAATTATTGCAATTTATAGAATAATAATAATAATAATAATAATAATAATAATAATAATAATAATCCACCTATCTATCTATCTATCTATCTATCCACGTAATATGGCCAAAAGTATGTGGACACCTGACCATCATATGTGTACCTTCCTCATACTGTTGCCACAAAGTTGAAAGCACACAATTGCTTAGAATGTCTTTGTATGCTGTAGCTTTTAGATTTCCCTCTACTGGAATTAGTCCTGACCTCAACCTCACTGAACACCTTTGGGATGAATTAGAACGCTGACTGTTCACCAAGCCTTCTGGCCCAACATCAGTGCCCATCCATCCCTACTGCTCTTCTGGCTGAGTGTGCAGAAATTCCCACAGCCATGCTCCAGAATCTAGTGTCTATCTGTCTATCTATCTAGGGTATCTAATTTATTAACATCATGTACTTTCCATTCCATTTCATTTCAAAATAATAGCTAAGAGATTTATATCAGCTTTTATTTACTATATATAGATTTTCCGTGGGTCAAAATTTTACATACATTTTGCTACTATTTGGTGGCCTTGCCTTTTAACTGGTAGCCTTCCACAAGCTTCTCACAATACTTTTATTGGTGTAACCCAATCAGGTTTATGAGCCTCCTTGCTCAGATGTGCTTTTTCAGTTCAGTCCTATGAGATTCAGGTCAGGGCTTTGTGATGGCTACTCCAATACTTTTAGGTTGTTGTCTTTAAGCCATTTTGTTAAAACTTTGGAAGTGTGCTTAGGATTGTTGTCCTGTTTGTCCTTCTGGCTGATGTCTTCAGGTTTTGCTTCAGTATTTCTAGTTAATGCTCCTTCCTCATGATACCATCTACCTTTTAAAGTGCACCAGTCCCTGTTGCAGCAAATGGCCCCGACACATGGTGCTGCCACCCCCATGCTTCACAGTTTGGATGGTGTTCTTCAATTATGACAGTTGGCCAACCAGAAGCTTTGAAAATTCATTACATCAATTTTACATCAACTGTTTAAAGAGACAGTCAACTTAGTGTATATAAACCTTTGACCACTGAAATATATAATGATATAGGCATTTATGAATTCCAATATAGTGAATGAAAGCTGAAATAAATATGTCCTAATGATGCCCTAATTGACTTGCCAAAAGAATTGTATGGTAACATTAAATGTGTGAAGTTTTGAAAACCTGAGATTAAATATCTTTAGCGTAAGTGGAAGTAAACGCTTGGCCTCAACTATATCTATCTATCTATCTATCTATCTATCTATCTATCTATCTATCTATCTATCTATCATTTAAAATCTAGTATAATTTTTATTATTATTAAAATAAATGTATTATTACATTAGTAATAAATAAAAAAATTATTATTATTATTATTATTATTATTATTATTATTATTATTATTATTATTATTATTATTATTATCATTACTTGCTTTTGAGTCTGGCTTATGTGTCTTTTCTGTTTTTTTATTGCTATTTTTTATTATTAGCATTATTAATTGTATTTTTATTTTTACTTCAATTGTATTTTATTTTGTTTACTTTTAAAATGTTAGCATCCTTAGAACTAGCTACCTCTGTAAAGGCACTTTGATCAATGAAAGTTGTCTTCAAATATGCTATATAAATACATTTAACTTGACTGTTAATCAATTATTGCATTTTCAAGCTGTGACTGTGCATTCTGTAGTTTAGAAAGTTTCTCAAAATACCCAAGGACTCTAACTAGATACAGCAAAACCCTGAGCGTCGGCCTGATTAGTCTCATGTTGATATGTGTACAAATGAGTGGTCTTCCATAATGCCAGCTGTTTGTAAAGCCTTAGTGAGATGTGATGGTGGCATATTGCCCCCCAGTGGAGAGGTTTAATGTGGCTTTACTCTTTTCTGGAAGTAATCATTCTGCATTGTGCTTTAGTCTCTTACCTCTTCTACTTATTACTTATGCATTGGTTTTTACTTCCTGTCATTCTCAGTTACAAAACAAGGTGCCATATTCTGTGCTCATCTCAGCTTGGGTTCTAGCAAATTACGACTTTTTTCAAGTTTACTAGTCTACTTCCTTGAAGCTAGCTAGTTAATGTTACAGAAAAGGACTGTGCATATTCTGTTGCCCTCAGTTCAGTCTAATCAAATTACATATGACGCACTGAAATGATCATAAATCAGTAGGTAGCCTACAGTGAAAATGCACTAGGCAGATCTGAACATCTAGCTACATACAGTGGATATAAAAAGTCTGTTAACACCCCTGTTAAAATGGCAGGATTTTGTGACGAAAAAGTGAAACCAAGATAAATCATTTCAGAACTTTTTCTTTTTAATTCATTGTAATTTTTAACGACGTATAAAAATTAAGTGAAAAACAATCAGAACATTTTAGGGGAAAATAGAAAAAAGTTGCAATAACCTGGCTGCATAAGTGTGCACACCCTTTTATAGCTGGGGCTGTGGCAATCACATTCAAGCTCGTGTTCAAAAGTAATTATCATACAGCTGTCATCAATGAAATTATTCTGATTAACCCCAAATGAAGACCAGCTGTTTCTGTAGGATTTTCTTGACATCTTCTGGCTTCATCTCACTGCTGAAGCCATGGTCTGTATCTCACTTGTCGAAAGATATTGATCAGGAGAGGGGTATAAAATAATTTCCAAAATATTAAGTGTACCATGGAACACTGTGAAGGCCATCATCAACAATTGGAGAAAATGGAGCATCACAGTGACATCACCAAGAACAGGACATCTCTCCCAAATTTACAAAAGGACAACACAATAACTTGCTAGAGAGGCTGCCAAGAGACCTACAGCAACATTAAAGGAGCTGCAGGAATATCTGATAAGTGCTGATTACCCTCTGTACCCTAAAGAGGGTTGTGCACAGGAGATGCCCTTACAATTTGACAGATCTAGAATGTTTTTGCAAGAAAGAGGGGGAAAATGTTGCCATGTCAAGATGTGCCATGCTGATAGACTCTTACCCAAAAAGACTGAATGGTGTAATATAATCAAAAGGTGCTTCAACAAAGTATTAGTTTAGGGGTGTGCACACTTATGCAACTAGGTTATTGTAAGTTTTCTTTAATTAAAAAAAAGTTTCTGATTTTTTTTTTTTGTACTTTATTTTCTATTTCACATTAAAGGTGTGAAAAGATGTGACATGATTTATTTACGGTCATTCCTTTACTTCACAAAAACCTGCCATTTTAACAGGGGTGTGTAGACTTTTCATAGCCACTGTACAAAAATCCTGAGACATGTGTACATTAATAATTATATATCATTAGTGTGACTACAGAAACGTTTCCAAGAAGTGGATGACTAACGACAAATAAATTTTACAGATAAAACAGGGTATAGGTCTGTCATCAGTAAATAAATAATGATTTGTGCTTTAAGTTGCACTAACTTTGAACACGATGTTTATAGTGTAGCTCACAAGAAACTTCAGGTTTCGTCATTGCTTTACAAATTACAAATAGCTTACAAATTGTTAATGTATAACAGTATATATCAGTGTGTGCAGTTGTCTTTGTCAAGAAATAAGGGTTATGAAAATAAATACTAAAAAAAAAAAGCTCACACCTGCTTCTGAGATAGTGTAATTGTATATCCTGGACAGCAGCCTTCTTGCATGGCTGTTAAATTTACTTTATGCGATTACCCCAGTGCAGAGGTTCTAAAATTGAGGGCCACAAGGGGGCGCCAAAGGACCGCATAAAAATCTCCAAAGTTGTTTCTGCTTAGTTAATTTTAATTTTGCTAATTTATTAAATCTGGTTGGCCAAATCTAAAAGGATGGTACTTTGTTAAAAAATAAATATATATATATATATATATATATATATATATATATATATATATATATATATATATAATAAATAAGCTGTTTTGTAATTAATGTTAAATAATATAGTGTTTTAATTAATATTTAATATTCTAATGTTATTAAACATTAGCCTATTAAAATTATACACAGTTACCTGTAAAATAATAAGAATGGCATCAGCTATTCAAAGGGGGCTTCAGACTAAAAACGTGTAATAACCGCTGCTGTGATGCTCTGCCAGTGATGTGTCATGTAAAGTTTTGTTCAAAATGTATCATAAGCCACTAAATCATGTTTAGTACAAAATAAAATTCAACAGGTAAACGCTAAATTTTCATGTGTGTAGGAATCTGTCAAATTTCCCTTTATAGTTTGACAATATTTTGTCATGTGGTTTGACGTTTCCTCCTTATTAACATTAAAGTACACTACCTAGGGTGTAGATGTCATTATTTCATACGCTAACTGTATTGTGTTGTTGTACTGTATTCATTAATCTAGATTTGAGTAGTTTCATGCAGGGATAGATAGTTTGAATTATAGAATAAATTCAGCTCACATCATAACCATAAAAGCTGGACTTGACAGATACAGTTCTAATATTATATAATATTATAATAAAACATGAAGTATAATAAAACATCTTTCTATTATTCAATCACAGTGTAAAACTACAGTACAAACTACAATTTTGGCAAACTGGGGCTAAATACCTTTGTTTAATCATATTTTATTGAATACCAGCTGCTCTAATGAGAAATATGATTAGCCAATTGGGATGATGTATTTTTTTTTTTGTTTCTGTTTGAAAGCTACTAGTCAGATATCTACACTATAAGCACAGAGATGTGGAGGTGAGAGCTGGAGAAGCGGCCTGCTGGAGTTTACTGCAAAAGAAAAGTAGATCAGGATTTATACAACCCCCAATTCCGATGAAGTTGGGACGTTGTGTAAAACGTAAATAAAAACAGAATACAATGACCTGCAAATCCTTGTTGACCCATATTCAGTTGAAAACACCACAAAGACAAGATCTGCAATGTTCAAACTGATAAACGTTATTGTCTCTTGCAAATATTCATTCATTTTGAATTTGATGCCTGCAACATGTTTCAAAAGAGCTGGGACAGGGGCAACAAAAGACTGGGAAAGTTGGGGAATGCTCCAAAAACACCTGTTTGGAACAAGGTGAACAAGTTCATTGGAAATAGGTGAGCGTCATGAGTGGGTATAAAAGGAGGATCCCCGAAAGGCTCAGTCATTCACAAGCAACGATGGGGCATGGTTCACCACTCTGTGAACAACTGCGTGAGCAAATAGTCCAACAGTTTAGGAACAATATTCCTCAACGTACAATTGCAAGGAATTTAGGTATTCCCTCATCTACAGCCCATAATATCATTGGCTATTCTTATTTAAAAAGCAGTCTAGGTTGAAAAATTCCTTTATAAATAGTCAGATATATGTAAATGTCTTCTTTTCATGACATCACAAAAACAATAAATTCAAGATGGACTGTTTTTTGCATTTCGTCAGATCATTTATTTTAAATAAATCATGATCAAAACTTTTTCACGACATATACCCTTTTAAGAGGTAAACAGTGTTTCAATCCATCAGCATCATTCATCATATTGAGGTTTTCATTCATCTTTGTGATCTTTTTTGGATGTGCATGCTACATCTTTCAGATTAAGATTAGGGCTGCATTTAAGGGCAGTCTTTAGGAAATACATACAATACCAGTATTTCTATCATGCAAACCAAATTGAACGATAAAGCTAAAACCTAAAACACACATACACTATATAGATACACTATATGGCCAAAAGTTTGTGGACACCTGACCATCACACTGATATGTGCTTGTTGAACATCCCATTGCAGATTTAGTCCCCCTTTGCTCTTATAATAACATCCGTTCTTCTTGGAAGGCTTTCCACTAGATTTTGGAGCATGGCTGTGGGGATTTGTGCTCATTGAGCAACAAGAGCATTAGTGAGATCAGGCACTGCTGTTGGGCGAAGAGACCCGGGGTACAGTCAGTGCTCAAGTTCATCAAAGGTGTTCAGTGGGGCTGAGGTCAGGGTTCTGTGCAGGACACTTGAGTTCTTCCACTCCAACCCTTGCAAAGTATATCTTCATGGATCTCACATTGTACACAGGGGCATGTTGGAACATGGTTGGGTTAGGCTCCACTGTTCCACTGAAGGGAAATCTTAACGCTACCTCATACAAGGTCATTCTAGACTATTGTGTGTTTCCAACTTTGTGGCAACAGTCTGGGGAAGAACCACATAGTGATGTGATGGTCAGGTGTCCACAAACTTTTGGCCATATAGTGTATTTGGATAAGTAGACAAATTATTAGAAGAGTATGTGGTAAGTTTCTGGGTGGACACAACAGACCACTGATATGACATCACAGCAGTCTAATTGCTCTATTCTGATGTCACCATTCTACAACTTATGATGTCACCATTGTAGTGTTCCATTTTAATGGAATACACCTCAAAGGTGGGTACATTCTGCAATGTTATCATTACAGGTGAGGTGATTCTGATTTATTGTTAGCAACTTTTTACAATTCGGTAAGTAGCTGGTGTTTGTTAGTTAAAAATGTGATAGCTAGTAATAAGTATGGTGCAAGGAGTTATTTGTTAATATTTAATTGATATAGGTATATATGGGGTAAGTGATTCTTTTTTAATAAGTATAGAGTAAGTAGTTTTAAGGTAAAGGTAAGTAAGTAGTACTATATAAGTAGGTATGCAACAATATCTGGCATTTATTGTCTAAATGTGGAATTAGTGAATTGACATCAATATTGACCGAAAGCAGGATGGCGACATGATGACTCAACACACAAGATATATTAAAAATCTACATTGTGCATGCTGAGACAATTAAACAGTGTAGCGTTTGTCAACACTGGATAAGTATGGATAAGTAAGTAAGTAAGAGTTATAATATCTACATGTGCTCTTGTGTAAGTCGCACGTGTGTGTATATATATATATATATATATATATGTATATATATGGTGTTTAATATCTACATGTTTTTCTAACACTGCAGATAGTAGCAGGCAGGAGTGTGGTAAGTAGCCGCTGTTTACTGGGTAGGTATTGGTAAGTACCTGGTGTTTAATGAGTAAGTATGTGTAAATATCTGATGGTTACCTCTGTAAACTGCAGGTAGTTGCAGGGACACGTGGTAAGTAACTGGTGTTTAATGGGTAACCAAGGGTAAATATCTGGTGTATAATATCTATGTGTTATTGTTTGCAAACCACAGGTAGTAGCAGGGAAGTTTGTGGTGAGTACCTGGTGTTTATTGGGTAGGTATGGGTAAGTATCTGGGGTTTACTGGGTAGGTATGTTTAAAATATAAGGTGTTTAATATCTGCATGTGTTTGCATGCAAACTGCAGGTAGTATCAGGGATGCTTGTGGTAAGTAGCTGGTGTCTAATGGGTGAGTATGGGTAAATATCTGGTGTTTAATATCTGCCACTTTTTCTATTTAAACTGTAGGTAGTACCAGGGAGGCATGTGGTACGTAGCTGGTATTTAATGGGTGAGTATGGGTAAATATCTGGTGTATAACATCTAATTTTTTTCTATGTAAACTGCAGGTAGTAGAAGGGACACATGTGATAAGTAGCTGGTGTTATTGAGTATGAATTGGTAAGTAGCTGGTGTTTATTGTGTAGGTATGGGTAAATATCTGGTATTTAATATCTGCATGTGTTTTTGTGTAAACCACAGGTATGAGCAGAGAAGTGTGATAAGTACCTGGTGTATATTGGGTAGGTATTGGTTACTATCTGGTGTTTAATGAGTAAGTATGGGTAAATATCTGGTGTTTAATATCTACATGTTTTTCTGTGTAAACCGCACATAGTAGAAGGGACACTTGTCATAAGTAGCTGGTGTTTATTGGGTACATATGGATAAATATCTGGTGTTTAATATCTACATGTTTTTTCTGTGTAAACCACAGGTAGTAGCAGTGAAGCGTGTGGTACGGTAAGTAGCTGGTGTTTATTGGGGAGGTATGCTTAAGGATCTGGTGTTTAATTTCTTAAATTGTGTGTTTGTGTAAACCTCATGTAGTAGCAGGGAAGCGTGTGGTATTGGGTAGGTATGATTAAATCTCTGGTGTTTATTATCTACTTGTGTTTGTGTATAATCCACAGATAGTAGCAGAGAACTGTGTGGTAAGTGGTGTTATTGTAAAGGTATGCATAAATATCAGGGGTTTTGATATCTATATGTTTTCGTGTGCAAACCTCAGGTAGTAACAGAGATGTGTGCTGTATGTAGATGGTGTTTAATAGAGAGGTATGGGTAAGTGTCTGTTGTTTAATGGGTATGATTAAATGTCTGGTGTTTAATATGTACACTCACCATCCACTTTATTAGGAACACCTGCACATTCATGCAGTTATCTAATCAGCCAATCATGTGGCAGCAGTGCAATACATAAAATCATGCAGATACAGGTCAAGAGCTTCAGGTAATGTTCACATCAAACATCAGAATGGGGGAAAAAAAAAAGATCTCTCAGATTTTAACCGTGGCATGGTTGTTGGTACCGGATAAACTGGTTTGAGTATTTCAGAAACTGCTGATCTCCTGGGATTTTCACACAAAACAGTCTCAGCAGCATGATTTTTTGCATTGCGCTGCTGCCACATGATTGGCTGATTAGGTAACTGCACGAATGTGCAGGTGTACGTCAGGTGTTCCTAATAAAGTGGATGGTGAGTGTGTGTGTGTGTGTGTGTGTGTGTGTGTGTGTGTGTGTGTGTGTGTGTGTAATTTCTTAGGCCTTCCACCTGCCACCTAAGAAATTCATTCCTGGTCACTTCTGGGTGTCTGGAAAATGAGCAAGCATGTCCCCACTCCAAGACCTGCTAGCGAGGTGGTGGTGGGGACATATAACTTGCCCGGGGGGCCACCTACCTCTGCAAACTACACATAGTAGTAGCAGGGATGCATGTGGCATCTGGTGTTTAATGGGTGAGAAAGACAGTGTAAAAAAAAAAAAAAAACAACTAGCAAACATCATGTATCACGTTGCATTTTCATGTATGGTGGAGGAACTGTAACACTGTAAATCTTTGTAAAAACTAAGGAGCTCAGTGTGTAGTCTGTTTCAGATTTTAATCACTGCTCTGTCATCTATTTCCATGCAATAAATGAGGGGAAAAAAGCTTATATTGTTGTTGTAACTTTGTATTGTTGTATTGTATTGTTGTTCTAACTCTGTATTTTTGTAAATGCACTGCAGAGCAAGTCGACATCAAACATATGTTTTTCTGTCATTCAAATCACAGCGTACAACTGCAGTACCAATTGTGTGTTAACAATAGGCATGAGAATTTCATTGTCTCAAATATCCCAGTGCAAAATACTGGCAAGACAAATTTTTCTGCTCATATCATGTATCACAATATTTCCGTTTAATATTCACTAAATATAAAATATTCACAGTTAGTTCCAGTCCACTAATTTGGTTGGACGAGCTGCGTTCCAAGACTGCTTATATTTCCTTTAACCACACTGGGACATTGCACTTGTATGTATCACTCCGCTTAGACCAAATGGCTCAACTTTAGTCTCATCAGCACACAATTTTTTTTTTCAAAATTTCTCAGATTTTCTAAAATGCCCTCAGAAGTGGCTTCCTTATGTCCATTCTCCCACAGAGGCTGGATGTATGAAGAGCTGATGATGTTGTTGAAGGCTGGACAAGTGCTCCTATTTCAGCCAGTGAGCTCTGTATCCCCTTCACTGTTGGATCTGGACTCCTGGACACTTCTCTGACAACTGCCCTTCTTGCCCAAGCACTCAGTCTTGGTTGTGTTGGGCTTGTGCCATATTTTTTTCCACTTTGTTATAATGGATTTCACAGTACTCCTAGGAAGGTTCAAAGCTTTGCTGACCTTGCTTTAACCTTCTCCAGGACTGATCCGGACTGATCTGATATACCATTTTAGCTGTGAGACCTTCCAAAGTCAGAGACATTAAAGGTGCAAGCATACAACTTTTAGGTGAAACATACACGCACCTGTCGAGTTCATATTATCCATTTCATTCATTTATTTTATTATTAATTTAAATTTTATGTCATTTACATAAGAAACTCTAGCTGCCCTGGAAGTCTAAAAGTAATACACTCTTATTTTGACTAGCCGGGATGCAGGTTGTGCAGGTTGACCAATGAGGCGCAATCAGCATTTTAGCCCCACCCACCAATAAACGTCCAAACCAATCATCAATTCGTAAGGTTGATTTAATCCTAATAATTAGTAGGTGGCGTTTTGGGTAAAAAATAAATAAATAAATAAATAAAATAAAAAAAACACGTTTCTTCCGCTATAGGCAAAAAAAAGTCGTTTTCCGGTTTTTATAAGTTTCAATTTAATGCAAGAAACAAATGGTTAAAATGTACACTGACACCTCTAGTTTCAGTTAGCTCTTCTTTTGATTACTCCTGTAGATTATTATAAATTAGTCAATAGGATGCACGCAAACACTAATTATATATATATATATATATATATATATATATATATATAGCCCTTATGGCCCTTTACGGTCTCTGTCCTGTGGCTCGGGCAGAATTTGATTTTACTCCCCTGTTGTATTGATATTGTAGTGGCTTGCATTGTTATCATTACAAAATAAATGCGTTACTATTTAAAATGTAATGTTTTGTGTCAGTATCGTCTCGTGAAGCCTGCACACGATATGTGGTATCGTGGCTTTAGAGTATCGTCTCAGACCTCGTTAACAGAGTAAAAGTGCCGGGGGTTTCAGCGTCTAATACCGCCACAAGATGGCGGATCTCACTCAGCCATTGACGTGTTCCGTAAACTCGGGCTAAATAGGGAATGCGGCATCTAGGTATTTATATCTATGGTTACATCGAGCACACAAGCCTTGAGATGATCCAGTGAGAAGAGGAAGTAGGCCCGCCATTTTCCTGCGAGCCTCCAGTCCTTTTAAAAGCCAGCGAGGGGAGGAGAGGAGAAGAGGAGCCAGTCAGAGAGAAGAAAAGGGGGAAGTTATAAAGAGAGAGGGAGAGAGAGAGAGAGAGACAGGGAGAGGGTGCATGAGCAGGGGGTTGTGGAGAGGACGGGTTTTTTTTTTGTAACAGAAGAGGAACCCTTTGGTATGTAGTTAAGTTACTATCTCTCGCTCATTTGACTTGTGAAGAACATACAGAACGAGCTACCATTTAAAGCGGTTCAAGCTGTGAACAGCTACCAGAACGCTTTAGCAAGTTAGCTAGCTACAATTTTTTCCTCAGCCGTCATTCTTTTCTACTTTCCTCTGTCGTTTTTTATTAGTGAGGTGGAGGAAGAGGGAACACATCCAGGGACGAGAGCATCACCGGTGGATAAAATCAGTCGTTTTGGGTGCTTTTTTTGTACACAACTGCAAACATGTCTGGCCAAAGCATAACGGACAGGATAACCGCAGCGCAGCACAGTGTCACCGGCTCGGCAGTGTCCAAAACGGTGTGCAAAGCGACCACACATGAAGTCATGGGGCCCAAAAAGAAACACTTGGACTGTAAGTATTAACCTCAACACAGCACACAACCTTACAGTAAGACCGGTGTAGAGGAGTGTGTGTCTGTGTCGGTGTGATTATAATTGGGGTTTCAGGACCGAGGCCTAATAATCATTGAGCTAACGTTACAGTAATGTCTAACTAGCTAGCGCTTCTCTGTGTCTAACTTTCCCTTGTCTGTCTCCATGCTAATCCCTGTTTAATGTCCTCCATCTTTGCTCAAAGTTTACGATAAGGGATGACACGTGAACGTCCGATTAGCTCAGACTCCTGTAAGGACTGTACTCCTCTACAAATAATTAACCACACTCCGATAGAGATCTTCTTCACACACTGCTCCCTAAGACCTGCTTAGGAGAGTTTTCTAGCTAAGAGCCATCATGCATTATAGTACTGATGACAAGGAGTTGAACTGGTCTATCATCAGAGTACTGGAATGACATGGGGCAGATTCTTTCTGCATATAGCTGTTCAGAGAAGAACAATGCCTATTTTCTAATACCTATTTTATTATGTTTCCCAGATGATTTGTCATTATCACAAAAATATTCAAATATAGAGTGCCTTAAAGATCGTAATCAGGAAATCAAAATGATATCAGTTCAGGACCTCTCTTACAGTCTCTGTCTGACTGTGATCTAAGCAAAGAAATTAAACATGACAGCATGTGCAGTTGTAGGAAAATAATCAACGGTAGGTTGGTGGTCGCCGACTAAATACTCTGTGAGCACTTCTGCAATGACCGGTCATGTAGCATGCACGGTTCAGCACTGCAGTTTTCTCAGACTGTGGGCAGACTCAGATATTTTCAGGCATGTTTAATATCCTCTATGATGAGTGACATTAATGTTGTGTTATCACTATTATTATTATTATTATTATTATGAACCCCTCTACAACCCCTCAAGTACACTACTGAGGAAATTCCTCTGCTGTCATGCGCAGCAGATCCCTGAATCCAGTTCTGACATTCATTTATTTGTGTAGGAGTGTGAGAGCAAAATATAAGCACAATAATAATGCTTCTGTAAGAACATACTTGGCATGTTATACCCAAATGGTTGTTAGGAACAGCAAAAATAAAATCAAGCATGAGATGATTCCTTCCAGCGCACTGTATAAAAATTGCTACTGCTTTTTGCATTGTACCTCTGATTCTTTTTGCAGAACAATCATTGCTGCCTGCTTCTCCTCAACCAATCCTTCCTCCACATTTTTCTCTTAATTGACAAAGCCACAAAGCCACAATGTCAAATGATAGACAGCTCTTATTTTTATTTTCATGAGAAAGCAGGATTTGGGGATGAGGCGAGCCTGGATCTCTCCTGGTGAAAGGTGGTGTAGTGTGTGAGCCTTGTCTTCAAGTGCTTGTATAGTGTGCACACCTCTGCAACACCAAACAACTGACGTTGAATCAAGCGATTCAACGTGTGTAGCGTGAGCGGATCAGAGATTCTGAACCCAAAAAACATGCAAAGCCCTCCAGCCTGAAGACTTTCCCGTGTCGGAAAACTTAGTTTCAGATTTACCTCTGACTGTTACAAAGTGCTGACGCTGCAGACCAGAAGTTCTAAATAAACTTCTTTCTTCCTAATTTAGTCAATTCTCAGCCAATAGGCAGCTCTCCCCTATCACACGACAGCTACAAACCAGGGATGGCAAAGGCCATCACGTGCTTCCTCCGAGGCAAGTGAAGCCAGCCGACTGCATCTTTTCATCGGGGGGCAGCATAACACACTTGGAGGAAAACGCTATCCACCCACTTCTGCATGCATGAGCTCACAGGCACCCATGATTGGCTAGTGTCACTGTGACTGATAGGGGAGAGAGAGTTTTCCACCCCTCCCTCCCTGAGAGCACTTCCAGTTTTGCTCTCTTGGACTCCCGGATATGGATGGCTGTGGCTTCATCCTCTGGATGATAGGGCAAATGCTTTTCACCACTCGGGAGCTACAAAATCGCCCTCTTATCACAGAAACCTTCACCATTTCAAAGATTACATGTTTGCAATTCGGTTATGTCTGCCATACAAAACGCTGATTAGAAATTATATGTATTATGTGTATTAAAATAAGCACATTAATAAACCTGCAGCCAGATTTCAGATTTATTAATAATAACCTGTGCCCCCCCCCCCCCCCCCCCCCCCCCTTTTTGAGACTTTCTCATCTCATCCCAACATTCTTCTGACCGATTGTATGATTGTATCATCTCAGTGATGATTTAGGTCTACTTTTATGAATATGTAGTAAAATACTCAACATAACATCTACACTCACTGAGTGTTTTGAGTGCTTTTAGGAGTCTGAGTAGTGAATTAAATGGAGCGCTTTACATCTGTGTTACAGTTGTTTCAGCTGCCACGAATAAATGCCTACAGCCATTTAACTACTATCTGATGTCAGTGATGTTGTATTCAACTTTGTTCTCTTTAAAGCCTTGGCTTTACATTGTCCACTGTCTCCTGTAGGTATTTCATGCGTGCTGTCTTTAAAGAGGCTCCCACGCACTCTGGAGTTGAATGAACTGCTGTGGGAGGAAATGTGAGGGTTAAGTTAGCACAATCCCCCTGTTAAACACACATTGATGTTTGGCTGTTCTTACTCCTGTGTGGTCGGCTGAGTGATTAATTACTGATAATGATTGTTTTTCTCTATCTCAGTTTCAAACCTTGCAGGCGAGACACTGAGGATACGTAGGTTGTGTAGGATTGCGTTTGTCGCTACTGTAGCCTGTTTGCAATTTTTGTGCTTGTGAGCAGATATTTGTGGATGCTTGTTGATCTTATGTCACTCTGGAATGGTTGAGTTACAAGGGTTGTGGGGGGTTTATTTATTTATTTATTTATTTATTTATTTATTTACTCTTGGGTACTTATAATACCAGCATCAGTGCTTGTGGGCGTTGCTTTGATTTCATATGTTGAGGCACTTCTTTTTGAAGCAGGAAGACCTCGAACAATTTCCAGGGGAGCGTATTTCGCACAGTAATCATCTTACCGAATCTGAACGAACTTAACAGTGGGTTAAATAATGCAGTCAGAAGTTTAAAGAGCGCTTATCCCACATCGTGGTTGAAATCCCGGACGGTAGTTCCTGCTGTAACGTGAACGAAAAGTTTTATTGCGCTCGTTCTAATACATTACTGTTTCTATAGTAAAAGTTCATTCACATTTTATTTGTTGTTTTACAAAGAAAAGCATATAATTGTTGGTGTGGTGAAGTTTTTTTTGAGTTAGGTGACATTTATTTAACATTAAAGGAAGGAGTCTCGAGTGTCCGTGCTTTGCAAGAGTTATGGCGCTTTGCAAATTTTCCCAGCACAGGAAAGTCTTCAGGACAGAGGAGTTTGCACTTCCAGTTTCTCAGTAAAATGACAAGCTGCATATATATATATATATATATATATATATATATATATATATATATATATATATATATATATATATATATATATATATAT
>CM040991.1:11553647-11565041 GCA_022985145.1 Pangasius djambal
TTTTTTTTTTAAATGTAGCCTAGCATCTTTTTGTAATGGACAGGAAAGAATAACAGAAATAGTACGCTGTCTGTCTACTGCACTAATGGAGAATTTGGATTCGCCGGGGCTGAGAAGTCGATCAATGAAGTCATGTCTCTCCGCTCTGCCAAGTAGTCGGGCTGGTCACCTGACTCAGAAGCAAGCTTAGTCATGTGATGATCACATGGGCAAGCACAGACTGTCATTGACCTCAGCATTGTACATTATGGTCAGTTTAATCAGCAAACGGGAACATTAGATACACCAGTTTGTCATTTCTATTGCTTGCTCTGTAGTAAGTTGTTTGCACTTATTAGTACTTCTTGGAGAAGTGAACCCCATGTGAGTGTCTTCAGTCAATTTATTGATTGATTGACAGCCCTCCTTCTAGCTATGTGTGCAGTTTCTCTCTGTTTTAGACTTTCTTGGTCCTTCCTTGCTTTGATCTATAGTAGAAGTCTGTGGATTTGCATGCTGTGCAGGAGGGTCCTGTTGGCTCTCAAAGGCCTTTTGTTTTCATATAGTTACTGCTTTGTGCAGCTTTAAATAGTGAATGTGGCTTATGAAGGAAAAGGTGCTCTATGGCCCACCCTTATCCTCCCATACCAAATAAACACAAATACACTGTTCAGTCACTTGTAAAGGAACCGAACAAACCATTATCGTTAAGCCATCACAGCTCTACTGTAATTATTCTTTCAGATACTCTTGTTATGGTTTTGAACAGTTTGTAAAAACCTCCCCAAAATAGATGCCCTGTGTTGGGAAAGCGTTTTCGCATAGTACAAGTGAAGGAAGGACCCATGGAGGTTGATTCCTGGGTGATCACACACACACACACACACACACACACACACACACACACACACACACACGACGGACGAAGTGGGAAAATTGACCCCGAAAACCCCCGTTTTTGCATTTTGTTAGCAACAAGCCAGGCAGCTAACTCGGCTGAGTGAAGTATATTTTCTTTCTCAAACAGCGAACTGTATAGTCAGTGTTTTAGATTTAACAGACGAATATGTCTGTATGTTGATTAATCTAATGTTAATGCTTGTGTATATATACGCTATAACTTATTTAAAGGTAAGACGTTTTACTTTATTTCTGATGCTGTGCGCAGCCATGTTGATTTGGACGTCACTCTGTAAACGGAGAAGGAACTCGGATTTGAGAAGAATACCCCAAGTTGACTTCTCAGTTGTGGTGGCATTTCATGTCACGAAAGACATGGTCCCCATTTACTCTGTCCAGAAAGAAGGGTTCACCAAGCTGTGCCAAAATAGTTACAGTGCCATCTGTAGCAAATAGTGCAAACAATGTTTTTATTAATTTATTTATTATTATTATCCTTCCTTTAAATATTCTTTATTTAAAAGAAGCATTGTGTGCACTATTTGCTATTGATGGTGCGGTTACTATTTTTGCGCATCTACATTTTCCAAAGTCCATTTTAATAAATACATTTTTAAAGCCAATAAATAATTTAAAAAAAAATTAATTGTAATTGAGAATCACTCATAAAGTTGAAGAAAATCGAGGTTTTTTTTGTTTGTTTGTTTTTTTTGCTGCAATATCGCCCACCCCTAGCAGCTCCATTTCACTTTTTCACTTTAGTCATGATACATCCATCACAAAGGGAGTTTACAGAATATTTTACAAAAGTAGTTTTGTGTGCAAGTTCTCATATTAATAAATAAAACAGTCTGAATAAGTCAGTAGTTACAATTGTAAAGGCATGCTGCATTAGGTCAATTACACCTTGTAAGAACTTCTGTTTAATGAACTAATGAACAGAGCAGAATGGGAAGCTGTTCCTACTTTAGCACTCTTATTATGAAATGCTTTCTAAAGGAGACAATATACTAGTGAGCTCCCATGATGCATTTTGGGCCGTAAGGGATCTCTCACTCTTGCTCCAGCATTTGTCCACACCCTTAATCACTTTCATTTAGCTATGAAGCCAAGCCAAAAAAGCCAGGTACTTCTAACAAATAATCACTTGATTTATCACTTAGAAATGTCGCTTTCCTTTAATATAGTGGCTATAGCTGGTCACTGATTATACAAATTGCAGACATCGTTGAACTTGCAAAGGCTAGGAATTGTCAGTACTTGCTTTCAGGGAATTCCTCCCTGAACATGGACTTGTATCTGTTTGACTAAATTCAAATAACCCCTTGCAGCTTTTCCCACAGCTTACAAATAACATCAGTTGGATTCCTAGAACTGACAATACCACTTAAAAATCTTTATCCTTATTCCCTGGTAAATAAGCATTCCCTATGACTGTATTTAGTCCGGTTTGTCTAGCACATTGTCCACAGAGCACAAGCAGAAATCATACAAACCATGATACTATCGAGGTGATATTCTAAACACACTGCCCGGCCAATAAAAAAGTGGCTGTTTAGATTTTAATAGGCAAATACATAAGAGTCTATGAATGGATCATTATTAGAGTGATTATAATGTTTCTAGCATGTTATATGTTTGGCAACAGTTCTTTTAATCTTAAAAGATGAAGTGTGTAGCTTTTTAGTTCTTTAATAACCATGTAGAAAGACGTCTCATGGCCATATTCCAGGATGACACTCCCAAGATTCATCAGGGTTAAAATTGTGAAATAATGGCTCAGAGAGCATGAAGAATCATTTTCACACATGAATTGGCACCTCTGAGTATTGACCTTAACCTCAGTGAAAGGCTTTGGGACGTGCTGGAGGAGACTTTACAGAGTGCTCACCTCTTTCACTGTCAGTACAAGATCTTGACCAAAAATTGATGCACCTCTTGATGGAAATAACGTCAACATTCATGTGTGAAAATGATTCATTCATAGAGTCACTTATGTATTTGCCTATTAAAATCTAAACAGCCAGTGCATCTCTCTCTCTCTCTCTCTCTCTCTCTCATACAGAATGAAAAGAAATAAAAGAAATGAAAATGTATCAGTAACCTTTTTTTTTTTTTTTTTTTTTTTTTTTTTTTTTTTTTTTTTTTTTTTTTTTTTTTTTTTTTTTTTTTTTTTTTTTTTTTTTTTTTTTTTTTTTTTTAGAACATGTATTCAGCTCCTGATAAAGAGAAGTGTGAGCCACGTTCGTTCAAGCGCAGCTCACTTATAAACAGTCTGAGTCTTGAGAGCGTTCTTAGAGAGCTCAAGAGTGTTGCCATACATCACTGACGACAAGAAATTGATACTTATTTGAATGCCTTTAAAAAAAAAAAAGAAAAAATCTAGTGGTTACATTTTCGCTGCATGACTACATTAAAAGGATTTTATAAAGATTACTCTGAGCGGCTGAATGGGGAGCAGGATGTGTTATGTGCGAGATAAATGTAAAAGTAGTGAGGCTAAATACTCAGCAATAATTTTTACACATCAGTTCAGTAGGTAAATTTTTTTTAAGCAGCATTACTGTATTACAGCAGACTGTCTTGTGATGGTCATGTGCCGTAGTCGCAGAGTACACAGGATATGAGAGCTGAACATGACCGACTGGAGTCGCGCTGTGAACGGGCATGATCAAATGTAACAAAGGTGATTAGATTCTTGACCTTGGCACGTTATACGCTAGCAGTCACGGAGTAATTAACTTCCAACAGTCCAGCTCTGCTTGGCCCTTCTCTCATTTAGTGCTGCTGCTGCTGCTCTGCTGACAGATTAATCATTTTTTTCTCTCTTTTTTTTTTTTTTTTGTAGGACAAAATATATTTGGGTGCTCATCAATCTACCTGGGCACCCCTCATATGACTGAGAACCATTGCCTTGAACTTTTACAGTTGTTGCTGTTGTGGACATATGAATCTATGCTTGTACATAAGCAAATCCACTTTTTGACATGTCGGTATCTTTCTCCTCAGATCTGATTCAGTGCACGAATGAGATGAACGTGAACATCCCTCAGCTGGCGGACACGCTGTTCGAACGCACCACCAACACCAGCTGGGTGGTCGTGTTCAAATCCCTCATCACCACACACCACCTCATGGTCTACGGCAACGAGGTCAGTTATACACACACACGCCCTTTAGACTCCAGGATGTGATCGGGAGGGAAGTTTCAGCATGTACAGCTTTTCTACCAGATTTGTGCTTTGCAGCTTCATTCAGTTTTGGTCACTAGTATATGCTGGTATGAGTTTACTGTTTGGACATTGTTCATGATGGAAGTCTCTTTAGGATAACAGTGGATATTAACAGGTTACACACTCCTGTTAAAATGGCAGGTTTTTGTGAAGTAAAAGAATGAAAAAAGATCAATTATATCGGATCTTTTCTCACCTGTAATGTGAAATTGCAATGTATACAAATAAAGTGAAAAACTATCAAACATTTTAGGGGGAAAAATGAAAAACTTATAATAACCTAGTTGCATAAGTGTGCATCTCCGTAAATTAATACTTTGTTGAAGCACATTTTGATTATATTACACCACTCAGTCTTTTTTTTTTTTTTTGCTAATAATTTCACTGATGACGGCTGTATGGTGACTTTTGAACATGAGATTGAATGTGATTGGTTCATTCTGAACACAGCCTCAGCCCCAGTTATAAAAGGGTGTGCACACTTATGCAACCAGGTTATTCTAACTTTTTTTATTTTTCCTATTTTTCCCTAAAATTGTTTTTCCACTTATTTTTTTTATACGTTGTAGTTTCTCATTGAGGGTGGAAAAAGGTTCTGACGTGATTTTGTTTTGGTTTCATCAGATTTTTCATCACAAAAACCTGCCATTTTCACAGGAGTGTGTAGACTTTTTTTTATATCCATTGAAGATTAGCTCACAGAATTACAGTAAAAGCTATTTCTTTCCATGTTGGCTGATTCCATAATGTACTGCATTTTTGCCCTTTTAAATAACTTAAATGGCTGTACTTCGGGTCTTCTCGTACTTCATTTTGACTGCAGTTGCCTTTTGTACATTGTATATGACCTTTTTAAAGAATGAATAACTAATTTCTTTCACTTTTATGTACGCAGAGATTTATTCAGTACCTGGCTTCCAGGAATACATTATTCAACCTCAGTAATTTTTTGGACAAAAGTGGCTTACAGGGTAGGTGCTTCCAAGCTCAGTGTTTGGATCAGTAGTGGAGTTTACATCCTTTTTTTTAATGCAAATTTGGTATTTGTGCATATGATAACCTCAATCTAAACACCAGAAATTCAGAAAAATATAAAGACTAAAAGTAAAGTTAATGAGCAAATGCAACAGAGTGAGAGAAACCTGATTTTCTCATCATGTGAGTGTGTTCCAGAGACAGAACACTGGAAATGCACAGTGATTGACACATTAAAAAAACTGCAGTTTAGTGATGTAAAGCTAAAGCCACCATGTGCAGTGGTGTGATCTGTCACTATTCTCTCTCTCTCTCTCTCTCTCTCTCTTGCTCTCCCACACTCTTCCTAATTTCTCACTCCGTTACGTGGCATGTTGAGCAGCATTGCTGACTTTGAGCTTAAATAAAGCACTCATGGATTTATTTACCCAAGGCTTTTCCCATGATACTGGACATCAGCACTTATTCAGGGTGAAAGCTCTAGAGCAGTTCTGGTTCCACCGTGTATAAATGCCTTGCTTTGAGGCTTGAGATGTCATAAAAATGCCTGATATAGTCCTACTAGTAGACTAATAGCCTGGAAATTGATCAGTATATTTGGTGCCTTTTTTGCGTATGCTTGTACTAAGGGTTGTAACTCTTGGGTTCAGTGGGATCACCCTTAAACCTTGCCATCGTTTCATTCCTCTCTTTACAGGCTATGATATGTCCACTTTCATCCGACGGTATAGCCGTTATCTTAACGAAAAGGCTGTGTCCTACAGACAGGTTGCTTTTGACTTCACTAAAGTGAAGAGGGGGTAAGTGCATGTTCCCTTTACACCTACATCTAAGCAGTAGAATTTTTGAATTGTGGTAGCATTTAAGGAACCTACCATAATATTGTCAATATCCTCTCATATAATTCAGGTGATATGTGGATGCTATGGGTGTGTCCTTATGGTATGGAATGTTGTGTATTTATTCACTCCTAGGGCAGATGGTGTTATGAGAACCATGAATACAGAGAAGCTGCTGAAGACCCTCCCCATCGTCCAGAACCAGATGGACTCACTTCTTGACTTTAATGTGAGTTTTTTTTTTTTTTTGAACAATATTAATTAAAACATCAGGATTTGGTTAAAGTTAAACACAAACTGTATGTCCTTCAACAGGTAAATGCAAACGAACTCACTAATGGAGTCATCAATGCCGCCTTCATGCTCTTGTTTAAAGACGCCATCCGGCTATTTGCTGCATACAACGAAGGGATCATCAACTTGCTCGGTGAGCTGCTTCTGCCCTAAGGGAACTTGCGTGTATTGTGCTGGCCTCTGCTTCATGTTGACTTTGCCCTGTTTGCCTGCTTCGTTGTTTCCTGGTAAAGAAACCTTTGAGCTCTGCGTTGACCTGCTCTGGTGCGTCGCAGCCAGTTCCCTCGAACAGTGCACTCTGAGTCATCATACTACTTTGGAGCCTGCGGCAAAGGCATCAGAAAGGCTCCACTTTATGGCAACCACCCATAATTATGCCTCTCTTGAGAGGCATTCACATAATAACAGTTATAACCCTGGGTTATTTAAATAATCTGCAATTACATTACTTTATGGAGTTTTGGATTAGGAATTAATTTTGCGTGAAGCACGTACAGGGTTATAATGCATTAGGAAAATACTGAGAATTTGGTAGTGTCAACAGCTTTGTCATTTTTGGAGATGTAAGAGCATGTTTATGTTGGCTGGGTAAGACAGAGGATCACCGAGTGTTTGCCATAAATGAATGTGAATAAGTCGGTAGTTTGTGGAGGAAGGCAGACGGGTGAGACATGCTTTGGATCGTGGCCAAATGACAAATGTCACAAAATACCTGGGTTGTGTGAAAAAAGGGCTTATGTCTCCTTAATAGTGTGTATTGCTGCTGTGTGGTTCTCAAACCGTAAATGACTTTTCTCCACATCCATTTTTTCTATATTACACAGAGAAGTACTTTGATATGAAGAAAGCCCAGTGTAAAGACGGACTTGACATCTACAAGAAATTCCTCACCCGTATGACGAGAATCTCCGAGTTCCTCAAAGTTGCTGAGGTAAGTGTACGGTTTCTATATTTAGAGCTTTATCTAAGATCATGGCGAATTTGGGCTAGTTGATTATTCACTGTTGTTTTTTTTTTAACTACTAAAATGTGTGTCACTGCTGTTAGTCTTGCTACAGGGAGCTTTTGTACTTGTTCCATCTCTGATGCATGCAGAAATTCAGAACACATAATATCTGTTTGGTTGTACCGTGCCAACTGCTGACCATGACAAAAAATGCCTCTCTCCCTCTGATCTCAACACACAGCAAGTGGGCATTGATCGAGGCGACATACCAGACTTGTCTCAGGTAAGATTGTCATTCTGCAACACTGTCAACTCTAAAAGTAGTGATACTGACCTGTTTGTGCTGCCTGTGGTCTTGGTTGCAGCATGAGCTCTTGAACCTCCCATAACTGTCTAAACCACACACACACACACACACACACACACACCCCTGCTCTCCTCATTCATGCCTGTTAGCCAAACTTTATCAGTCTCTGCAAGGCTAAATCATTCATTCACATTATCCACAGTATTATTCTAGTCGTAGAGACTTCAGATTCAATAAATGACTCCAATTAAAATGCAAAGATTTAAAAGTGCCAGAATTGCAGTGTGGTTATGAGGCACAACCTTAAAAAAGATGCCCACTCCCTTATCCCAGCATGGCCCGGCCTCAGCCCAGTGCATGCAGTGCCTTCTGCATGTTGCTGATGGCAAAATGCCTCGTACTGTTTGCTCTCGTTTCTCTTTTTTTCCAGCACTATGCAGCCATAAAGGTGTTTTGTTGTTATAAAAGAAGGGTATGTTTTCCACAGCTGACCTGCCTCATTGTTTCCTCAAAAACCCTTTCTGTTTTGAAAATGCGAAATTCACATAGTTAACATTCAAAATAGCTTCCAGTTCAAGAGCACACAGGTCCTGGTGCAGTCTCTAGACGAACAGAGTAACGAATGAGCCCAGTGAACACGAGTAGAACCCCTTTTGCAGTTGCGTTTGGGTGACTAATTTAGCTTCTCTCAACAGCCATACACATGCAGAGTTACGTTTATGTGGTCCAAATTAAGTTTATTGGTTGGTTCAATTCATTTCAATGTCTGCATCCTCAGTCTGTTTTCTGAAATGCATTTAAATACTGTCAGTCTACCACCTTTATATTCTGTATCTTTCCTTATCTTTCCGTTTTCAGTTTACGGTCTGCGTAAGTATCTGCACCTCCCTCTATTTTTCCTCTGTGATTGATGCTATCTTGTTCCGTGTGTTGATTAAGCATTATGCATGCTCACCGAGGAGTGTGTGTGTGAGAGAGTGATGGTATGTACATATTTGAGAGAGAGAGTATCACTAAAATAATTAATCTTCCTCTTTCCAGGCCCCTAGTAGTCTCCTGGATGCACTGGAGCAGCACTTGGCATCACTAGAGGGAAAAAAGGTGAAGGACTCTACAGCAGCCAGCAGGTACAGTGACCTACATGAGTAACTTTGCGTTTCAGTTCCCCACTAGGCTGTTGTGCCCAGATACCAAATTTAGCACGTGTGTGTGAGATTTTCTGGATTGATGTGTGTGATGTCAGGGTGGCTAGGAGAGCTTTGAGCCTGGCACAGAGCCAGGTTTTATCGAACTGCTGAATGAGTTCAGATGTAGAAAGCAGATGTCCCTGGTGCGTTTTGGGGCAACTGATAGCCCTCAGTGGTTTTGCATGCGCACACAGAGCAGATTGTTCTATACTGAAATAGGTCACTGCAAAAAAAAAACAAAAAGGATAGATTTCTGACCTTTTTCTCTGAAAATGACGTCCTCAAAAGTGGAATCTGATGAGTTGCATTTTGTGCAACAGAATAAACTGTCTCTGACATTTTTGAGGAAAACTTGGGTCAGAGTTCACTGCTGTGGAGGGAAGCCATTAAAACCTTATCTGCTTGTGTGCTATGGGCCAAGGAAGACCATTTCCATAAACACAGCATCTGATATCTTTCCTAGGATGATTTTTCACCCTGCCATTCTTTTTTTCGGTTGTTTTTTTTTTTGTTTTTTTCTTTTCATTTTTCTGTCCCTTTTTATAGGGCCAGCACACTGTCCAACGCCGTGTCCTCTCTGGCAAACACGGGCATATCTTTCACCAAAGTGGATGAGAGGGAAAAACAGGCGGCCCTAGATGAGGAACAAGCTCGTTTAAGAACACTTAAGGTGGATTATGTCACTTCTGATAACTGTTCATAACAACTGTTATACTCACAAAGAAATAATAGAAGTGCACTCATACAGCTAATGGTAAACTGTTGAAATATACGCCTTGTTTGTTTCTTCAGGCCCGGGATTAGTTGTGCATGCCGAGAGTGAAGCTTTGTGTTAGGAAGTTTTAACAAGGCTTTTGGCATCATATAACACATTTGTCTTTGGTTTGTTGTGGGTGTGTGTTTTGAGTGGTTACCAAAAATTCCCATGCGAAACCAACTTTATTCTCCCTGCAGGAGCAGCGCCTGAAAGAACTCTCCAAAAAGCCTTCCACATCCTCAACCACAGCTGCCTCTCCAGTATCCACAGCATCTGGCAGCATCAGCACCGCTCCAGCAATCGACCTGTTCTCCACACCCAGCTCCACCAACGGGTGAGAGAAATGAAGGGAGTTGTGTTCCATTCCTCCACAGCTCTGCTCAGGAACTTCACATGCTGCTCCACCTAAATCAGAGATTATTTTTTTTAAAAAGCATGCATACATAAAGCTTCTTTCACATGTGAGGATTTTTAGCTTATTAGCTCCTTTGGATTTGAAAGTATTAGATGGCTAGCTCAGTAAAATATGCGTGCTAGAGCAAGGATAATGTGATGTACACTGTAAGTGCTGTTCAGCATGGCTGTGGTAAGCAATTCAGTATGAGAACACGAGTTCATTTGGGACAGGGCCAAATTATTTTCAGCCGTGTGTGCGCACAAATATAGTGTCTGTGTCTTGGTTTAACTATAGGGATGGTGGCTTTGTGTAGAATGACATGTTCACCAAATCCAAACAAGTCTGACCTGTATGTAGCATCCAACCATCTGATCCTCCATTATGTCTTCACTTCCACTTACTTCTGCCCACAGCTCAGTGAGCAGCATTCCCTGCACATGCTAATGAAGGCATTTAGGCAGTAATTATACTATTAAGCGGTTGTGTTGAGAGGCTAAATAAAACTACAGAGCACAGGAAATGCTCACTCGCACTCTTTTAACTTTTGAAAACCATTCTGGCTGTGGTATTGTTGCATGACTACCCTCCTAAAAGAGGACTCTCTCCCTGCATTCTTCCAGCAACAAGGAATTGTGCATGTGACCCTGCTGCATTCTTTGGTCTGAGGCCTGAGCATCTTGAAACAACCTGCAGTGTTTAGATTTGCATGTGTGTGAGAGATACTGGACCTTCCCGGTTGCTCATTTTGTTTTTCTTTACCCTAGTGCTTCAAAGGTGCCAAATGATCTGCTGGATCTCCAGCCAGCATTCCAGCCATCTCTAGCTCTCCCCACTGCTCTGCCTGTAGCTAACACATGGGGAGGTGAGTGCTGACCATATGAGCGTCTGTCACACCAAATACATCTCATTATCACCTGCACATGGATTAGTCATATCCAAGTGAGCATAAAAAAAAAAAAAGATTATGATGCCAATTTTGCTTTTGTAATTGTATGTACATATGTATATGCTACACTCACATAAAATACTAACATTGCTGAATTTAATTTCAGGTATAATGTTGGCTTAGATGTAATATTTAAATTAATCTTTGGCAGCAAGAAGCGGTGAATTGGCCATCAGCCTTATAAAAATAGACATTAGATAACATGATTATTAGATAGCCCAAGATGCAAACCAGGGCTCATTTTGATGGTGCAATTGTGCATTTTGTTTTGTGATGTTTTTTAATTAAGAAACACGTGCTGTACCAGAATAAGATAGGACAGTGCCACTTTTGTGCAAAGTCATTCATAAACTGCGAATATATGGAAAAGATTCCATGCAGCAGGTCATGATTAATACTTCCTGTGCCCCACGAGTAGTGTGTTTAACTAGGAATTAGGAGTTGCATGTTCACTAATATACTAGTCGACCAGTTCAACTATTTGTTTTACAAAACATTGTTTCAGGACATAGCTATTTTAGGCTGTCAGTGTTATTTGTGCAGCAAAGTACACATCAAACCACAGACTACCAATGAAATTTCCAGCTTCTGTGCTTTTTTTTTTTTTTTTTTTTTTTTTTTTTTTTTTTTTTTT
>CM040991.1:11568146-11614881 GCA_022985145.1 Pangasius djambal
CTTTTTTTTTTTTTTTTTTTTTTTTTTTTTTTTTTTTGCAGGCTTTGAGCTTCCTGTAGCAACCCTCCTTCCTCTTGGATTAATTTGGTTCCTTGGCTTGCTGTTTGTTGTAAAATAGCTCTTAATTCTGTTTTTGTTGCTTAAAGTAGTAACTAAGACTTTTTCAATTCTTTTTGTTTTCTTCTTTATAAGTTGGTTTTCTGGATACAGATATTGAATCAGACTGACAGTGTTGTTTAAATCCCACTGAAAATTCTCTAAAACGATATATATGTAGAAGCCAGTTCTTTTTCTTTTTTTTTGCTTTTTGTGTGTGTGTGTGTTACTTTACTAATATTTCACCTCTGGCTTTCCTTCTCTGCACTCCTCTTGCTGTGGCAGACTCGTTCTCTTCTCCAGCCCCCTACTCTAACACCCCACTGTTTCACTCCGAGCCTTCCGCTGTAGCTGGACTATTTGGAGGTAGGTGATGATTCCTGCCTCCCTTTCCTCAAACCTCTTCTGGTAATTCTCGTTTGCTGTTTTTCCTGTGTCTGAATTTTTTCCTCTTTTAAACAGCAGTTAGAGTGAAATGGAGTGCACCGGCCATAGGTCTAGGTGCACTATAAGTAGCAGGGCCAAATGAGTTCTCATAGATTACAGTGAAATGGTGACTTTTGTGCTTTACTGAGTAGAGTAAGGGTGTGGCTGAACTCCCAGATGTTCCTAGAATCAAGGGTTATCTTATGCCCCTAGTTCCACTGGATTTAACACGTGTGTTTCTCAGGAAGTGAGAGGAATGGAAGTGAACTGATCCATTCATGTTAAGAGAACACGACACACTGTACACAATGGTGGATCATGCATTGATGGCAGATTTGCCCCCTGGCTTTAACATCTAACCATGTCACCTTCTGATTTGTGCTCTTCAGGGTTTACAGCATCTCCCATCCCTCAGCCAGCCAGCTCCTCTGGCCTTAACGTTGACTTTGACTCTGTGTTCGGCAATAAATCCGCTGCTAACAGCACAGGCGCTGCTGGTAAGAATGTTTATTTCTCTTTCACTGCGCTCGTCTTTCACACCCCTTGTGCTTATTGTGATGGTCGCTAGGAGAGCGAGCCTCCCTTGCTTCCCCACTCACAGTTGAAAAATGAGAGCACGGAGTTGCACTGCTGTACCTGATGTCCCATACACGTCTCTGAAAGTGTGAAATGGGGATATTCAGCATGAACGGTTGTGCTTTTTTGCATTTGATTTCAGTGCTTCCCTAGACAGTCTTCTGTATACAGTCAGTATGGCAATAAAGTACAGCTCCTAACGTTGCACTGCTCATTTTTGCATACACGCAGGAAATCCAGAGACACCGCACTAGATTTCTAGACACAACCCCTTCTCCACTCTTTGTATATCTGAGGAGTTATTTTAAAGTCAATTTGTGGTATATTCCATCCATGCAAATTTAATCAAGTGTCCAGTGTGTTGGAATATTATACTGATAGTATGCCCTTTTTCTGTCTCCTCCTGTGCTGTGTGGGTAAACTCTGGGCCTTGGCTTTGCATGGCATGCATGACTTTGGTGAGTTGACGCTGACTGTTCAAGGAGGGAGAAATTGCACTTCCCCAGTTTATTTACATTCTAATAAGGTTTCTCTCCATCTACAATAAATATGGCTTGTCTTGTGTCTTCTGCTCTTTACTATCTCCTTCTTTTGCTCTCATTCTTCTCCCTTTCTTTATCCTTGCATTCTTGCAAAGATGATGTTTTAGGTGGTATCCTGAAACCCACAGTAGCTTCTCCGAGCCAGGGCATGCCACCCAGTGCCCAACAGCCTGGTAAACTGGTGTCTGATGACCTGGACTCCTCTCTGGCCAACCTTGTAGGCAGTATGTGTCTGCCATTTATGTATATCTGGAAAAAAAAGTATCACAAATTCTGCATGGTACACTATAGAGCCAAAAGTATGTGGACACCTGACCATCACACCCATAAGTGGGCCTTCTCCAAACATTTGCCACAAAGTTGGACACACAGTTGTATAAGATGTCTTTGTATGCTATAGCATTAAGATTTCCCTTCACCGGAACTAACGAGCCCAAACCTGTTTCATCATGACAGTACCCCTGTGCACAAGGCAAGGTCTATGAAGACATTCTTTGCCACGCCAGGTTTGGAAGACCTCAAGTGGCCTGTACAGAGCCCTGATCTCAAATCCACTGAACACCGTTGAGATGAACTGGATCGCTGACTGCGCACCAAGCCTTCTCACTTGACATCACTGTCCGACCTCACTAATGCCCTTATGGCTAAATGAGCACAAAACCCCACAGCCATGTTCCAAAATCTAGTGGAAAGCCTTCCCAGAAGAGTGGAGGTTATTATAACAGCAAAGGGGAGACCAACTCCCTGCTAATTCCCATAGGTTTGGAATGGACACATATGGATGTGATGATCAGTTGTCCATGTACTTTTGACCATGCAGCTAGTATTGCACTGGATATTGTGATTTGGATCTAAAGCATTGAATTGAATTTGGATATACTGTTCTTTGCAGATCTGGGTATTGGAAATGGCACAACAAAAAAGTAAGTCCAGATATAAAGTACATAGACAAAGCAGCTTTGAGGTCTGTGCTAACATGAAGTTTGTGCTAACATCTTGGTTTTGTACGAAGTGACATCCACTGGAGTCAGCCTGGTGAGAAGAAGCTAACTGGTGGAACCAGCTGGCAACCAAAGACAGCTCCGACCACAACATGGAACCCTGCCAGCATGGTGAGAAGAGAGAAGTTT
Source organism: Pangasius djambal (assembly GCA_022985145.1). NCBI lineage: Eukaryota > Metazoa > Chordata > Actinopteri > Siluriformes > Pangasiidae > Pangasius > Pangasius djambal. Next base: position 11,570,917 of record CM040991.1, read on the forward strand.
TTCAGTCCTTTACACAATAAGACACATTAAGGCACATCTCTGAGCAAAAAGATACCCTCAGTAGACAATCCTGTAGTATGCATTTAAAATATTCTCATTGTTTGAGCTACAGTGTCATTTGTATCTTTGTGTCCTCTAACTGTTTGTTGCATTGTGAAATTTTCGTCTGGGGGGATAAACAGAATGGCATGCATTTCCCACAATACGTAAGTCCAATGATTGAACTGTTTTGAGACGCATGAGTATTATTAACCTCACAGCTTCTACTGTGGTCACAGTACCGTGTGTGTGTGTGTGTGTGTGTGTGTGTGTGTGTGGATGTGAGGGTGTGCGTGCATGTTTGAGCATACTTTATAAGAGTGGGTGTTTGCATACCAATGCACACACAGTGACCAGAGTCACACTGAAGCCTCTGTACTCATTGTGACCAGCTGAACTAACCGAGAGCTTCTACAGCATGACTGTCACCTATATTATCTTCTACGATTTCCCTTCTTTCTTTTTTTTAGTTTGCTGCAGTCATGTGACTCAATCAATTTAACCAAGTATGGTGTGATTCCATTGAAGTATATGGCTAATGGGAGATGGGGCTGTTGAATAGATACAAATATATACATATGCTTTACTTATTTAGGATTGAGCATTAGCAACTAGCACAAAACCTTACAAATACAAAGGCTGTTTTTTTTTTTTTTTTTTTTGGTGGATCCTCACTGCAGCAAAATATCATGATATACAGCACTCTGCATTTAATTATTGTTGTAGTTCATTTAATTATACTAAAGAAAGAGTTTTCAACTATTAAATCCTAAATGGGAATGTGCAGCCGTTTGCAATGTATTCTTTTTCTTTATATTTTCCCTTTGAACCCCGTCCTCTCAGTAAAATGAATAGCCTGATAACGATTAGCTGAGAAGGCCCTTTCACACATTTGAATGGTCTGTAAGTAAAAACAAAAGTGTTTCTGTCGTGGGCTCAGCCTCTTTGAGAATCTCACGGCTCCCTCACAAAGAACTCCTCTTTGAATCAAGATCTGCACCTGCTACTAGCCACACTACCATTGAGGACGCGTTTGCTCAAGCACACACAAACACACACAGACTGACTCGCACTCACTCTCAGATATACATGTACTACTTTCTCCATCTGTCTCTCTCTGGTTATCCTGCCATTCAGATGCACTGGACAACATTTGCAATGACTTGAGATTAATAGCTGTTAAATGTTTACCAGGGGTTTAAAGAAAGATGTGCAATCTGTCCATCTGCACAAAGTTTTTATTATGAACTGAAGCGTACGCATGTGTGCTCCTGCACGTGTGTGTGTGTGTGTGTGTGTGTAAAGGTGGGAGGTGAAAGACTTGTTGTGGTCTTGGCGTGCTCCTTTGAGTGGAATTTCTGATGCGGTGTTGGAGGTGTTGAGCTGAATGGTACTCTTGTCAGCTTTCCGAGTAGTGCATTCTGTACTGCCAATATTTTCTAACTCTTGACTGTGTCCCTCCCAGGCACCGTCCGTCATGGCTTTCCCTGCCACGACACCCACAGGCATGATGGGATATGCAATGGTGAGTAGCATCAGGCATCTTGGGCGTAAACAGAATTATATGCATGATTTTGATCATTTAATTTATAGCACTGTTCTCCTTTATATTCTTCTTGTTTGCACATAGTGACTACCTAGGATGGAGTATTGGTGACATAACTGAAAGTTCTGCAAGTGCCATTATGTTCTTTTAGAATGGTGTTTAACCTTGAGGAAACTGGCCATGCTGCTGCCTAATGTAGTGGTGGTTTTGGCAAAAGGATCTCTTATAATGCGAATCCTTGCAAATAACTTGTCCTAGAGACTGTAAATAACCTTGTTCTCACTCTCCTTTAATGACTGCTGGTATTGGGCAGTAGGACAGCAACCTACTACAATGTGAAATAAGTAGCTAAATATAAATGGTTAATTAATTAAAAGCATTGCTGGATAATTGCATTGCTCTCCTGCCTGCATATTGATGAGCTGCTGTTCTGCCCTCAGTCCCAGCTATGGCAGTGCGGAGGCATGAAAGGTGCAGAAAACGCTCCGAAACTAAAGCACCTCTTCATACTGACACTCCATCTACTGTTCATACATTTCAGCCTTTGTTCTTAGATTCATTAAACATTAAAAGGTTCCCACTTTCCTTGCAACTCGCTTGTTTGCACTGGTTTCTAGAATGAATTGAATAGGATCGTGTGGGTGTTTGTGGGAGTCCAATTTGAAGTCAAGAGCCTTGCATTTTGCAAGGTGCCATGATGCCATTTTCTCATTCTTGTGTAATTGTACAGTGCTTCTCAGTAAAGATTAAAGATTGAAAGGATTAAAGTTCTGAGTTTTCCAGCATGAGCCACGTGTTAAAGCTAATGTTTAACAGAGAGAGTAACGTTGGCAACATGCTGATTTGTGGCTCTGCTTCTTCACTTATGTAACCTCAGCTCTGTGATTCATTTCTCCATTTTGCGAACACACACACACACTAATTGTTTAAGGGGCAGTTGTGTTTCTAGTGTCTTCTTTTCGTGGCAGGCCAGTTCAGTGTTCCTGTTCTTAAAAGGAACATTTTTGTATGTTCTTTAGGGGTTTTTCAAGGGGATGGATGGAGGTTCTTAGTTTTGTAAATAGTTCTACTTTCTACTAACCCTTTCAACAAGGGAAAACCCTCTGTTTAAGGGTGCTACATGGAGCCTTTTAGGGTTTTCCCCCAGAGGTCAAAAGTGAAGAACCTAAATCTAACATTTTATTTTCTAAGAGTGTAGAGTGGTATACAAAGAAGAATGTTCACACAGAAAAGAAACTAATTCTGACCATAAAGTATGGTGGAAAATCTGTGATGCTGTAAGTTGTTTTTCTGCCAAATGCCCTGAGAACCTTGTTGCTATCACAGACTACATGAAGTGCCAAGAGATTTTAAATGAATATCTATCTGGCTGCCTCTGCCAAAAAGCTACAGCTGGTTCATGGTCGGTTCTTCCAGTAGGACAATGATCCAAAACATATGTCCAATCACACACACAAAAAAAAAAAAACGATTCGATAACCATAGAAACAAGCTTTTGACATGACATTTCAAACCCCTTTGAAAACATACATGGTGAGCTGCAGAGGTGAGTCCACAAGAGAGGACCTGGGGCACTAGAGAATCTGGAGAGATTCTGTATAGAGGAGTGCTCTCACATAATTTGATCTATATTCTCCATTCTTATTAACCATTATAGGATAATTCTGTTTTGTTGTAAATGGAGGCTACACAAAGGCACTACATGCAGGAGTGCCAATAATTGTGACCCGTTTTCTTAGAATCAATTTAGTTCAATTAAGGTTTAGATGTATTCCAGTGTTAGATTATGCTATTTAGACAAATTAGATTGTTTTCATAAACCTTTACCCTATATCTTTACCAAGGGTGTCTAATTATGGTGCTGGCTATATATGAAATGCTGACTATCTGATTTTCATTAATTTCATTGAGTAGATAGGAATCTGTTCAAATTGATAAGACTTAGTGTTGGTGTAATGGACTGTTAAGTGGAGGGTTCTGTGGTGGTTGGTGGTTTATATTTGAGGGTTTGAGCCAGGGGTGTCTTGTTTAATTATAAAAAAAAAATAAAAGTTTTATTTATAACTTCTTTCACATTATAATTCCATAAGTAGGACCAATAACAGGATACAAGTACCCAAGCTCTAGAATGATAATGAGCATCTATACACACTGTATATAGGGGTTATGTTAACCATGTGATAAAACTAGTGAAGTGTTTTGGGAGCAGTTAGCAGGACTTTGGTTTAAGCTGTGCTAGAAAAATAGGAAATGCATTTTTCTTCTTCTTTGTTGGTCTAGCCAGCACAGATGGTTCCAGTGACCATGATGACACAACCTACCATGATGTACACGCAGCCTGTGATGAGGCCGGCTAACCCTTTCGGCCCAATCTCAGGAGCACAGGTAGGAACATATGACCTCTCGGACTGCCAAGCTGTTAACCATTGCACTATGCCACGAATGTGATGGTAAAATCCTGCTATGGTTTCCCAGAGTAGACAGAAGAAATCCAATTATTCACTGTATTTCTCCAGTCGACTCTAGGAAACGTGAGCACACTGTGCTTCTCCTGGGTCTCCCTGAAGAGATGCTGCTGTCTGATTAACGGAATTCTGTTCCTTGAGCAAAAGCAGCTCTGAACATTTTGAAGCTCTGTTCAGAAAGCTCTTGAATGAATCTCATGCATCTCCCATGTTCCATTACAGGGCTTTTCTGAACAAGGCTAGCATGGATGCATTGAGATATGGCTACAGATATACATTCCATTTCAATCTGTAAAAACAAAACAATGCTTATCCTGCTTCTATCACACCACCTTCTCATCTCTGTAGTATGCTAGCGTGCATACTTAAAGAAGCAGACCTTTTTCTGATCTTAAGACTTGCAACATCATTTCCTAGCCACTCTGGCACTGTGGTTTTTCTCCTGTGTGTGTGTGTGTGTGTGTGTGTGTGTGTGTGTGTGTGTGTGTGTGTGTGTGTGTGTGTGTGTGTGTGTGTGTGTGTGTGTGTGTGTGTGTGGCCTCCTTCACACTTTCTCGTTCTCTCTGAACTAGCCCTCGGCTGCCTCTAGTCCCTCCAGTCAGAGTCCTCTCAGACCTCCAGGACAGGACCCCTTTGCACAGCTTTCTCTCAAGGAATTCCTTTAGGGACACTTTTAGGTACAGCATGCCTGGGCCATGTGTGTATGTGCTGCATGTTAATAGCACTGGGTCTGCTTCTATTGACAGCCGCCTTGTCTACACCCTGTTTACATTTACTTTACAGTTCACTTCTTATTATAGAAATGTAACAAGCTTTATGACATTGCGTTTCAAAACATATAATTTCTGAATATCTCAAACCTTTTTTTGTTGTGGTCTACGTTGCTGCTAATTTCATTGTGTTGTGCTTAGTTTCACCCCATGTGATTCATTCCAATAGCCATTGCCTACCTTGATGCGAGCACTTGTTTTCAACACTTCCTCTGATGTTTGGTGGTCAATAAGAAATGTGACCATTATTTTTATATTATTATTACCATTAGCTTACACCATTATCATGACTATTGACACATCAGACCAATTTTCCACATTTTGTTGTGTTACAAGCTAGAATGGAAATGGACTAAATTGGATTTTTACTGTTTGTTTTACCCAGTATGTACAATATTTCAAGGTGCTTTTTATGTCCTGTAAATTGCGAGGGGGGACTCCATGGATCGGACTTGTTTGTCCAGCATATCCCACAGATGCTTGATCGGATTGAGATCTGGGGAAATCGGAGGCCAAGTCAACACCTTAAAGTCTTTGTAATGTTCCTAAAGCCTTTCCGATTTTGCGTTGTGGTAGGGCACATTATCCTGCTGAAAGAGGCCACTGCCATTAGGGAATACCGTTGCCATAAAGGGGTGTACTTTGTCTGCAACAATGTTTAGGTAGGTGGTACGTGTCAAATGCCAAGACCCGAGGTTTCCCAGCAGAGCATCCCAGAGCGTCACACTGCCTCCACTGGTTTGCCCCCCCCCCCAAAATTATTATTTCTGTTTATTTATTTGTTTGTTTGTTTTGAATACAGTAGCTTCTGTGGGATCAGACCAGAGGGTGCCCATGACCCTGTTGCCTGTTCACCGGTTGTCCTTCTTTGGACCCCTTTTGTTAGGTACTAACCACTGTGGGGGGGACACCCCACAAGACCTGCCGTTTTGGAGATGCTCTGACCCAGTCGTCTACCCATCACAATCTGGCTCTTGTCAAAGTCGCTCAGATCCTTATGCTTGCCCATTTTTCCTATTTAATGTTTTAATGTTATGACTGATTGGTGTGTGTGTGTGTGTGTGTGATATATATATCTTGCAGACTGGAACAGATTTTTCGTCTACGATTGCCCCATATTTGGCTCCATCCTTGCCCTCAACTCTGACAAGTTTCCCAGTCCCCACTGATGAAAAGCAGCACCCCCACAACATGATACTACCACAGTCAGTGTGGGGATGGTGGTGCAGAGAACATAGTGTTGTGTGCCAAGGCCAAAAAAGTTCATTTGTAGTCTCTCACCTTTTGGCAAACTCTAAATTTCAAAGGGCTTTTTTCTTACCACACTGGTCATTGTCTGGGCTATGGGTGTCTTATGAACAGCTTGTTCCATTTGAGCTCTGGATCTTTACAGCTCTGTAAGAGTTAGCCTTGGTTTCTTGGTTGCTGTTATTTTTATTTGTAAATATTTATGTAAATTATATTTTCCCCACTTTAATGTTATGGCTATTGTGTGTAGATTCATGACTTATAATGAAAGTTAAGTCCATTTCATTCCAGGATGTAGCACTACAAAATGTATGAAAGTTCAGTGGGATAAATACTTCCACAAGGCGCACCTGTGGTGCTCCACTCAGATTTGGGTAGCCCTGAGCTGAAACTGTAGTAATGCGAGTCTGTCCTGTTCCAGATGCAGTTCATGTGAAGCCGCAGCAAGTGTTGGATGCCTGAGGACGGATCACGCAGTCCCCGATCTCAAACCTTTAATCTGTCCCCAGTTCACTGTTTGACTCTGCGCTAAGCGCGTGGCCCCAGTACTGACCCAGACAGGAAGCAGGGTGGGCGGGTGGGTTTTGGGGTAAAGGGGTGGTGTATGATAAGAGACATTAGGCAGTCTAGCAAGTCTTTTGTAATTTGTCTAACAGTAACAGCTGCAGGTGTTTTTTCCCCTGGACCAGACTGTTCCTGACTGACTAGCATCTGTAAAGCTACACGGGTAATTTCAAGGTAGGGAAGAGGGTGTAAAGAAATAGTGGGAACATTAAACATTTCTAACTTGAATAAGAGACCAGGGTGGGGCTGGCGTTATTATTATTTTTTTCTGATCAGCCATCATGATTTCCCTAATTTAACCATCATCCTTTAGAAATGGTGATTTCCGTTTCTAGTATGATGATTTTTTTTTTTTCATGTTATTACGTTTGCAGTAGACATTCCTTGTGTATTGTTTGTATTTATTTATGATTTACCCACTGAAGACATGACAGAAAAATGATGACCTTATCAATGACTTCCTTAATGGGAAGTGTGTAGGAATGAATATGCTTTCATGTGTATGATTGCAGAATTAGATTTTGAGAGTGAGTGTGTTAAGAAAGAAATGTGGTAAAGAAAATCAAACCACCTGTAAACTGAATCACAGAGCACCAAGTATTCTTTGAACCCCGTTCCTTCTCTAGTGCAATTATTTGTAGTATACAAACTCACCCCCTGCATTTTGTAAGGGAAATGGGAGGAGAATACACAATTTATTAATTCACATGGTTAATTCTGTGCCTAGGGTTTTTTTTTTTTTTCTTTTTTTTCCTCCAAGGGAACATTTATCAGACTGGTGTCACTACATTTGTGATTCTGCAGCATTGCGTAGGGGAGGAGCTGTTTTGCTTTATGCTTGGCATGTCATTATTTTACATTGGCAGTTAAACAGCTGCCTTTCCAACTTGAATGTGCAAAGTAGCCTTCATGCTTGGGCCATCTTTCTTCCACTGGCACTAGGGGGCAGCCTTCACTGAAGTAAGAGAACAGGGAAATGGGTGTATATGTCACAGGTTGCCATCATCAGGGTGGGGTTGTTAGCGTCTTTGTAAATTAACAGTAGGAGCAGTAGAACATGGGAAAGAAAAGCGCTGTTGATCGGTGCTTTGTGTAAATAAACCCAAACCCTGTCCAATAGGGGAGCGCGTGAAAGATGGTCCCAATATGAAGTGATTCTTTCCATCGATTTAGCATACTTGCTGCATTGTCCCTGCAGATTCTATTTTTGTTTATAACTATATAAAATGTACGTGAGCAGAACTTGGTTGATTTTCAAATAAACGAGCAGCTTCCACAAGAGCCATGAGTTTTATTTACAACAGTCTTACAGCGGAATTTAGGTGGTGTTCGTTTGCGATTCATACAATTATAATCGTATTCAGGTTTTGTTTTATGTTACAGATGAGGGGAGGAAAATCATAAACCTATTAGCTAGCTCTTCTGAGCTCCCCAGGCCCATGATTTATTTTCCTGAATACTTAACTGACTAGAAAATGGCAAGTGCCATAAGGTGTATAGTGAGACGAATATATAAATTCCTGGGTAAGGGAAGACTTGGTGTAGCCATAACCCTTATCCTTTTTTTTTTTTTTTTTTTTTTTCTTTTTCTTTTTTAAATAGTAGTGTATGAAGTGTATGTTTGTGCCCTCAACAAAAAGTCAGCAAACCATTGGCCAGTATTTTGCACATAAACAATAACATCCGATATTATCTTTTAAATAAAATTAAGTTTGGCTAGAATCTTTTAATTATTTACATCTGTAGCTTGTGATGATTGATTTTGTTGGGGCTGGATGGCATTAATAATGACAGAGCCTCACAGGGTTTCAGCAAAATCTCCAGCCCAACTACATCTCAAAAACCACACACACAAAAAAAAAAAAGAAACCTTAAAGTAGCCCAAAAACATTTGGGCATTGCAAAAGAGGGAAATTTCTTCTTTTTCTCAGCCTTTGCAAGCAAGTACATGCATTTTCTGATGTTTGGACGTTACCCACTTCGCAATCCTATAATAATAATAATAATAATAATAATAATAACAACAACAACAACAACAACAACAACATATAAATAGCAAAAAAAAAATTAATCATTGTTCTTCATGAAGATTTGTTGAATAGCTGGTGTAAATGGTCGGGCTTTGCACCACCTGCCCCTATGGACATGCGGTCACTGCACATGGCCATGTTTCTGATCTGTGCAATCTTATTAATCCAACTTGTTCTACTGACAACCAGATCACACCTCAGCCAGTGCGTGTAGAGCAACAGGCAGTGGGGTTCAGAACAAGTTGTGAGTGCTATAGTTACAGCAGTTGAGTGTAAAAGTATATAACATAAAATACTTCTCTGATTGCTGAACGAGGGGGAAAGAATGCTGGCGATCACTAGTCCTCTGAGCCTACTTGCGCGTCAGGCCTAAAAACGAATAGCTCAGGCTACTGATTTGTCCACCCCTGCAGGTGTATATGCTTTCATAGAGTAAAACCACTTTAAGTACTAATCTTCAGCTTTCAGTCATAGAAATGAAAGGTTTTTGTTGTCTTTTGTAGCCAAAAATGAAAAGCAGAGTTTAGAGTACAACAGTGTCTTTACTGGAACTTGTTGCGGATGATGTTCGTTGTGAGAGTCCCATCTTGTGCCTGGAACAGACCTAGGTGTGTTAACGTGTCCAAATCCTCAGGGTCACATGGCAAAGGATAAAGGGGCATGGCCTGGCCAACCACACTCAGCAGCTTCTGCTCCAAAGGGCCCAGGTGCAGCGGTTCCTACACACACACACACACACACACACACACACACACACACACACACAAGCGCTCACTTTCTGGTCACAGGAACAAGGCGAGTCAGTGTGTCTGAGCAATGCCAGACCCATCTATATTCCTGCCAGGCAATGGGGAAAATTCAGAGTTTCCACAGTTCACCTACACATCACACTCTGGGCCATAATGAAGATATGAAGTGTATTAGTCCATTTATGATTTTGCATATATTTGACTAAATAAAGTCAGAATTTCATTTTATTTCTCAGAACTTGCCAAAAGGTAAAGAATATAATGCGTACAGTGATCTGTTAATCATTAAGCTGCTGAGATCATGTCAGCAGTAGTTCTTGCGAGATCTATAAAACTGATTCTCTAATTAAAATAGTAAATCTTTGCAAAGAAACTCTTTTGATCATCTGTTCAATCTTTGAGACTCTTATTATAGGTTTCATAAAAGTAATTGCCCTCTTTGTATGTGCAGTAATTGTAGAGGATGTCTGTTCTATATGGTGAACTCATTAAAGTAGTAACCAGACTTCAGTGACCTCTGTTTCTGAAAAGTGCTGTACCTACAAAGCGAATGGTTTAAATTTTACCTGGGAAAAAAAACAAGCTTCAAGGTAAGAGAGCCTGTTTTCCTATGCAAAAATATTCCTGTTTCAAATGTCTTATATTTAGAAAGGCGAAGAACTCACCCTGAGGTCGCTCTGGCTGCTATACAGCAGTGTGCTGAGATGGTGAGTAGGGGAGGAGGGCTTGCAGCTGTGATCCGTTTCATCTTCCTCCAACTCCCCAGACTGCTGGTGCTGTTCCCTCCCAGTTTCCGCTGTGTTGTTGGGGAGAGAAAAGAAGGGGGTGAAAAAACATGATCATGGATTGAAGGAGGGGATATTGGTCGAAGATTCCACAATGATGCTTATCCACACTAGGAAGTGTCCAGCGACAACATGCCTAATAATGTCGGCATTCACTGACTCTGTTTCACCGATAAAGTCATTTATCTTAAGCGGAACTTAGAGGATGTCACTCAGACCTTATCCAAAGAACTGGTCTGACGGCTGTTTAGCTAACTGTACATTCATCCGTAAATTAATTTATAAGTTCCATTATAAACAGCTCCTGGTAAGACATTTATGGTGCAAGTGTCATGATCAACTTGATTTTATTTCACAGGGGTTCCTATAGGGTCTTCAGTAATTATAAGTATAATTAAGTATCTGTAGGTAAGTATATCTGTTGAGTAATAGTTGCAATTGCTTAAACACACAAAATAAATTCAAATAAAAGATTTGTGGGTGATGAAAATCAGAAATTTTGTTTTCTGCCAGTACTGTACTTATATTTAAAAAAATATATACACCGATCAGCCATAACATTAAAACCACTGACAGGTAAAGTGAATAACGTTAATTATCTCGTTACAGTGGCACATGTCAAGGGGTGGGATATATTAGGCAGCAAGCGATCAGCCAGTTCTCCAAGTTTTTGAAGCAGGAAAAATGGGTAAGCACAAGAATCTGAACAACTTTGACAAGCGCCAAATTGTGACGGCTAGACGACTGCGTCAGAGTATGTCCAAAACAGCAGGTCTTGTGGGGTGTTTCCGGTATGCAGTGGTTAGTGGTTAGTGGTCCAAGGAAGGACAACTGGTGAACTGGCGACAGGGTCATGGGCACCAAAGGCTCACTGATGCGTGTGGGGAGTGAAGGCAAGCCTGTCTGGTCCGATCCAACAGAAGAGCTATTGTAGCACAAATTGCTGAAAAAGTTAAAGCTGGCTATGATAGAAAGGAGTCAGAACCCACAGTGCATCACAGCTTGCTGCGTAGCCGCAGACCGGTCAGAGTGCTCATGCTGACCCCTGTCCAAGCACCGAAAGCCCCTACAATGGGCACATGAGCATCAGAACTGGACAATGGAGCAATGGAAGAAGGTGGCCTGGTCTGATGAATCACACTTTCTTTTATGTCGTGTGGACGTCGCTTAACTGGAGAAGAGATGGCACAAGGATGCACTATGGGAAGAATGCATGCTAGCGGAGGCAGTGTGATGCTCTGGGCAATGTTCTGCTGGGGAAACCTTGGAGCCTGGCATTTATGTGGATTCAATTCAGTTCAATTTTATTTGTATAGCGCTTTTAACAATGGACATTGTCACAAAGCAGCTTTACAGAAATAAATGGATTTACAAAAAAATATATTGTATATATACTCAATATATTGAGTTCAAGGTGTTGACTTGGCCTCCAAATTCCTCAGATCTCAATCTGTATCTGTATGAGCATCTGTGGGATGTGCTGGACAAAGAAGTCCGATCCATGGAGGCCCCACCTCACAACTTACAGGACATAAAGGATCTGCTGCTAAAGTCTTGATGCCAGATACTACAGCACACCTTCAGAGGTCTTGTGGAGTCCATGCCTTGACGGGCCAGAGCTGTTTTGGCTACACAAGGGGGACCTACACAATATTAGTAAGGTGGTTTTAATGTTATGGCTGATTGGTGTATATTTAACCAAAACAACATGGAAATATTTTATTTAGGTCATTTTCTTGCCTTGGCTGTCTACCTGTAGTGATCACCTCAGTTAAGGAACCACTCTGTACAGATGACAGAGGACAAAGTTTTAAATAGTTTAAATGCCCTAATAAAATACAGTACATTAATAAAACAAAATACAGAGAACACAACTAAACTCACTTAATTAACTGATTATTTCCCCAACAACCTCCTCCTTTTTCACTTTTGGTGGTAACTAGACTTTGTGATTGAGAAGATAAGGCACAAATTTCAGGTCAGGGAAGCCTGTAATTTTCAGAACTATGCATAGTTGAAAATGTTAAGATTTCATCATGTGAAGGGTTTTTCCAGGCTGCCACACATCTAGTAGACTTGTAGACTAATGGAGCCGTATTTGTTTTGTCAGCTGAATATTCTTTTTTAATGAGAACAATAATAATGTTAGTTAAGACAAAGTTCGTTTTTCCTGCTGGAATCTGACATGCATTTGTCAAAAACACTTTTACACTGAATTGTCAGGCCTTGCTCAGTTATTATACTCTGAGCACCCTCTTGTGGTCTGTAAAGTGTAACACTAGGAGTTCATATGGAAGGATCACCTGCTCTTTCATCAGGAAGGCTGAGTTTCTGCTCCAAGTCTTCAGCCTGAGTCAGTAACACGTTGCTGTAACAAAATTAGGATGGATTAGAATTCAGACCAGTTTAGGCAGTCATTTCCAATCACAATCCTGGGAACCTGATGCTATACATAATTTTCTTCTCTTTAATACACCTGATTCTGTTCATCTAAGAACAGACCATTGTGTGAAATTGGTCACTGGTAAACACTGGGACACTAAGGGGAATATCAATGGCCTAGATCAGCGGTTCCCAAAGTGGGGACCAGGTACACCCAGAGGTCCATGTGTGTGTGGTGTTTTTTTTTTTGTTTTTTTTTTTTTTTGTTACAGTGGAAGCCCCAATCCACCATTATCAAAATAACTAGAATAACTCAAAAACCTCAATAACTCAAAACAAGTAGGTCTAATGTCGACTTGGTCATAATGTATTCTGTCGATTCAGGAATAAAAAGCTTTATGGCTCAAAAAAGGCAAAATATCATTGTACACATTTGCAGGATACTACTAAAATACTGCAAATAATCTGTGCTGAGGGGGTCAGTGAAATTTATTTTAAATGAATCCCTGGCCTAGAAAATATTTCAGAAGGCTTCAGCGACCATGATTACAGTCAACAGCACCTAGAGATTTGTACATCGTTGAGGCGATGGTCAAACAGTTGCCTCATATGCTCCAAGTTCTCCTCCTCTAAGCTCCTCACGGCTGCTTCCAGTACTGAGACTTCCTCAAGATAGACAGCAAGCTGGCATGGGACATCATTGCACATCATTGCACACACACACACATAACAAGGTTTAAAAACATCTGTCACATCTCTATATCCTATAGAAAATAAAAGGATTTCAAATGGTCAGAAAGCTTGTCCTGTTATACATGTTGTGTATTTAGACTGAATGATTAGTGCACTAGCAGTGCATGAGCACTCTGAAGTGAATTATATAAAAGTCTTACCTCTTTCTTAAGCCAGTCGTTCTTTTTGATCTTCTGAAGACTGTGTTTGTCAACCTGTTTTAATGCCCTCTAAAAGAATACAGGGTGTGAGTGCTGTGGCAATAGGCACTCTTATTTAATATGCAGGAAGCTACGCTTGATATGTTTCTACCTCTCTAGCAAGCAGCTTCTCTCCTTCAATCAGCTGTGAGGTATTCTTGTCAATCTTACAAATGGTTGCTTTCAGAGAGTACTCAATATTTTCTGTGAAAAACAGACTTCTATTTAACTAGTCAACATTACAGTTTGTCTAATCGGTAAAAAAAAGAGACAGCAATATACACATAATTTCTATGTAGTAGTAATCTTCCCTATGAGGAAAAAAAAAAAGAAACTGTAAATGAATATAGCTCACCTGACATTGCTTGGAAGTTCTTCTGCATAGAGTCGAGTTCTGACTGTAGTTTTTGGATATGCTGTTGATGCTCAACACTCTCCACGTTCTTATATAGCTGCCAAGTTTGCCTCTGCACCTGCAGCTCCACAGCCTGGGCCTGTACACTCGCCAGCTGCCTGTGCAACTCTTACATACACATACTCATACTCCAATATCTGAATAAGCTGTTCTCTTTCTAAAAAAAAACGGCTTCTGGGGTCAGGAACTGTAGAGCTCCTGCAGCTACTGGCAGACATTATACATGCATCCATATTACACCAAGCTATTTAACTTTTTGACAGCATAATCTGTATATAAAACTCAGTAATATGATTTGAAGCCAATTAATCAAGGCTTTCATGCGTTAGTCTTCTTATGCACAAATTTACACACACTCGGGATCACGAGTAGGATTTATTTACCAAATTTCTTGTGTAAATGCTCATACAAATGATTTACAAATAAATCCATTCATATCCAGCTACATAAATGAGGCCCAGTGTTTGAGTACCTGCCAGCTCCTCCTCGTGGATATGTACGAGCTCTAGATTGTGCCGGACAGCCTGTTCTACTTGTTCTTTTCTGGTCACTTCTTTCTCCGCAAGCTTCTTCTCCTGCTCCTTTGCTTGCTTGCGTAGCACACTGAGGTGTCCCTGTTGCTCCTCTCGCAGCTGATCTCGCTGGAACATACCATCATTATTATCATCTTCACCAACATATCAGTCATTCAATCACCATGACATTAATGATCCTAGGTAAGCAGAATGGGTTCAATGCAGGTAGATTATACAGAAGAGCTGTTTTAAATGTTTGGCTGGAGTCTTACCAGTTCAACAAGCTTTTGGTTCTTGGCTTCCAGTTCCTTTATTTCTTCCTTAAATTCTTCAATCTCTTTACTTTTAACTTCAATTCTGAGGGAAGATGTCCAAGCTCAGGTTACTGGTTATGAACTATTAAAGCTTTCTAAAGGAATGGATATTAATCCTGTTTCTTTTTGGAGTTAACTTACTGGAACTTGATGAAAGACTCTGCCAGTGTAGCTTTCTTTTCTCCAGTCTTCTTGCCCATTGCGAATTGGCTTTTTTTTATTTATTTATTTTACACGTCAATTGTGTTAAAGTACAAATAAAAATCAATCAGTGTTGTACATAAATGTGAAACTGCCCCAAACAGCTACTTGGCTCACCTACACACTGATGCTAAATCGTTGTTTGTGCTACCTGGAGGAGTGTTGCTTACTTTGTTGTCATGGAAACCACTGTTCACTGAGTCGGCTCTGTGAATCGGTTCTTTTAGGTGAACACTGAGAGCCAATGTGAACTCGTAAAACTTTATGAATCGTCAGATAAATGTAGTAACACAGCAGTGCAAACAGTGAGCTGCAGTATAAAGTGAATTGTAGTTGGAGTGAATTCAGGTATATTTGGACATCTGAGAAATTGGGATAGTTTAAATTAGCAGCAATTTATTTTCTGGCCTGATAAGTGAAAGTAAAAACGTACGTTACTAATCCCTTCCAGTGCCAGAACTGACATGTGACATCATATAAGGGGTGTGGTCAGCATCAAACCGGAAGTTGATCCCAACAATTTTGCAAAAATTACATATGCTTTGGCTATTTTTTAAAAAATATTATTTTTTCATACGGTGAGAAAACTGACTAATATATTACTTTTATGATGATTATGAAAGTCTGTCTGAAAAAAAAAAGCTATAAAAGTGTTGCCAGTTTTGTATTTTTTAAACAGAACAGCAATAACAAAATCCTGAAAGAAAGCTTTAAAAAAAAAAAGAAAAGAAAAGAAAAGAAAAAGCTTCACAGCTTTTTAATATGTCTGGAAATAGTAATTTGATAAGATTAGATCAGAAGCAGGCTCAAGAGCAGGCTTGTTCAAACATAAGATTATTGAGCATTTAGAAGTGTTAGAGAAATACAGATATTGTTCAGTTTTATTACTAAAAATATCACACAGTTGCAGGGGCATGGTGGCTTAATGGTTAGCACGTTTGCACCTCTGGGGTTGGGGGTTCGAATCCCACCTCCACCCTGTGTGTGTGGAGTTTGCAGGTCCTCCCTGTGCTTTGGGGGTTTCCTCCCCCAGTCCAAAGACATGCGTTGTAGGCTGATTGGCATCTCTAAATTGTCCATAGTGTGTGAGTGGGTGTGATTGTGCCCTGTGATGGGCTGGCACCCCGTCCAGGGTGTTCCCCACCTTGTGCACCGAGTCCTCCTGGGACAGGCTCCAGGCTCCCTGTGACCCTGTGTAGGATAAGTGGTACAGAAAATGGATGGATGGATGGATGGATCACACAATTACTAAATGGAAGGCACTGCTTTGTGAGTGCTTGAATTAATTTTTAAAATCTGCACTCTGGTATATGGCAAAAGTGCCCATGATTTGATGAGCTTGTACTTTGAATTAAGGCTCCACTACTCTGTTATTTACATTTGTAATTAAAGTGTTAGCATGGTCAGGGTCATGGTGGATCTCGAGCCTATCCTGGAAACACTGGGCATAAATGGAAATACATCCAAAACAACAATTCAAATTTTACACACAAACAATAGGTTAAACGGTCTCTCTTTGTTCTAGCAAAAAAGAAAAAAAAAACTACTTTTTTTTTTAAATAATTATATTTTCTCAACATTTTTGATACCTCTAATGTACAGTATACTGAATGAATTAAATTAGACAAATTATCATTCTTGGAATTTTTTTTTTTTTTTTTTTTTTTTTTTAAATTTCATTTGCTCCTGAGAACCCTGTTGTTGCCTTTAACATTGTCCCGTTTGTCTCCGCCAGGAAGTACAGACTTAGAGCTTTTAATAAGAAATTGATCCAGGAGCCGACTTATTGTTATATTCGAATATATTTTAATAAAGAAAAATACATTTACAGAAATAATTTCTTAAAAAGCATACATGATCACAATTTATTTATTATTTTATTTACCATTACTTTACCAGGAAGTCCCATTGAGATAAAGGATCTCTGTTATGAGAGAGACCTTAGGACTGAGACCAGCATTCCTAAGTTTGTTCAGCAGCAGTTCATGGTCCACTGAATCAAACGCCTTAGACAGATCCACAAATAAGGCAGCACATTGCTGTTTTCTGTCCAAGGCACCAACAAGATCATTTATCACAACCATAGCAGCAGTAATGGTATTGTGACCGGTTCTAAAACCAGACTGAAAATCACTTAAAAATATTATCATCCAGTAAAAACTGTTTTAACTGCAAATGTACCTGAGATCCAAGGATTTTAACCAGGATTGAAAGTTTGGAAATTATGACAATTGTTCAACTCTGAGGGGTCTCCACCTTTAAATAAGGAGAGAACATAAGCAGCTTTCCAGATTTTAGGTATGGAGTTTGACAGAAGACTCAATTTAAAAATATGAGTAATAGGCTCAACAATAGTATCTGCCACTACTTTTAGGAATAAGGATCCAAATTGTCTGGACCTTGTGGAAATTGTGGTCAATGTCTTTCAGAGCTTTATAAACTTGAGCGACTGGAATAGGTTTAAAATGAAACAAATCCAGATTTCCATTTGGTTCCATCTGGTTCTCAAAGTGGCATCTGTGAGGCATAGCCAGGGGTCAATGATTGAATTTTTTCACAACACACCATTATCAAAGATATTATATTTACTGTTTATATAAGACTATTTGACCAGGCAGTTGAATTGAATTTATTCCAGACCTCAATAACTCAAAAATAAATAAATAAATAAATATAGATAGATGTCATATATCAATACCATACCATCAATACATCAATATGTCAATAATGCCTGTAGATAATGTCAACCTGGACCTAATGAAAAGTTGTTAAATATATATATATATATATATATATATATATATATATATATATATATATATATATTTAATATATATATTATATATATATAATATTTATTTATTTAATATATATTTAAATATTTAATATATATATATATATATATATATATATATATATATATATATTTAACAACTTTTCATATATATATATATAAAATGGACAAAATAGTATTATATTCAATTAAATAATGAGACTAATATGTCAATAATTTGAATTATATTATAATTCATAACAATATCATATAAATATGTGGAATTTATTTTATATAGTTTGAGAACTCCTGATAGACTTCAACACTAAGGACTTTTATTGAGAAAACAATCACTTCCGGTGGAGCGTATTGTCGGTTTCCTAACGTTCCGCTTTTCACCCTGTTTGTAGCAGCAAAATCTGGTACTGAGTTGTTGATAGTGCTGCTTAGGCTATATGAGACTATAACTGCGTTAATTATTATAATTTTTTTGGAAAAATTAGTTGGTTAGAAATCTCCATGTTGTGAGAGTGTTAGAGTAAAGAGTAAGAGTAAAGAGAGAGAGAGAGAGAGAAGGTGTTCAGTCGTCAGGACGCGCTGTCTCGATGCGGAGTTGGATCAGGTGTTAATATCGAAGCATTTTCCATCCCCACGGTGCCGGAATGAGCTTTTTCGGTTTTGGTCAAAGTGCTGAAATCGACATAGTTCTGAATGACGCTGAAACGCGGAAGAAAGTGGAACACAAGACAGAAGATGGGAAAAAAGACAAGTACTTCTTATTCTACGACGGCGAGACGGTTTCTGGCAAAGTCAACATCACGCTAAAAAACCCGGGGAAGAGACTGGAACATCAGGGCATAAAGATCGAATTTATCGGGCAGATCGGTGAGCAACACTTCCTAACATTTCTGCTTTCGAAACCCTGGCATACTCTAACAGCAACACAGGCTTTAAACGGGCTGAGACCCCGCTCGGGTCCCGCTGCATGTGCACGGATGGTGACTTGCTCAGTAGATGAGCTCTATGGGGTCTGATGAGTTTGCAGGTGGATTAAAGATGGAGGTTTGCTGAATTCAGTTAGATGTTGTTAAGATGCCTGCTGCTGTCTCGTGACATGTGACATCCGGGGAAAAGAAAGAGCGCGCTATGATTACTCGGCCTTTGGCCTGTGTCACGTGACGACTGGCTTCTTCCTCAGTGTAGCAGCATTTCGGTTAATAAACACAGCTCACTTGGTAACACAGTTTAAAAAAAAAAAAAAAACAGTATATATAATAATATTAAACACTATATAAAGTGTTTAGTATTGCAGAGCAAAGTCTTTTAACTCGAATTACCGTATATATTCTGCGTTTTTGCATGTAAAGGACACTACAGTTTACTGGAGATAGATATCTCATATAGTCATATTTTTTATTAGATAAAGTCTTTTTTTAAATCCTAAACTATCCTATAGACACACTGTGTAGGTACATTTTTATACATTTACTCACTGTAGCCCAAACATCACAGTCAGAGGACCACCACAGGGCCACCTTCTTCTTCTTCTTCTTCTTCTTCTTCTTTCGGCTGTTCCTGTTAGGGGTCTCCAACACGGATCATTTGTCCACATATTTGATTTGGCAGTTTATACCCCGGATGCCCTTCCTGACACACCCATCCCCAGTTTTATCTGGGCTTGGGACCAGCACTGGGAGTGCACTGTCATGTGCAACCCCAGTAGCTGGGCTCAGTTCCCTGACCGGGAATCGAACCCGGGCTGCAGTGATAGAGTGCCGGGACCGACCTCTGACTAGATAACAACAGGGTGAGGTACCTTTCTCTGCTCAGCAGTGACAGTGCTGGTATGAGTGTATAAGACATAGCAGTGTTCCTCGGATTTTTTTTAAACGCCCCAATATGACTGCCAATTTACTGATTCCAGCCAACAGCGTCCTCCCATCAGAAACTGACACACTTCATATGGAGAAAGCTGAGTGCAGTCTTCAACTCTACCCTAACAGGGTAGGTGTGTGGAATAAAGAGGCAGTAAGTGTGCGCTGTGTGTATAAAAGCCTAACAAAGCTGCTTCATCTAACACACGTATACCAGCGCAGCACTCTACCCAAATAATGTCTTAATAAGCCGTGGTGTTATGATCGTTTCCATTGATGGTTGGAGTAAAAGAGGGCTGACAAATTTAAGAGCCACATATGGGATACAGTCAGTAATTGTATACCTACCAAGTGTAAGTTAGGTGTACTAATAAAGTGGCCGGTGTCTTTGGAAAGATTCAGGGCGCATGTACACAAAGAATCTTAACTTACCAGGCCCTAAAGTGGCAGTAAAAGTTTTCAAAGAAGAGGAATTCCTAAAATAAGAGCAAGGGCGGGGTCGACCCCATTGCTACAGACAATGGCGTGTTTAATGAATGAATATTTACATTTATTGGCTGATGTGATAAGAGTCTGTGTGGTCTTCCTAAACCATATCCCAATACATGTTATAAATAAATACAATTCATACAAATTTCATATTTGCAGTTTATCTTCATAGCATTACTTTCATGTTGCTCAAGTAGTGGAAAGTTGTGTAAAATCTGAGCAGTTCTGCATTACTTAATTCCTGCAATCTACAAGATAAGAAGCTTTAAAAAATTGTGTCATTAAAAATATCAAACACATAGACTATAGACTTCATTAAATCACTTTTAAGGTTGTTTGTGATTTTGAGACTTCTGGGCGTACTTTCAAGCTTTGACAGGCTTACAACCTGCTTTCAGTGCTAACTATGCTTTAAGAAAAATTAGGAGGTTTAAGTTTAATAACACAACAAATATTTAAGAGTTCCTCCTAACTCGGCCAGTTAGGAGGTAGATTTAGCCTTAGCCTAGTATTCTGTGTGAATACAGCTCACTTGGGAGAAGCTTGTCCCTCGTACAACCTCCTTTGAAAAGACAACGCATGCATAATTCACTAATTAGTAGTGACACATTTTCCCTTTTTTCTTTTGCTCCCTATCTCGTGTTTTCAGAGTTGTACTATGACAGAGGGAACCATCATGAGTTTGTATCTCTGGTGAAGGACCTGGCTCGGCCGGGTGAGATGAGCCAGTCTCAGACATTTGACTTTGAGTTCACGCATGTGGAGAAACCGTACGAGTCTTACACGGGCCAGAACGTCAAACTCCGGTATGCATCTGCAGTAGTATTTACAGAACGTGTCCATAATTTATAAACACCAGATTCATAAAGGGTTAGTCATGTTGAAGTGTTTCATTTGCATAGAGTTTAAGTTACGATATTTCTATCTAACCCTTTAAGCTATCATATTATACTTCAGCTGAAATTTTTTTTTTGTTTCATTTCAAAGCTATTTTCTAAGAGCGACTGTCAGCAGAAGGCTAAATGACATCACTAAAGAGATAGACATCGTTGTGCACACACTCAGCACATATCCAGAGCTGAACTCCTCTATTAAGATGGAAGTTGGGATTGAGGACTGCCTACACATTGAGTTTGAGTACAACAAATCCAAGTAAGTTTCTAAATTTGTGAATCATGGAATCAGGAAAAAAAAAGTGGCCTATATACTATACAGGGAAACAACTTCTCTGTAGTATGATTTGGTGCAAACGAGTTAGCTTGCTCTTTAGCTGTCACTTACTGTTCCTCAGATGTGGCTTCCCTTAAAGCTAGAGTGAGCTAGTCATTTAAAGGGGCCACAGTACCGTCACATCATTGATAGTTTAGCCTCGGCGTTTACGATTTTCGACCCCTTGCTACAGCAGATACATGAAAACTACTTTTCTGCTTAGATCATATGTGAATAAAATTCACCAGAAAGCCAATTTACTGAAGAGGAAATGACACATACAGTCACGTTACTTAATGTGCTAAATAAATATGTAATGTCTTTAAACGGATCTACAAAAAGACAGTTAATCAAAAGTAAATGTCTAGACAGTTTATTTCATATGTTCATTTATTGCCATTTATCTGAAAGGTGCATTCTGAATGCACAATCACATTGAGCATACATCACCAACAAAACACAATAACACACTGGAATTCATTACCAAAAGCCCCTACCAAATATAATATACCAAATATAAAATACAATACCTTGCATAAGTATTAAGTATTCACTCCCCCCTTCTCACATTTTGCAGTGATATACTTAATTGGATTTATGTCATATTCCATGAAGCTTCATAAAAATGGCCCATAATAATAGAAAAGTGTGTTTGTGTGGGAGGGGGAGATCAATACAGTTAGTAAAATTATTAATAAATTAAAAACGTCAAAGTTATGATTGCATAAGTATTTACCCTCACTGCTGTGAAATCCCTAAATTGGATCTTTTTGCAAAGAGACACAGTTACAGTAAGTTTATGGCCCGGAGTTTATTGCTCTACTTTGCCCCCTAGTGGAATAAGAGAGACTGGCTCTTTTTCAAATATGTATATTCAATTATGTCCACAAGACAATTTTAATTTACAGCTCAGTTTCCTAGTTGAGTTAATGGTGGGTCAGATTAAAACCATTATCGTGCTGTATGCTTAACACCCCTGGTATAATGTAAGCTTATATACTCACGTGTTTGCTTATAAATCCCAAACAATCTGCAGATTACAGTTAAATATCAATCCCAATACATGTTTCATCACTTATGTTCGCAATGTCGCCAGCTCTGCGGTATGATTCGATTCCAGATTATTGGCACAAATCTAGGTATCAGTTCGACAGGTGTGATATCTACACTTGAATATTTAGTCATTTATGTTATGAAAACACGAACAGTATGTAAGTAATTATATGTTCTGAGTAACTATACACATACCCACTTGTCTTTTAGATACCATCTCAAAGATGTGATAGTTGGAAAAATCTACTTCCTTTTGGTTCGGATTAAAATCAAGCATATGGAGATAGACATCATTAAGAGGGAGACGACAGGAACTGGGCCCAACGTGTACCATGAAAATGACACCATTGCAAAGTACGAGATCATGGATGGAGCACCAGTCAGAGGTACAGAGCAGCGGACGAAGCTGAATCCTTCTCAGATTTAGAAATTTTTGTTGCCACTATTGCAGTTGTATTTAACGTTAGAGTAATGTTTTGCGCTTAATGAAGTTGTGCGTAACATTTTATTACTTTTCTTAGCTGCATGGTTAGCTGGTTGCATGTATTTATTGTTTATATAGTTTCCAGATTGCCAACATACAAATTCTGACTCTTTATCTTGCTTCAGTCATTGAATAATATGTCAGGATGTGAGATGATGAACAGTTCAGCCTCCAGAAAATAATTACAAATCAAACTAATACAAAGGGCTGCATCTGATACTGTCTTGTAACTTGAAAATAATGTGATGGGTTTATTATATTACATCAGTGTATTTGCATAAACGTACCAGTTTGGAATTGAACACATCAGTATTTGCAACAGTACAGTACTCACACCTTAAACGTCTCTGACAGGTTCTCTTTCTCACCCTTCAATCTTTTTATGTGCAGGGGAATCAATCCCGATCCGACTCTTCTTGGCTGGCTATGAAATGACTCCCACGATGAGAGACATCAACAAAAAGTTCTCTGTTCGCTATTACCTCAATCTGGTGCTCATTGATGAAGAGGAGAGACGTTACTTCAAACAACAGGTACAGTTTGTGTTTAAATCTCAGTCCAGGTTGTGCACAGTAATTTTTAGATCTGGGTGGCTTCCAGTATTAAGCTTGATAATTGCCTAAACTTTTCACAATATCACAGTATTATTTTACAAGCCAAGGCTTACTCGGACTTTATTAACTGAAATAAATTCTCAGGTACTGAATTTGAAACGGTCTCCACAACTTGGAGACAAATCTAGTGCTGCGTCTTAAATGGCTTTGTGTTTTCTATCATTTTAGTGTTTAGTTTGTTCTAATGCACTAAAAATTAAATATAGAATCTTGGACACTTTCTGCACTAAATGTCCCCAGCCTCCTCTACATAGTGGAAGGGGCAGAGAGACCACACCCACACCCACACACACACACACACACACACACACACACACACGCACACACACACACAGAAGAACGATGCTATGTGGTATTTTGTCATGTCTATTAGGTGCAGAACATGACTGTTTGATTTTACTACTGTAAAAAAAAAAAAAAATGCATACTCAGGTTCATGGTGTATATTGTTATTAAAAACATTTTATTTTATAGGGAAAAATATATACTCGTTGATATGGTGACGTTTTCTGTGAGGACATATTTATTTAACATGTATGAAAGGAGTCTCCAGTGTCAGCTTAAAGCTTTTGCTTTAAGTTTTTTGTCACTGAAAAAAGATGGCACGACAATGCCCTTTGCGATTTATTGGTAACATGACGGACTTCCTTTTTTTTTTCTTCCTCTTATTAACTTAAAGAGATTAAAGAGAGAGGGGAAAAAAGAGAGACTGGTGAGTTTATGACTGCTTATAGCTGCTATAATGTAAACATTAACAGGAACGTCCATTGCTTCGCATATGTTCTACAACAGTAAATATAACTATAAACTGGTTTTTAAAAAAAAATGATGTCATTCTTTAATTTCTAAATGAAAAAGTAGTTTCTGTCGTTAAAGAGTAATAAAATCCTTGGGTATGTGTTCTTACTGGAAAATAATAAACTTCAGGCCACATCACACCACCCTGTTAATTATTTTCTTAGAGAATCATGTTTTATTCCTCACAGACACCATAGTAAACAATTTGAGATGCAGTGCGAGCATTTAAAATGTATCCGAGAGCCACTAACACATACACGGCCCATCACGTGATCCTCCTCCTCCTGTATGAAATGCAGGGGTAGTGATGACATTTTGATCATATAATTAATTATGCGCACATGCCAATAACATCGTATGTGTGTGACAGGTGCCACGTAATGGCAGTTCTAGAAAATTCCCAGCGTGTTGCATTGGCATTTCACTGAGCATCAGTTGTGGTGTAAATTAAACAATTGAATCGAAACAAGCTGGTTAATAAACAATGAATTTACCATGTCTGCATCTGGATTCACTGTTCACTGATGGACGTTTACGGTTCTTGTCTTCTGTCTTGGTTGTGCAGGAGATCACGTTATGGAGGAAGGGGGACATTGTGAGGAAGAGCATGTCTCATCAAGCTGCCATCGCCTCGCAGCGCTTTGAGGGCTCTGCTAGTGCAGAGAAGGCCATCGCCCAGTCCAGGGAGGACAACAACTAATAACCTGCAAAAGAAGTCTCGTCTCTGAGTGTAAAATTGTAGGGTTGTGGCTGTCTGAGTGACTGTGTGTGTGTGTGTGTGTGTGTGTGTGTGTGTGTGTGTGTGTGTGTGTGTGTGTGTGTTTTCGAACACACCTGTTTTGAATGTATACATATGGGGGTGCAGCTATGGCATGATGGTCTTTTTCATTCCTAAACATTACATTCTGTGATCAAAAAAAAAAAAAAAAAAGCTTGAAAATAGCATTTTAAGAAGCAGCGTAAATGAGAAAAGGCTAAATGTTTATTCACAGTTACTGAGTCTCATTTGCCAATATATTATCAATTCAACATTTTCATCATCCATTTGAATTTGATTCGACTTCATTTGATCCGGCATTCCAGTCTCTTTTCATTTGACTTTGTTTTTATGTTTTGATTTTACATATCATGATATCTACTATTAAACAACCATCCCAGATAAAATATCTTTTAACATTTAATTTTCTGAAGATTTTCATGCAGTTAGGTCTTTTTTCTGTCAGTCAGTCAGTCAGTCAGTCAGTCAAGTGCTTACCTGTTTGTTGTGCTATTCAAAGTCCTGAATTTTACGGAGGACAGTTGACAGATGTCAGTTGTGCGCTCCTGTAAGGGTTAATGTAGCCATGAGCAGGACCAAACTGAATTTAATAGTGACTTTAGAAGATGAGTGCTGGCACATTGAGGCTGCACGTCCAGTGTTGAATTCACCCGAGACGCTCATGATATCCTGAGGATGTTCTTATTAGACGCCATTATTAGAGCCAGTTTTGTAGACATGCCTCGTCGTCATTCAGTGTTTCATATCGTGCTGTAAATTTGATGCCAGAATTTGTGAGGCTTTAATGGAATCATGTCTTGATTTTTTTTTTTTTTTTTGTGCCTAATTTTTGATTATACTGATTTTCATTTTCTGCAGTACTGGGAAATATGAGCTCTCTTTGTTTAACAAACTCGTAACTGTTGACTAACTCTTAGAGAATTATTCGACTATAACAAGTATAGCTTAATGAGCTGTTTAAAATAAAAGGTTATTCAAGTGTTAGTGTGCACAATAGATTAGTATTTCCATTTGAAGACAGTTACGAAATACTTCTTCTTTCCAGTGTAGTGCTGTAACTGTTAACATCTTCAACCTTTATAATCATTCCTTAATGTGACACTTTGCAAGCATTTTGAAACAGCAGGGATAACTTATATGTCCCACGTGTGACAGTCAAGACAGCCTTTTGGTCCTGTATTTCCCTTGTTTTCCGGAAAAAAGGATCCTCGTGTTGAGTATTAGATAATTTACAAGACTAATTGGCGGTGTGTGAGTGCGTATGTTTAAATCTAGGTGTGCTGTTGCCTTAAAAGAAGTGACGTCGGTGTACTTGTTGGCAAAAATGTTTCAACTGAAGTTCCCAAATGCCATCGAAAGCAGTGCTTACTTAAGGTTTTGTGAAAGCTATGATTTGGTATGCCAGCCATCTACCAGCTGCCGATGATTATTATTGTTTTCAGAGAACAAGAGGAGAAAAAAATTCTCTTTTTATTTGCTTGCAGTTCTAACTTCCTAATCCTTTATCATTATAAGAGAAATGTGCATTAAACAGCATTTCACAGTTATATATTAAATTTAAGTATGTACAAAATTTATTTACAGATACGAAAGTATATATATGTTTTGGAAATGACTTCTTTAGAAATCGCTTATGACAAGCTTTTAAGGTACAGGATTAGCGCAAAGGGAATTTTAAAGATCTTATACTGTGCAGTACACAAACTGCTGTCACTGCTCGTATTTCATGTTCTGTAAATGAAAATGTGTTTTTACTCAGATTTCCCTGATTAAAAGAGCCCTCTGAAGTTTTCATTGTTTTCTTTTGTGAAATGTTTCTTGTCCACCAGGCGTTCTCAGCTCTAATCCTGGCCACCTGGAGAACCAGGAGAAGACACACCGTCATTATTTGAGGCATCAGCCAGTCATATAGGGGGTTAGTAGAGGTGTAATGATACGGTGTATCGTATCGTATCGTGTCGTTCTATATAAGGCTCTTGACTCGATATGTCTCTGTATCGAACAATAAATTCAACAAACTGCATTTGTCATCATAAAAAAAAAAATATATATATAAAATATTATTCAAGGTATATTAAACATTTAAACTTAATCAAGCCCACACTTCCTCCACTGAAAAAAAAAAAAAACAGCGTCCTTTTTTTATCTCAAATCAGGAGAGGCTACAAGGATTAAAAACACTTCTGCTAGGCACACTGTTTTCATCGTACTACCAGCTACCTACTACATTAGCCTCTCTCTCTCTCTCTCTCTCTCTCTCTCTCTCTCTCTCTCTCTCACTCATATACACACACACACTCAGACTTCAGACATGCCTCTTTGAGCATCACACCAGCAGGGTTGGCAGGTTTACATAGTTTTGAAGCAAGATTGCAGGTGGGAAAAAAAAAAAAAAAGTCTGTTAAGACGCAAAATGTCTGAACGTTTTGGACTAGTGTCAGGTCTTTCCGTGTAGCTTTGAGATGTAGTTTTTGGTGTAGTTAAATTTTGCTGAGCATGGCCAGAGAGCTGATGTTTAATCAGCCACGTTTAATTGTGTTATAATCTAATGCACAGCTTTTGTTTCCTTGTATTGTGCTAAAAGTCTTAATGGATCATGAAAAAGCTGTCAATATTAAGTTTCAATTAATGTACTTTTTAAATATTGAATGTTTTAATCAATCGAAAATTGAAACTTAAGGCACATATTCAGGCAATGTTTATTTGTGGTGTATCGAAAATATATTGTATCGTGACACCATTGTATGGTATCGAATTTGGGTTTTGTGTATCTTTACACCCCTACGGGTTATGGTTAGCCAATCACAACAGACATTGACTATTAATCGCAAATTGCATTGGCCAATTGAAAAGATTTAGACTTTTTCATACATTTAATACAAAACATATATGGACTACATAAAATACTTACAGTCTTACAATAATGCATCTTTTCACATTTTCAAAATTCTGAAAGTTCGGCCTTGCAGAAGCAGGGATACATGTTCACTATCCTGCGGTTTATCATGATAGTCACTAGAGGGCAGAACCACTCTCCTGTGTGGAACAGGACGTTAGTGGCAACTGTGTTTTCCTTAATCATTTACTGAAGCGTGTTAGTCTGGAGGAATTCTTTTACATATACAACAATCATGATACTCTAGTGTAGTACCATAAAATAGTCACATAATAGTCACATAATAGTTCTATTATTAGTAGTTCTCCGGTTACCCGAAAAAAAACATGCCAGTGGGTGGGCTGTTTACGCTAAATTGCCCAAGGTGTAAATTGAAGGAGCCTGTGAGTTTGTGTGCATGCTGCCCTGTGATGGATTGACATCCCATCCAGAGTGTATTCCTGCCTCATGCACAGGGTTAGGCTCTGAGATAGGCTCCGGATCCACCATAACCCTGACCAGGATCAAGCGGTTACTGAAAATAATTAAACAAATGTATTATTATTATTATTGCTGCTGCTGCTACTACTACTACAACTAATAATAATAATAAGGATTATTATTACTATTATTATTATTAGTAGTAGTAGTAGTAGTAGTATTTGTGGTGGTTGCTGTTTACGTCACAGGAGTGTGAAGGAGTAAATGCAGTTTATTTCTCACTATTGATCTGTAATACTGTATTGTGTGAATCATATTCCATATGTGAAATCTTCTCCAGGCTGGATGGCTAGAGCAGCAAGTTTTGAAAGGTATGTAGCTATATGATGTCTTCCTTTCAGCAGTGGGAGAGCAGTATTGATCAGAACGTGAGTGCTGCTGACGACTCTGTTTTTCAGGCTGAAGGCTGAAGTAGCAAGAAGAGCAGCTGTTCTCGGGATTGATCACAGCCAGGAGAGAGCTGGATGTTGCTGAATGCTCAGTGGAAGGCTGACCTGAACCTGCAATAATGCTGCGTGAAAAGTTCAGTTTACTGGTGCGTTCTATACCGCAGAACAGTTTGCTTTGTCCATCTGAAACATCTTCAAACGTCAGAGTATGCTAGGTGTTAAAGTAGTCAAATCTGTTCAGTGAGGCCGGTTTAACTCAAGCTTAATGGAAAAAAGATACTTCAAGAAAATGAAATAAAATATTGACTTCCAAAGTACTGTGTACAATACAAATAGGGTAGTACAACCGGACTGCTGTATATGTAAAGTAAATGAAATTCTATAAAACAGACATAAGGAAATAATGTAAATATATAAAAATAACAATGCACAAGCTGAGTGTTAAGACCGGATTTATAAGTGTAAATAGCACAAGTCCCAGTCCATATTCTTGGGGGGAGAAAAGCCCTATAAAGAAGAATCTATATAAGCATAACATGTAACACTTAAATGTAAAAGTTTATGTGAGCTAAGAATTCCATAAAGATGTTGTCCCTAACTCTTTATGCAAAGCTACTACAGCGTGGAGACGGACTAAGGAGCTGCTTTTCAATTCTAACCAAAGAAACCGCTTCAAGTGCAGTCCTCAGCGTTGCTGTCAGGTTGTTATAGCAACAGTGGCCTCTCCGTCATTCAGACTCTATTTTGACTGTGTTGTAGAGGGTGTGTGTGTGTGTGTGTATGTGTGGTGGGTGGTGGGGGGCCTGTCCCTGTTTAGGAAAAATCAGGTCATCACAGTTTGTCCTTGAGGAGGCTGGCTGATTTCTCCCACTCATTTCCGTATGTAATGAAGGCACTAAACACTTCATCATGTAATGAATGTGGAAATTTAAACCGACAACATGACAGAAAGATTACTCTATGCATTTTGGCCTCATGCAATCTATCCTTTTAGCATTATTATTTATCAAGATGGCTGTTTCTGGTTTGATAGATTTGAAGTGAGTGTGTAAAATGGTTGGTTTATTGTTTTTTTTTTTTTGTTTTTTTTAATCTAATATAATCCAAAAATGTTTTAATAATCCAAAACACATCAGTAGGTGGGTCGATCATGGTTCTTGTGCTTGGAACAAATTTCATTTCGTTCCTTACAGCTCTACTGAGTTATTTTCACTTCTTTGAAGCATATTTCAAACTGATTAGGAACATACTAGTTAATTTGTATTTCATAAATCTCTTAACATGAATTCTGCCACAAAGTTACTGTCTAATGATCAAATCATGACATTTAAAGTAGCTTGTTTTTATGTTATTCCATGGTTCCATGTGGAAATGACACTGTAATAGGATAAATCTATATAACAGATAATGACCACATTGTGTGAATTTGTATAGATTTTATTTAGGCCCCTCTATTTCTCTCACTCTCTCTCTCCAAACACAATATTGTGTATAACTGCATTTGTGTGTCAAGGCAAAATACTCATAAACACTATGCATAAAATAGAGCATGGAAGTAGGGTAAGACATACAGTAGATGAGCAGCTCTGTGGAGGGAACAGTCTGCTACCTTTAGTGCTATAAATGAACCCATTGTTTCCGATCACATTCTCTTCATGGTGAGGTTTTGAGAGGACTTTGTTTACAGTCTGTTAGATGAGATCCTAATCTAGAACATATGCTTGATTTGTCAGTTTTCTGCAAACACACAAACATATATTGAGACACAGAGCTACACAGTTATACTCAAATGAGGGCTGGAGGTGATACTAGATAGGAGGCTATAATCTGTCTTGACACTGACACTATTAGGGTTGAGGATTGCATTATATCACTAGGTCTCATCTATTACACACACGCTTAAAGGCAGATCTTTTTAAGTGTTTCCTTCGAATACCAGACATGATAAACAGAAATGTTGCAACATGTTCATTCAGACAGAAAAAACCCCACTAGAACTACACTTGTGTAAAATATCAACCCATTTGGAGATCAGGTATAGGTGGCATTTCACTGGGTGTAGTAACATGACTGGGACTGATGGGCTTACATGAATCTACAGTCTGGGTTAGAAAGAAATCAGTCCCAGCCTTGCTTCTTCATGCCATTCTGTGTATTTTGCACTTCATTCCACAAAATCCAAAAACAATCCACTTTAAGACATTTGTTAACAGCAAATATGCTGATGTGGATGCCAAATATGAAACCTAACATTGATGGCTTTACAGTATATCTGTGAAAGACAGGGGGATTAACTCTGCTAGTTCATTTATACAAGCCTTCGCCGGTTGTATTTCTTCAGGCTTGAGATTGTCTGCAGTTTTCCATGTAGTTGTGTATTTGTGTGATTGTGCCTGTACTTTTTAAAGCAAAGAGTTGAGATTAAGACCAGTCAAGGGTTAAGAGGAAATACTATGAGAGATAGGAACCATAAATGTGTGTACTGTGTGTGTGAGTGTGTGTAAATAAAGCGTGGCAGAAGAGAGGAGGGGTTTTGACGTGTCTGAATGTACGAGGACTCTATGCTCCATCGCTTCATATTAGCTGCCTAACTCAACTATGCACATGGAGGTTTATGACTGTATTTATAGTTTGCTTGGAGGTTAACATGGACATTTTTGACCTATTAGGTTATTACATTCTGTAGGTCAATAAAACAGTCAAAATCACATGCATTATTCCCATTGTTGATCCAATCACGAAGAGAAGCATGATTTTATTAATGATGAGATTAATGCAACTCTACAAGAAAATTGCCAGGCTGTATTTTTATTTTTCATATGTTAAAATTTCCTACTTTTAAATATGCTAATGTATATTTACCATCTTTTGTCTATCCTTTTGTATCTGTTGATGAAAATAATTTTGATTTGTAAGTGAAAATGCCTGTCTACATGGCCCTTGTGTGTGTGTTACACTTCACTGTTGTAAATCTGAGCCTGTAAGTGGTGCTGAGAATAGCAAAGAAGCAGAAGAAGAAGGATTCTGTCATCACCCTGGCACATGGCAAGTGACAAAAGAGAGGAAGGTGTGAATGAAGCCTTGCAGCATCCCTCCCTCCTTTCTCTCATTCCTCTTTCATGAATATAGAGGCCTTTCTGCCTGGGATAGAAAGAGATAAGGCAGAAAGGGGGAGGAAGGCTGGAGGCGTGGACAAAGTGAGCGAATGAGGTGGATTAAGAGAGCAGCAGATTGAGGAGGGGTGGAGGAGGGGGAATGATGGGATGTCGGTTGCCGTGGCAATGCGCAGGCTCTGTCAGGAGACCGAGGCTATTGCTGCTGCTGCTGCTGCTGCTGCTTGCTGATCAGGAGACGAGCGCCTGTGCTTCTGCTAGCTTGCACTGAACAAACAGTGGAGTGAGAGCGAGAGACAGCACAGCCATTGTGAGAGTTGATTTCTCTCGGTGTGAGAGGCAGGGAAATGAAAGTGTGCACCATTGCTCATCATGCAGGGGATTTGCTGATGCTAGTGCGGTTCTGACCTGCTTGGACTAGGAGGGGCTTTCTCCAGTCTCCAGCCTGCTACACTACAACTAGAGCTTCGACTGCAGGTAAATACTCTCTCCTACATTTCCAGTCCCTATTGTTTTCCCACCGTCTCCCTCTCTAGGGAACAAGTAGCATTGATCTTCATCCATCCTTTCTATCATTCAGTATTTTTTTTTTATCCCTCCTCCTTTTCACCAGCTTCCTTTTTGTGTCATCTTTAGATTCCATTTATTTATTTTTTCCATTTATTCATATATGTTCTTCTAACAGCATATACCATAGTGTATGGATATTATCAATGTCTTGGCTCTGATTTCTGGCATGTTGTCATTTGATTTTGGTCATTCCTTTTAGCATGGTGTTTTGATTGATATGGTGGCTTGGATTTAGTCAGTCATGTTTTTTTTCCAGCCGTCTCATGCCGCCATATTTTTTTTCTCCGCTTGGTGCTCGTGGCCTGTTATGTTCTTCCTGTACAAGGCAGGTGTATGGAAGCGTACAGAATCCGATTACACTGTGTATTGACAAATTAATATACCATATAACACAGTAATGATATATTTATTAACAAGTGAAAGCGTTATATCCATGTGAATAATAATATTCAGTTCTATTGCAGCAGGAGTTTAAAAATAGAACATGTTTTTAATTTGTAAACCAGAGACGGAAGTGTTGAGTTGACACCCCCCCCCCCCCCCCCCCCCCCCCCCCCCCCCCCCCCCCGCCCCCCTTGCATAATATTTCCACTATTGCTCTTTTTTTTTTCTTTCAAACATTTAATCTATTATTACACAATGCTTATTCTCTGGCAGAGTGAGTCAGGGTCAGCTACTCGTCACCATGTCACCACAACCTCTGCTTCTGTTCACTGACTTTCATTTTAGTGTGGTGGTGGTGTGTTTTGGCTTTAGGCATGTAAACAGAGAGAGACATATCCCAGAGGAGTCTAGACTTACGTAGATATGAAGGTCAAAGCCTTAGTTTTAATCTAACCTTGTACAGTAAAACTGGATGAATCATTTGATGTCCTTTTGCTGAGTAATTGTTCGGAAGGAAAGACATAGGCAAGGTACATTAAAATGTATTTTTGTTCCTTCTGCTGTCCATATATTCAGATATGATATTCATAACCGAAGAAATATTGTGGTTATGAATTATATTAAGTGAAGATGCAAACTGCCTTTCTAATTCATTGCAAAAATGATGTCTTATCAAGTTCTCTAATATCGGTCATTATGAGATCGTTATATAACAAATATAAGGCCATAAATCCTATTTTTAGACTTGTTTACTAATTTCATGCTTAAAGTTGTCTTATTCTATTGGCAGATAATTTTATAATTATTATAAAAAATTATAATTTGATAATTTTCTAGAAATAAATGAAATAAGCTAATTTATCTCCTAATATCAGACAATTTAAGTAAAATAAATAAATAAAATAAAAATAACAAGAGATTAATAATATTAATATTTATTTTAGGCTTAATAATATTATATTTATTTCAAAATATTCTATTATAGAGAAATATTAGTTGAATTTGTCTATATTGAAGATATTCTTACTACAAAATATTATTTTTTGCAGTGAATGTCTGTAGAATCATATCTAATGTTTCCCAGCATTTATACTGTATTATGTCACCTCAAAGGGATTATACATAATTAATAAATATTCAGTAAATATTGAATATAAAGAGGTTCAACTTTTGGGAAGGACATGCCTAGAAAATGCTCATCAAAATCAAATAGGACCGTGCATATGTAAGATTAAGGAGTCTCCTTTTGTTTAAAGAACGTCACTTTAGTTCTGCATAATCACTTTCTGCTGGAGTGTGTCCCTGAGTCCCAGAGTTCATCACTGAGTTTCCCCTGTAGTCCAGGTGAATTAACCAAAGTATAAATAAAAACATATATATTTACTACAAAGGGCTCTTTAGAGTAAAACTGAATCTTGCTTTATGTGCTGTGCATGTAGAATCATTCAAAACATGCATTAGTAACAGAAAAGAAATGACAAATTTACACATGTGGCTTTTAGATACTTTATACTGTATATTTCACACATTTTTCACTTGTAGCGCATGTGTTTATATCTTCACATGTGATTCTTACACGATTCATTTATTGTCACATGTAGATTTTTACACATTTTAGGCATGTGGTTTCTTTTTTTCTATGTGAATTTCTCATGTGAGTAATTCTTTTTCCACATATGATTATATATTGGTCACACTTCAAGGCATAACATTGTACAATGCACCTTTAAAAGCTTTTAACATGTTCACATATTTACAAGATTAGGGATTTTGAATGGTACCAATCGACACAATGACAGTAATTCCAAACATCTCACGAGCTGTGCTGAATTATGTGGATCTCTTTGTGTGACGTTATCTCTTTAGTTTTGTTAGTGGTGTGTGAGCGGTTGATAAGGTTTCCCTGTAAACCTGAAGGGCCACATTTCACGACACAGCTAAAGCCTCGTTCTAGGATTGTAAACATATAATCGATACTAAAGTCTCATTCTTGTGAGCTATAGATAATAGAAGCAATTAGATTGTGTGCATAAATAACGTGTTACATTTGCACTTAAAGTGCCTTCCCATTGAGCACTAATTTTTTTTCCTGCCTCTTTGAGTGCTTCTTAACTAAAACCTTAATGCAGAATGTAGAGCTAATATTTTTTTTTGTGGTACAAAAATGAATAAGCCCTATGTTTTGCCTGGTCAGGGCTGCGATCGAACAGATCTTTAAGTGGCCGTGTGAGTGTGGGCAGAAGTATGGAGGCTCCGCTTGTCTGTCTCGATGAGGAGTTCGAGGATCTCCGGCCGTGCAAGATGGAGGAGGTGGAACCGGAAC
The DNA here is from genome assembly GCA_022985145.1 of Pangasius djambal. Taxonomy (NCBI): domain Eukaryota; kingdom Metazoa; phylum Chordata; class Actinopteri; order Siluriformes; family Pangasiidae; genus Pangasius; species Pangasius djambal. The sequence goes on from CM040991.1 coordinate 11,606,099, forward strand.
CGGAACCGGCACCTCAGCGACCTTACGGGACCATTCCTCTCGCTCCGCTGTGCCGGGAGGACTTCTCCGAGCTGGAGAACTTCTCAGAGATGATGAGTTTCAAGTCCATGGAGGACCTGGTGAACGAGTTCGACGAGAAGCTGAACGTGTGCTTCCACAACTACAACACCAAGACAGAGGGCCTGGCTCCGGTACGCAATCAGTCGCACGCAGAGGAGGATGAGGAGCGACTGCAGGATGAAGAGTGAGTGTGTTTTTTCACTCCCTATTATAGATTTATATTCAGTTCAATTCAATTTTTCAATTCAATTTTATTTGTATAGCGCTTTTAGCAATGGACATTGTCTCAAAGCAGCTTTACAGAACATAAGAAACAGAAAAACATGCAAACAAACAAAACATGCAACAGTCCTAGATGTTACACAAAATGATCCCTAGTGAGCGCGCCTGAGGCGACTGAGGCGACTGTGGCAAGGAAAAACTCCCTTAGATGATATGAGGAAGAAACCTTGAGAGGAACCAGACTCAAAAGGGAACCCATCCTCATTTGGGTGTATATATGGCATGACTTTTTCATATAAGATTTTACCCATAGTAATAATATAATATTTAATCAATATTCGCAAAATGTATGAAAATGTACATAAATACTCCTGTAATATATCTCCAGAGCATTGGATGTCCCTGATCAACTGTATGCCTTTATAGCAATAGTGTTTACCAATTTGGTGTCTGCAGTATACACTTTTGTATTTTAGCTAGTTTCAGCAACTGGTGACTATGAGCTCACGTGTGATGCCCATGTCTCTATCAAACAACATGGAAATGCAGTACATTACTTGTGTGTATATTTGTGTGTGTACAGTCCTGAAATATTTCATTCCTATTTTTTAATTATACACACCATAGAGTTTTTGTTTGTCCAGGCCTGTCTCTGTCACCCAGTTGTTTTCATGCTGCTCTTCATTTGCTAGATCTCAGGGTTTGGAATATGAAAATCTAAATGTAGCACATGGGTGTATTGGGTGTGCTATTCGATCCAAACCCACAGAGGGAAAAGTTGAATATGTATCAGTGCAGTGTATCGATAACAGCATCAGTGAGAACTGAGAAGATGGCTCTTTTCTGAATTACGCTTTGACAGCAAAAAAAAAAAGAAAAAGAAAGAAAAGGAAAATCTATAAAATGATAGATTACCTCTTATTTTTTCATAGTACAGCAAGCTTCCGAAGCACTGTATCAACACAGCTGCTTACTACACAGCATCGTGGTTCTCTTTTTAGTCAAATGATTGATGCTTAGATGGGTTACCTCTCAGTAATCTTATGTTATCAATCCTCCTAGTTTATAGACTCCTCAGAGCTTCGACCATATGTTCGTGTCACTGGGAATTGCAGTTGTTAAGCACAGAAGGCTTGTTTGACGGCTTATTGAGCTCTGAGTCAGTTTTTGGCCCGCATGTACCAGTTTTACTCGGAGGCTCCTGCTGTGATGTGTTGTTCTTCCCTGTGGCTCCTGTTCTTGGCCTGAATCAGTCCCACAGAAATCTGTGCCTGTTTACAGAATTCAGCACAAAACATGCCCTCCAACTAGACTAGCGCTGTGTTTAAAACGGCACATTACTCACTTTTCACTAAACTGGAGAATCAGGAGCATGATGTAGGAAATGAATATAGGCAGGCCTGGGAATAGACACCACACCTCTTCCCACCTACACACAAACACACACCAATCCCTTTCCTTCGTAACTGCACACTCTGTTCATATCATGGGCCTTGTTCAAATTCTGCTGAACTGCATCATTCCTCGTGTGCAGTCGGTCACTGTTCAGTAGATTAGATCAATCCAAGAGCATTAGCTTAGAGGTTTCTTCAAGATGCAATACACAACAGATCATACTTTTATTTTTTTTGCACTGTACAAAACTATGTGCACTGTCTTGTTTTTCATATAGATTTTGCATAAAGGAACAATTTTGTGGTCATTATAAACCTTTATTAGATCCTTGATCAGCAATCCTAATCCAAACACTTGCTATATAGTGTAAGCCTCCTGAAATGTGAATCTTGTGTAGCATTGTGTAGCAGTTATGTAGTAAATTTTAATATTTTAGTTAATATTAGCAGCATGCTTTTGAATACATCAACACTGAAAAGATATTAATCAACCCATTGAGCACAAACCTGTTTTGTTTATGATTACGGGCTATCAGGATTTGAGTTTTTGGCACATTTATTTGAAGACATTCCATATACAGCAATTGTGGTTATATGCACACTTTAATATGAACCAAGTAAGGACATATATTAAGGGGACAAATCAGCTGAGATGACGACTAACCTAAAATAGTCCAGCAACAGCATTTTTAATGGGTCGATTTATGTCAGGACATACTAGCCCACTAATGTACATCTATGGGCCTGTCTGGTCAGTCGGTGCTCAGTGGGAACACAGTGGGCCATTACATCATCTCCTATCCACACACTTACACACACTTTTATTAAATGAGTTACATCTGTGCACATGGCTGAAACACTGATTTGCTACTTTTTTCCTTAGTGTTTTTGACTTAAAATGAGATATATTTGTGTATTATAGCAGCGGCCTTATTTGCTTCTTAAAATGCTCTTCCCAGTGCATTTTAGCTTTTAGAGCTCAGCTGTACGGGAAAGAAAATGACCACTGTCACACTGGGTGGAACATTATCTAATAAAGAGCCAAATAAACAATCTGGCTCTAACATCAAAGGAAGTGACATTAACTAGCCTAATGTTCATTATAATTAGCAAGCGAGAGATAGGGTGCTTGTGTATAGACTAATAATGATGCATTTGTGGCTAATTGGCAACTTAGTCTTGATGAATATAAATGGATACTTCTGTTAATAACACTCATAATTGTTGTGATTGTAAGTTTAATTGTATAGTGATTTTGTAATTGAATAGTGTAAAAAAAAAATATCTGATGATCACTCCAAAACATCCTGAGATGAAATTTCTCAAATAGCCAATAACTTTAGGAACATGAGCCTAGATATACTTCTGGCGTGAAGCTAAGCCAGCTGTGCCTGCTAAATATAGGGGCTAGAATTAGTGCGATTTTGTACACTTCACAGTTTAATCGTCATCCTGCATTACATATTCTGCATCATGGTTTCAGACTTCAATGCCATATATTGAATTCCTAAAATAATGCTCTAGTGCTAGTACTCAGAATATGGTTTTGTGGCACATGAACACAAAGTTTTGTGCAGTTGCTTGAAAACGGAGAGTGAAGATTTGTTTGGTCTGGCTGTAGATTAGTCAGCTGCTTTCAGATGCTACGGGCAGACAGTAGATCAGTACCAGTACCAGTTTGTCCCTGTTGTGGTGTCCCAGTGGCCTTTTGTGAGGGTTTTCTGTGAGTTTATGTGATTGTGAATGAGGTCTTGTTCTCTGACTGGTTGGACTGCAGTATTGATATGTATGGGCAGATGCACGCTCCTGGAAAACTGTGTCATTCATTCTGTTAGGTGAATGTAGCTGATGGAGATGATGAATTTGATAAACAGCATTGTGTTTCTTATTAGTAATATTAACTTTATCATCATCTGCTGTGGACAAATTTGACCAAAAAGCCATATTTCTCTTTTACTAGGCCTAATAGTATGCATGTGGTCCCTGTGTTGTGTGTTTAAAGGTTGGTTTGTGTATATAATTGTGTGTGTTTGTGTTTGCAGTGTGTGGGACGCTCTGACTGATAACTATCTGCCGTCCTCTGTGTCCAGCTGGGATGGCCCGAACTCAGAGACACTGAATGGCAACCTTTCAGATGATGAAGTAAGTGAGCTATTTCTCTGGTCATTTCTTCTAACAAAGTATTAGCTTAACTGTAAATGGAAATGCATATAACGTCCTGTAACGTCGCATATTTGTCTGATGGTATTACTCAGAAATCCTCAAATATCTCTCGGGAATACAAGATTAACAACACCATTTGTATTCAAAGGATGTCTCTAAGAAAAGATTGCTTCTTCCCGCTCTCTCTTTGGAATTGAAACAACGCCTTGTCTCTTCTTCAACACCTGACTTATTCTGTTCTGTACAGATAATAACAAGCAGTAAAATCACTTTAAGTTCGTCAGCCCAGGCATATGATTTCCAGTAGGATGGCAGCTTGATAGTGTTTTTGCTCTTAGGCCTGGCTTCTTTTTCCCCCACCCACAAATTGTAATTTTATTATTATTATGGCCAGACAAAACAAATGATTAAACGCTGGAAAAAAGCATAGATGGACAGTTATTTCGTCTACATCTGTCACACATTGTGCACATAGAAAGCTGTCTGTTTATAACAGTTCATCAGAATTTAAAAAGGCCCTCCATTAGACATCATTCATCAAATGTACGCTAGGCTGTAGCAAAAATGTTCAGCAGCACTCAACGTATTAGGCAACATAATAATGGAATAATGTAGAGTCATTTGCCCTTCCACTCTGCCATTTGTCACGTGTCAGGATGACGGTAATACTAGCAGACTTGAGCCGAGCGTTGTCATAACAACCATGCTTCTACCCTACTTTTTATAGATACACGAAAAAGAGGAGGAGGAGATGAATGAAAAGAATGAAAATGCCAACTGTCTGACTGAAGAACCTCTCATCACAGCTGACCAGGTGAGACGCTCGCAACTCCTCGGCCTCCACTAAACACTTCCTGATGATGGATTTATGATGGAAAGCCACCAGCTTGACTTATGATGGCAGTGTAGTTCCAGTTGATTACTCGGGAGTATAAGTGATAACTTAATTAGCGATACAATTCTGAAATAAAGATGGTTAAGATTAACAGCAGCACCTTAGCCTTAACGGTGTGCTTTATTCTGATGTAATGATTTATTTCTCCTTGCTGAGTCAGTATTAGCAGTCATTCTGGAAAAGCAGCTTACTGTGGAAATTGCGAAGGAGTTAAGTATAGGAAATGACTCTTAAATAAAGGAGTTGTTTTAACACATCATGCCCATATTTAGTTATAACTAGGTTGCCAGTGTGTCTATGTTTTGTGTTATGCTAAATAATATTATGTGCATCCTAATGATCACTTTATAATATGTACAATTGTTCTAAATGTTTTTTTTTTTACCACAGCATTGTTGATCTGATTAGTCATAAGGCGTTGACTAATTTGCTATAACAATATTTATAATTCAAATTTCAGGTTAATATTAATACGGTCATTCTAATACATTACTGTTTCTATAGCAAGTACTTATAGTATTAATAAGGACTTGTATGGATGGATGATCTACAAAATCTAAGGCTCATAATAAACTTAACATCTAATAAACATGTAATTGTTGATATGGTGAAGCTTTCTGTAAGGAGACGTTTATTTAACATGTATGGAAGGAGTCTCAGGTGTAGGTGCTTTGTAACAGTCAATAGGTTTTGGAGAGTCTTCAGGACTGAGGACTTGATACTTTCCAGTTTCTCAGTAACATGATAAGCTATGTTTTTATTTATTTATTTTTTTTTTAATTAACTTCAAGAGAGCCCAGTGGGATAATGACTGTTCATAGCTGTTCTGATGTAAGCAATAACAGGACCTAACTTTTCCCGTGGATGTTCTACAACATTAAATGTAGCTATAAATGGTTAAAAAGTATGATGTGTCATTCATTGATAAATTATAATTGGCAAATTGGTGTGGTATAATAAGAGGAATAAAATACATGAGGAAGTGTTGTTTTAGGAAAATAATAACTTCAGGTTGGCAACTGATTTGTGTCTGTCCATATCACACCACCCCTTTGTTCGTTATTTTCCGATAACAGAACACCCCCTTGTGTTTTATTCCTTACTTAATCGCAATGAACGTTCGCATGTGTCAGCATAATGGTTAAGGTTTTCTTTCTCTAAATCTAAACACTTTTATTAGGTGATAGAGGAGATTGTTGAGATGATGGAGAACTCTCCTGACCCAGGCGAGACAGAAGAAGAGGAGGAGGAAGAAAGCGGAATCTCCTCCCCTAAGACTAACCCCTCTCTCCTGGAGGAGATCCGCATGCTGTCTCAGGCCACCAACAACAACAACTGCTCCTACGAAGGTCACACTTCATCTTTGATATAATGGCTGTGCACATGCATATCTTCTTGTGCTTTAACTGAAATGAGCTATTTTCACTACAGTTAGCTACTGTGTTTGCTATATTGTTGCTAGTTAATAACAAAGCTGGATTTGTCAGTTTGCTTTATCAAATAAGATATGTGTAGCAACAGTGCAGTATTAGCATAAGCATAGGAATCAATAAGTAATTATATTCCTGCAACATATAAATAAAATAAGACTGATGTGGACCAAATAGACAAAAGGTAACATTTTGTCTTAAATTACAATAAGAGTAAAACATTGTGTATGTCTTTGTTAGTGTGTAACACAATCAGTGTATTAGATAGGGTATATTCCATTAGCTGAAAACATCTTTTCTTCAGGGCTTTTTGTAAAACCTAATTCAATCACACTTACGGAGCTTCTTGACTGAAAGCAGACATCAGCATCAGCTCTGCACTACATAAAAAAATACCACTCTCTTGTTGTGATGTGAGGAACCACAAATAGCCAAGTCTCCAGAACTGAGAACGTGCATTAATGCCTAACCTAAGTCTTGTGTTGCACTTAAAAAAAAAAATCTTCTTATTCTTAGGATTAAGGCTGATGCCGAGCTCGGATCTGCTGGAGCTGCTGGGCCGTGTGGAGATGGCAGTGAGGGAGTACTCGGAGGAACTGGTGGCTCAGTTGGCACGGAGAGACGAGCTCGAGTTTGAGAAGGAGGTGAAGAATACATTCATCACGGCCCTCATGGAGGTGCAGAACCGGCAGAAGGAGCAGAGGGAGCTCAGCAAGCGCCGGCGCAGGGACAAGGCCATGAGCCTGCAGGGGTCCGGCCGCGCCGAGAAGACCGGCAGCATGCCAATGAAGGTGTGTGTCCGTGAGAGAGGATGAGATAGAGAGAGAAAGAGGAGGAGAAAGCTATTAAATAGTTTAGAATATAGTATTAAATATTTATATTAAAAATACAAGTTACATATGGCTACGCTTGGCTGCCACACAGCAGGTATGCACTAAATTGATTGTATTGTTTGTACGTGTGTGAGAGAATGAGTGAAAGCAAATGAGCTGAGGTGCTTTCTGAAGTCAGAGAGCATTGTCTGTATGTCTCTGGTTAATGGACCTCACATGGACCTCACATCCATTAACTTAAACTGCACTTAGCACTTACAGGAAGAGCAGAGAGAGCTTACACAGACGTTTCTGCCTCATCATGTGTAGGTTCAGCTCACGCTGTCTGCACTGTTGCTGTAAACCAATTCCTAACATGTTCTAGCTATGGTTGTGTATCACACTTCATAAAGCATCACATACTTTAGTCATAGAGGTTCACATTACTATCAGTGTTGATTTGATTTGATCTGATGTGTTGATTTCTTTTATAACTTCATTTATGTGAAATCCAGGAAAATGACTTTTGCTTATTTAAATATTTATGAATGTTGCGTGAGATCAATTTGATGGAAAACTAGTTGGGCATTTTTTTTTTTACATTCTGACTATAATCTTAAGCAGGGTTTCCTAACTGGGGATGACTATGGGATGGTTAATGCAATAGTTTCACTTAATCTTAACGTACTTAAATTCTCAGGTGATATTTAAGGCAAATATTTTAGGCTGAAGGAGTTCAGGTGACAAACAAGTGATCTAAAGCAATATGTGTATAAAAATATCTAAGAGTGAATTGTTTCATGCCTGAATATTTGCAGCGTTTCAGTATGGAGGGCCTGTCTAACATCCTGCAGACGGGGATCAGACAGACTTTTGGAAACTCAGGGATGGACAGACAGGTGAGGAAGCATAACAATGCAATGTAATGGTGTGTGCATTGCAAACATGATCGAATACCTGTTATTCTGTGGATATGAGACCGTGTTAGCTAGGTTTCTCTCAGTGTAGCCTTTGTTTTTATCTGCTTTATGCAGTATCTAAACACAGTGATCCCATATGAGAAGAAAGGAGCTGCTCCATCTGTTGAGGAACTTCAAATGCTGACAAAAAGTAAGTGTAAGGGTGATGTGCTTGGTCTTGAACAGTGTGTAGGTACATATCATTTTAAGCATACTACTTTAAATGCCTTTAATAGAACTGTGCGTTTGCAGGAAACCTCCACCCTGAAACACATTAAACAGGTTTAAATTGAAATATCAGTGGTTCGGGTGCTACTTTGTTGGTTGGCGGTGTAGTTTCATTCTTTCTGTGAGAAGTTAGTGGTTGCATGCCATGCTGATATCGCAGTGGTGTTGAGCAATAACAGTCAGGTTTTGCCTTTACCTCCTCAGAATTAAAGAGCGAGAGCTTCTTTTTGCACTCAACATTTTTTATGTTCAATGTTGTATTAATGAGAAATCCAGCATAGACGTAGTGGAGCAAAAAAATTAAACTCATAGTTCCAGAATGCAGTGCAGTTACAGGAAACAGTTACATTAGAGATTTGGCTCGGCTAGTTAGTGATCTATGAGATGACGAGCACAATGACGCTGATGGTGATATTAACATTAATGTTGATGCTTTGTAACCTGATCTGTTTGAGCAGAATGTACCGATGGGGAGGTGAGAGAGCTGGACAGACTAAAGGACTAAAGACTAAAGCACTTAAAAGTTCACTGGCACCACTATCAGCAGATAATCAAATGGCATTGTGGGTAATGTAGGAAACAGTTGATCCAAAAAAAAAAAAAAAAAAAAAAAAAAAAAA